>JAJHZJ010000360.1:2878514-3392604 GCA_023548195.1 Bettongia penicillata ogilbyi
TTGGGGTAATGAAATCCAATGAGGGTTTCGTGCCTTGTTTATTCTGGCAGACCAGGATGTTTCGAGGCAACTCAGGAAGTACTCAGGGAGTTTCAAGGTAGAAGGGGCATGGTTATTAATCTTCATACCGATTCCCCTGCTCAGATTAGGGGGAGGGAGTGGACAGTTCCACAAAGGTTCGTTTTGTGATTTCCCCTTCTCTTATCACAACAGTATATGTGAACACATTTTATCAACATTCCAACTGTGAATACAGTTTACTGAAGGGGTCTGTTATCAGAACAAGGGATTATGCAGGATGTAATATAGTAGGGTTTGTGGGAGCCTCTTGGGGAGGGACAAATGCTTTCTTGAAGTAGTGGACACAGCTTGTGTCCCACCTGCTGTCCTGATGGGGTTGAAAGGTGGGATCAATAGGTCACCAGATCAGAGAGCAGCACGAGCTACTCCCCCAGAGATGGAGGCCACACTTGTATCCTTGGACAGCAGGTGGAAGGAAGGAGATCCCCATGACTGATCACTAACCAGGAAGCTTTTGGTTTGACCAACAGAATCCCCTGGGAATAAATTTAGGCAGAAAGAGAGAACCTCAAATTCAAGAAGGGAGAGAAAAACATCTTCCCTGGCTGTATACTCTCTAGTGATTGGGAAATTTGGGTCCAGGCTCTATTTGAATCCCTGGCCCTAAGTTCCTTCTCTCATAAATTTGGAAATCATCAAGAAAATCCAAATAAAAATAACATTTTCATAATAACAGTAATAATATAATGGCTAATTTTAAATAATGATTTTAAAATTTGTAAAACATTTGACATTTATTGTCTTATTCTCACAGTAACCCAATTCGGTAAATGCCATTACTGTTCTCATTTTAGAGATAAGGAATAGAAGGCAGAGAGAAGTTAATTTAACGTTAATTTAAGTGACCTGTCCACAAGTATCTGTGGAAGGATTTGAACTCAGGACTACTTGATAGCCTATCCCATAAAGGATCTTTTTCTTTCTGGGATAATCTTCCCACCTGCCTCAAATCTGGAATGTACACTAGATCCAAAGGACTCAGCTGGGGCTTTTCCCAGTCTACCAGCAGAGGGTGGAATCTGATCCTCTTTTCTACATGCTGGATACCTCCAAAGAAGGAATTCCTTTGGGCACATGCTGTGGGTACTCCCTGAGAAGTCGCTCCTCATCCAAGAATTTTCCATCTCTCCCATTGCTGGCAGGTTGGAAGAGCCCATAATTTAGGACATCTTTGAGGCTCTGGTTCAATGTGCAGAGGATTCGCTGCTTTGCCACCCACACTGAAGCATCTGGATTAAATCGAATACATTTCTGTTAAGGAGGAAAAAACAAAAAAAACTGTATCTTAGTACTTTCTCAGAGTTAGTGCGGTGAGAGAGGTCACATAGAAGAAAACCCAGAAGTCTTTAGTCTGACTCACACCTGAAGAAGTCCCCACTGTGACTTCCCCATCAAGTGGTTGGTCACCCAGGCTCTTCCTGATGCCCTCCCACTTGGTGGTGACTTGGTCTGGTTCTGGACAAGTCTCACAGGTCCAAACTCTTGAGGACATCAAGCCTCTATACCTTTTGCCCAGCGTTCCTGGTTCTGCTCCCTGGGGTCCAGCACACAAAAGCTCATCCCCCTTCCACAGGTTGGCCCTTCAGATACTTTCCCAACAATTCCCTTCTTTATTCATTCTGCCTCCTAATATGGAGACAAAACTTCCTTATTCACCTGGTCACCTGGACTCCTAAATAAACAGTTATTTCTCACAGTCTTTCCTAAAACATGACAGCCCAAATATTAGTAAGGTAACACTCTATCCAGGAAGAGAACCTCTTGTCCTATGATTCCAAATCCAGTACTCTTGTGGGCAGCTAGAGGGCACAGTAACTACACTCCTGGGGTCAGGAAGAGCTGAGTTCAAATCTAGCCTCAGACACTTACCTGCTGCATGACTCTGGAGAAGTCTTATAACCAATGTTCACCCCAACTTCCTTAGCGGTAAAAAGGGGATAATAATAGTATCTATCTCCCAGAGTTGCTGGAGGATCAAAAATGAGGTCACCCAGATAGCCCAGCATTTGGCCAAAATATTCACCACTTTTGGTCAGTCAGGCAATAAACATTTGTTAAGTGCCTACTATGTGGCAGGCACAGTGGTAAGCACTGGGGATACAAAGAAAGGCAGAAGACATTCCTTGCCTTCAATGAGCTTACAATATAGTGGGAGAGGAGGGGAGAGAGAAAGGGGGACAAGAGCCAAAAGGAAATTGAAGCATACAGGGGAGAAGGTAGTCCATGGAGAGTGGATGGGGATGATAGAGGAAGTCCAGAGGAGTGCCACCAGTGAGAAAACAGCCTGAACTCTCCTCCCAAAGGGAGGTTCTGATCTGAGGGATAGAGGAGAGGGATCCCAGGGTCAGAAGCCACCATTGAGGTGGGAGCTCCAAGGGCTGATGGGATCTTGCAGGATGAAGAGTTCAGCAAGGTGGGAAATGGACTTTGAGACTCTTATAGAACTTGACTCTTTAAATCAACCTCAGCCTGATGGGAACCTCAGATGGTTCTCAATCAGCTAGCAACTATTTATTAAGCACCTACCATGTGCTGGGCACTGGGAACGCAGTCAGAAATGAAACAATGCCTGTCTCTAAGGAGTTCATGTCGCCTGCATGTTAATCCAGCATGTGGGAGGATCTGTCATTTCCTCCACTAATCCATAACCTCCCTCTAGCTTTTGCACTTACAGAGTTGCCTGAGGTTCACCAACATTGAGGGAATTCCCCTCAGTGACTCAGTGAATGTCAGAGGCTGGAAAGTCAAGTGTGTTTGACTCTATCCACTGAACCAAGAGACCTCTGGATATGCTGAATGAAGACTTGAAACTGAAAGGTTTTATTGACATTTCTCTTTCTTAGAGGATCATGGCTGTGCTAAATATGTCTCTCCCTCCCTTTCCAATAGAGCCAGCCCATATAATAATAGTATGCTTAGAAGGAAAAAACAGTCAGCACAAATGATGAATAAGTGAAAAGTCCACGAACACATACAACGTACAACACCTGTGGCCCTCCACAAAGGGGCAGGTTGGAGATGTCTTCTCATCCCTCATCATTCAAATCCTGCTGAGCTTTCTGATTTGGTTCCTGATTGATTTTATAAAATTCATTTCAGTTTCACTTAGAGTTAAAAGGGACAAGAAAGATTCATCTAGTTCATTGCCCACATTTTATAAAAGTGGAAACTGAGGCCAAGAAATGGGAAGAGAAATTTATGGTCATGACCATAAAGTTAGGACGTTGGACTGAAGCCAGGATTTGGACCCAGATCCTCTGACCAAAAGTCAAGCTATTTCCATGACCACCTGAGATTTCATGGAGAGTTCTTTAGAAACAGTCACTGAGTGACCTTGCAATAGAGTCTGGTCTAGAAATTCACACATTGGAGATACATTCAGTGGAAGAAGACAGTTGACTGTTCAGACTATGACCTGCAGGCATCTAATGATGGAAAACTTCTAAGAGAAAGCGTCTGAAAGAGGTCTAATCTTAGCTAAAGAGCTGCACGCACTCATGCAAGGAACTTTTCAACAGTCATGCCCAAAGAGACAAGGACAGTACTGGTTACATTGGGTTGGTCTCTAGGGGATGCTCCAGGAATCTTTCTTAGGACTTTCTGATACCTTTAAACAGATAGATAATACAGGGAATAGAGTGTTGGGATTGTGGGGGTGGTGGCGCTAGAATCAAGAAGTGCTAAGTTCAAATCTAGTCTCAGATGCTTACTAGCTGTGTGACTTTGGGCAGTCACTTAACCTCTGCCTACCTCAGTTTCCTCAACTACAAACTGGAGATAATAATAACACCTACCTCCCAGTGTTGTGGTGAGAATCAAATGAGATAATGATTGTAAACCACTGAACACAGTGCCTGGCATACAGTTGGTATTTAAATCCTTCCTTCTTTTTTCCTTCTCTCTCTCTCTCCTTCCTTCCTTCTTTTTCCTTCTCTCCCTCCCTCCTTCCTTCTTTTTCTCCTCTCCCTCCTTCTTCCTCTCCCTTCCTCCCTTCCTTTTTCCCTTCTTTATCAATGACTTGAATGCAGACTTAGCTGGCATGGCTGGCAGTTCACTAGATGACACAAAGCAATAGGCTAGGCTTACATGCTGGGGCCAAAGCAAGATTCAGAAAGTTCTTGATAGGCCAGAATGTTGAGCCAATTCTCCTTCAGGAATTTAATCTAGCAAATATGGATCCACTGCCTAACATGCATGAGCCCCTGGGCTTAAGGCTGTATAAGAAACAGAACGGGAACATCTTGGTCTTCATGGGGCCTCCATTCAAATGGAAGATGAGAATAAGGTAAGATTAATACAACAAGAAGATGAGGAGGATGGAGGCCAGATGTAGATGAGGGGCATTAGAACAAAATCTAAGAAAGGAACAAATTCTTTCATCTGAGGGAAAGGGGTAATCAGAGAAGGAATCCCAACAGAAGAGTGGCACCTGAAATGATCCTGGAAGGAGAAGGAAAGCTTTGATGAGTGAGAATGAGTGAAGATACTCCTGAAATGAGAGATGGCCACTATGGCTGAGGAGGTCATCTGGAAGGAAACCTAAGAGGAAGAAATGCAATTTCCCAACTAACAGATGGGGAAACCAACAGCAAGAGAGTGCTTCCAAGGAAGGATTTGGGGGTAGATGTGTTTAGAAGCAGACTGAGCTCCAGATGAGTCACTAGTGTGACAGTGGCCCCACTGGGCTGTTGGATGAATGAGGTCACTGTCACACTGTCTTCTACATTTGCTAACTTCATCTGGAGGAACATATATAATACACAGCACTACACTGTGGAAAATGAGCTGGGAAGTGTCCCGAGAAAGGTCATCAGAGACCGTGAAGGGCTTGGAGAGCACATCATAGAAGAATGGGCTGAAAGAGCTGGACACGATTAGCCTTTAATTACCTCAAGGGCTGTCCTATGGAGGGACTAGGTTGGTTGCTCTAGTCCCAAGACAGAAGAACCAGGAGCAGTGACAGACAATACCTGCACATAGTAGGTGCTTAATCAATGTTTACTGATGGATTGAGATAGAGGAAATCTTCCTAAGGATTCCTATTGTCCCATGGTGCAATAAGGTGCCTTGAGAGGCAGTGAGTTCTCCATCACTGCAATTTCCAAGTCAAGGTTGGATGACCATCTATCAGAGGCGTTACTGAATGTACTTAGTTAAGACGACCTCTGGAAGCAGAAGCAGATGCCCATCAAAGGACAGTGGGCAGAGGATTCAGGTACTACGTTGGCTCTGACAGCCCTCATCCCCTGAGGCCTCCTTTGGCTTCCATTTCCTTCCTCAGACCTCCATGATTCTTTCCAGCCCTGACCACCTTTGCTGTTCCCTCGATGGCACAATGAGTCTCTAAACTTATTTAAAAGAACAACTTCGTGAACTCTTTCAGAGGGAGAAAAATAATATCTAGGTGACCTTGATATAGAAGATGTATTCAATTTGGGATAATTAATGCAATTAAGGAACTCAGATTTTTTTTAATTTAGCATTTATACTCTGATATTAGATAGAGTTAAATGAGAGCAACTATTCTTTTGCTTTTAGATTTAAAAAACAAACATAACTTCATTTGAAAGAGAAAGGCTGAATTGGAAGAAGCCAAAACTCCATCCATCTCTACTAAGAAAATACCCTTTTCATAACAAAAATAATTGCTACTGAAAATCAGATCCATTACCTGAAAACCAGAGAGCTTTTCTACTTTCTCCTACTTTCTTCCAAAATGTTTCTGACCTGGATAAATTGGTCCTAAATGATCACGGGATCCCAGATTTAGACACAGAAGTGGTCTCAGAGGACATCTAGCTCAATTCCCTTATTTTACAGAGGGGGAGACTGTGACCCTGAGTGGTCAAGTGACTTATTCAAATTCACAAGGGAAGTAAGCAGCAGAATCAGAATTTGAACTCGGATCCTCTGTCTCTAAATCTGGGTCCCTTTCCTTACCTCCTTACTGCCTCATGATACCCCTCAAAGAGGCAAACATCCTTGTGGGGGTTCATTATGTCATTGAAAGATGAGAACAGGCTATTTTGGGATACCTACATAAGCTATTTTTGAAATTATTACTCAGTCGTATCCTACTACCCTGAATAAAACTCAATCCCTCAGAAAAGGCAGAAGCTGATATGTCAATAGCGCTTACTTTAAGGCATACAAAGGGTTTCATAAACAATGAACACTGGAGTCTGCCAACCATACTTGGATATAGAAAATGACAAGTTTTCTCATCCCTGTTTTACAGATGAAGAAACTAGGAGTTAGAAATGTTAACTGACTCATCCACAGTCACAAATCTAGGAAATGTTCTTAGAGGCAAGATTTATGCCCAGGTCTCTGCTCACCACAAGGTCACTACGTTTTCTACCTCCCCTCGCTGTCTCACAATACGAAGACCCCAGACGTCAACTGTAACCCTTACATCCCCAGAGGGTGCTAACTGGGTCACCCATTCATTCACCATGCATCTCTTGGTGACAGGATTACTACATGAAAAGTCTTATGGGTAATAGGTCAGGCTTTCTCCACCTTACAGATGGAAAAGCTGCAGCACTTGAGACACTGATCAAATGCATCCAAGCTAGGATTTGGAAGGTAACACACAGAAGTCTCCACAGAGGGACAAAGGTGATGAAAGAGAGGACAACCCTGCAGCTTTATTAAAAATAAATGAATAAATATTGATGTTTCAGAGGAAATGAACTGTCTCAGCAGTAGGATGAGCCATGAACTCCATGGCCTTGAGAATGCTGACATTCTTCACTCCAGCGTGGGATTTACAGAGCCTTGGTGGCTGCTGTGGCTCCTCAGCCCACAGAGAAGTTGACTCTCCTCCCTAGGACCCTGTGCCTCCCTCAGTGGGGCCTGGAGGATCTCAAAGGGAGGCATGAACCTAGGTGCACACCAAGTGTGATGTCTCTCAGGTCCACAGAGAGGCTGGGACTGTTGGAGAGACCATGTCTTCTTATACAATATTAAGCTAATGAGTAACAACAGGAAACACTGAATGAAGAGCATTCTGACATGACTGACAGAGGAGAGAAGGGGAGAAGAGAGAGAAGATGAGGGGGAAGAGGGAAAAGGAAACAGGGAGAGAGAATGAAGGAGAGAGGGAAAGGAAATGGGGAGAGAAAATGAAGTAGAGAGGGAAAGGAGATGAGGAGAGAGAATGGAGAGAGGGAAAGGAGATGGGGAGAGAGAACGAAGGAGAGAGGGGAAGGAGATGAGAACAGAGAATGAGGGAAAGAGGGAAAGGAGATGAGGAGAGAGAATGAAGAGAGGGAAAGGAGATGGGGAGAGAGAATAAAGAGGGGGGAAAGGAGGGAGAATGGGAGGGCCAGAGGAGGAAACAGGAGAGAGGGATATAAGAGAAGTCTGGAAGAGAACAGAGAGGGAGAAGGGAAGGAGAAGGTTAGAGGATGTGGAAAAGGAGAGGGAGAGGAGAGAAACAAGAGAGAGTGAAAGGGAGAGAAGACAGAGGAAATAGGAAATATGAAAGGAAAAAAGTCCCCTGTAGTCACAGTTTATGTTGCCTTCAGCAAGTGTTATCAGCACACCCTAAGGTAAGCAGCACACCCTAAGAAGTGGAAGGACAAAGGAGAGAAAAGGGAAAAGAAATTAAAATTCCAGTAGTAACGGGCATCACTCCCAGTCTGAAGGTGAGAAAATTGTGCTAGTAGAAATCGTAAGGAAAGCTCCCCCAAGAAGAATCTGACCTATACTGACTGTGTGGCTCTAGGCAAGTCATTGAATGTCCAAAAGCTCCACAGCAGGTACCATCAGTGGAGGGGCTCTCCTCCTCAGGGAGTTCCCTACACAAGATGATCACAGATCACAGCAAAAAACTCAAACTACAAAAACATGATGGTCTTCCAAGACACAGGGTAAAAGATCCCCTTTCCCAACAAAGAAGGAAGTGAATGTGAGTCATCAGTACAGTGCCAATGACTGGACTTAGAACAGGGCCTGGCACCTAGTAGGCACTTAATAAAGGTTTCTTGATTGACTGAATCCTATATTCAGGAAGAATTCAGCTACCTAGTACATGACAGAGGCAGGACTCAAACCAGATCTTCCTTATACTGCCACTCATTCACAAACTAGCACCAGTGAGGGGGCCAGAGTCTGTGATTTCACTGGAGCTAGGAACTCTGCTCCTAATACAGGACAAGCATCTTCTCTGCCATTTTTAGATACAGAAGGTACACGGAGCAGTGAAAGGTGGAGTGACTTTTCCAGGGTCACACAGCAAGGGTGAGACAAACAAGCTGGATGTGATAGTAGGTGGTCTTGGGTCCTAGGCTGACTCCCCATCCACCTCTCCATCTGGCTATACCAAACTGCCACAAAACCTTAAAATCAGTTAACATAATTCAATTAAGGGACAGAACAACTTCAGTCAAACCTGTCTAAAGTTTCAGTCTAAAGGCTCTTGTGGTATGTGAGTCAAGATGAGAAATCTGCCTGAGAAAATAATGGTTCAGACTTACAAGGGGTCTTAGGTGTCATCTCATCAGAAGCTCACCACAACCCTTGAGAAGTAGGACCTATGGTTATACCCATTTTACAGATGAGCAAACAGAGCCTAGAAGATATCAAATGACTAACAGTGGATTTGTCCCTAAAACTGCCTGCCTCCTAGTCCATCACTCTCTGTCCTAAACCATGATGCTGCCTCCAAATTTCCTCGAAGTCTCCAGGAGTCGGAAGGCTCCTCGGAATCCATTAGGCTGAGAACCAAGTGTGATTAATGCCAGCCAGCACCAGGTTGTTTGGTTCCCAAGCCTACCCTCTGTTATGTTGCCACAGGGAGCTAAGAAGGTGTTAGAGCTAAAGCAGCCTGAACCAAGGAAAAGAGAGCAATGACATTTTATCTCCAAAACACTCTCACAAAGTATAAACAGTGCTTCAGAGGTGACGCTAACAGCAGCCACCGGACAATGGAGTGGGGGCCCCATGGTAGTAAATTCATTTCATGAGTCCCCTGCAATCACTGTGCTTTTAAAAGGCCACCACCAGAAGCTGGGCACATAATACATGTAGGGAAAGCCCCAAATGGGTCCAATCCTTCTGCAAAACCACATGGAGTTCTCAATGTGAAGGCACTCAACTGTTCACTTGCTTTGGCCTGAACACAAGCCCAGCTGACCGAGAACTGTCCAGTGGGCAGTAAAAGAACCTGAATGGCAATATTCATTTGCATTTTTTTGTGGTAGCAGAGCACTGGAAATAAAGAAGCCACCCATTGAGTAGGGAATGGCTAGGTCAACTTGTCATAGGAATACGTTACTTTGCTGTGATAAATTTGGGGAAATTTGTTTGAACTGATAGTGAAACACAGACAACCAGGTTAAGAGAACATGCAGAGACAGCTACGGGGTGCCATGATGCACAGAGTGCAGGGCCTGCTGCTAGAAAGACAGGTTCAGATGAAGCCTTAGACACTTAGCTGTGTAATCTTGGCCTTTCTCAGCCTCAGTTTCCTCATCTGTAAAATAGGACTAATGACAGCATCTACTCCGCAGGGTTATGGTGAGGAGTAAATGAGATAAACCTGTAAAATGTGCTTAGCACATAACAGGCTCTATAGAAATGTTAGCTACGGTTACACTCACTCTAGTAACTGTTACTATTTTATTAATACCTACGTTGAAGCACTGGACACAGGACTACGGGAGTTACTATCATTAGCTGAAATCCATGCCAGAAGAGGGAAGTCTCTTCACACACACACGCACCTGGAAGTCCACGCACACCCCCAAGTATGAATCCAGCATCTATCATTATGGAGTTGCCCACATACAACACTGCATCTACAACAGATCTTTGCACACCTGCTCAGGCAGGAATGTGATCTCCTTACCCCACAGTCCTACAGAATCCTTAGCTTCCTGTAAAGCCCAGGTTCTGTGGCACCACCTACCTCCCTATACTTATTAGCACTGTGCAGTCTCTCTCGAAAATACTTTGTATATGTTTTGGTTTTATCTCTCTGGGCTTATGACATCTCCCTGACCATCCCAGGAGAATATGAGCCCCTTGAGGGCAGGAAGAGGTTTTTTGGTTTGGTTATGGTGCCTGACACATAATAGGTATTGAATTTTGCTTTAATGAAGTCAGTTGGACAGAATAGATAATGAGATCATAGTGTAAATGAAAACAACACTAAATGACATCTGAATTCCTACTCTATGAAATGAATAACCTTGCTCCCAATGGACCGGTTTAGTGACTTTCTCTCCTCTCATTTGATAGGGTCAGGTCTAAGGGGGCAAATGTCACAGATTCTCACAGAGGCAGTTACTGTTCTTTGTTTCATGGGATGGGCTCAAGGTGGGGGGGGGGAAGTGGGAGGGGATTGGGAGGAGGGAATACTGGCAATTCACTGTACTGTGAAAAACAAAAGGCATCAATCCCTAAAACAAAAATAAATCAATAAAATGAGGGCAGCCTCTGATATCCGCACATCACTAGAAGCAGCGGCCACAGACCATCAGGGATCTGGCTTGATTTCACTCCATTGGAGTAAAGTGAAAGATGGTTATGGAGAGAGAATTGAGGGATGGGTCCTCAGTTGTGTCTATATTGTAGCCGGTGAAAGGTAGTGATGCCATCCAGGCAAGGTGACTAAAGGCAAAATGCAGGACACCCAGGATGACCAGGAAACATGATCAAGTGTGAGAACACAGTGACTTAAATGCAAGGTGAACATGGTAGGGTTATGTCAAATCTCCCTCTCCTCCATCCTGTTCTTTCCTCTTCCTCCTCCCCTCTTCTCCTCCTCACCTCTCCCCCCTCCTCCTTTTCTCTCTCTGTCTCTTTTTCTTTTTCTCCCTTTCTCCTTCTCGTTCTCTCTCTGTCTCTGTCTCTCACTGTCTCTCTCTCTCCCTTTCTCCCTCTCCCCTAATTGAGTTTTACTTATTCCTCTGCAAATCCCAAGGTCATTTTGGAACCAAGTTCTCTGACAGGCCATTTTCTATAAAACAATGTATTAGGAAGGAACTTGCCTCCCTGTCAGTGACAGATGAGGTTCTCAAAATGGAGAGCACGGAGGTGAGAACATGCTGCCCTTGGGGCCAATGGGAATCACTGCACTCTCTAACTCTGGTGAGGTAATCAAAGAGCACGAGGGCCTACCATGCTGTTTAGTGCCAAGGACAAGGCAGAATAATGTTTGAAAATATTTTCTCCTGACAGAACTTCCAGGATACTTGAGGATACTCTGAATGAAAGCAGACATCTCTCTCCCTTCTCTGGCGCAGAGAGGAGACTTGGGGTAATGAGGTGAGGGGGTCAGGGATGGAGTTTAGTTTGTTAATACTCTCACTGAGACCATCTGGTTGTAGTGTCCTTTCAGATTGCCCCCTGTCAACTATACACAGAGGAGCCACAGGCCCAAATGCCAGTATCGCCTCATTGGCACTGCCACCATTCCAGAAAACATTAACAGACCTGCAAGATGTATTGACTTTGGCACCAGGAGAGGCTCTGTAAACAGGTGAGACAACGATGGCTTTTCTGAGCCCAGAGTCAATACAATGGAGAGCATTGTGAGCTTGGAACACTCGGCAGCCCTTGAGAGCAAAGGGCTCCCACTCACCTCTGCTTCAGTCAAATCGAGGCATTCAGTGGAGTCAGGGTCTAGAACCCTGGGCCACATGAATGGGACCTGAGAGCCTTCTTAGTGCCTGTTTACTCAACCAAAGTAGAGGAAGAGTTGTGAAGACAAAAGCTACTTACCATGTACTCAGTCAAGAGAACCTGTGGATAGGACATAGTCCCTGCCTTCAGGGAGCCCACAGTAATGCAGCAAGTCTTTAGGATGGGAAGCTAAAGGGACCTCAGAGATCACTCAGCCAAGCCTTTCACTGGACAGAAGGGGAAACTGAGGCCTAGAGAGGGGAAGTACTTTGCCCATAATAACACAGACAGCACGAAGCAGAACTTCGGGGTATAGGAAAAAAAACTGCTGCTGATTTTTTCCACCATGACCATCTCTTCCCTTCCTGTTTGGGGACTCCTACCCATGACAGTCAGACTTTCCTCAAGCAGACCTGAGTACACTTAGAAGGGGTCTTCAGAAACTCAGCAAACAGAAGCTTCCTTGGTCCTGACTGAGCCTTCTCTTGGTTTGAGTGGCTTTCTGAACCAGCTTCCAGATGATGCTCCTTCCTGGACTGAGGGAAGTGCCTACCCTAACACCGAATGCCAATCAGGACAGTTTCATTTCCACAAAGCTCTCCATTTACCAGGGCTGGTCACTGGGTTTGGCAAGAGTCTCCTCAGGAGCAAATCCAGGGAAAATCATGGGATCCCAGTCCACAACGAAAGATAGTGTACAGGATGAAGGAGGAGAGAGTCCTATTGTGCACTGCTGTGGTTAGACCTTGTCTAGAGCTTGGTGTTTAGCCCTAGGTGTCCAATTAGAGAACCTTCCATTTCTGTATTGTTATTGTCAGTGCTCATTTTTTGTCATTCATTCATTCATTCCTACTTGTCCATGTAGCTCACTTGGCTTTCTGAGTATGTTTCTCCTTCTGTCAAGTTGTAGTGCTGCTTCCCCCTACAAAAGGCTATCATCAGGAGTCCAGGAGTGAAAGACTCCTGGAGGTGCTTTGGAGATCTTAAAGCACTCTGGACACTGTCAGCAAGTTCATTTAAGTATCCCTCAGTATTAATAGCTCACTTACTACAGGGATTTACAGTTTGTAAAGCACTTTCCTGATGCTGGGAGGTGGATTAGGGGGTTGTTATTATCATTTAGCAAAGGAGGAACTAAGGCTCAGAGAGGTCATAGATGATTCTGGGGCTAAAGGGGATTTTAGAGGACATTTCATGCTTTACTAGGGGGCTCAATCATTGGGAGAGGGTTCATCTAATTAGGCTGGATTAGACTCTGGGAAGCCACTGAAAAGCCCCCCAGCTTTGAAAACCCAGGTAACTATGTATGTATGTAATGGTCAGACAGATAGATCTGTCTGTAAATCTGTGATGTATGTATTGCTTATGGTCAGACAGTTGGAAGCCCTGTCTGTTGGTCTTTGCTATTTTCTCTGTTTGTAATTTCGACTTGCAATTTCTGTTTGTATTTTCTCTGAAGTTCAGGGTGCTGATTTTATTCCCCCGAACTAAGTGAATGATATATGTGTTTAATTAAAGTGATTATTGGCCCCTTAAAAGTTACTTTCCTTTTAGAAAAGCAGATCTAAGAACCTGTACCATCCTGTCATCCTCGGTATGTCAGGGCGCTTGCTATTATAGACCTTCCCTTTACAGAACAGGAAACTGAAGTAAAATGACTTGGCCAAAGTAATAGAGGAAGCAAGTGGCAGAATCGGAATTTGAACCCAGAGCTCTGATTTCAAAGCCATCACTCCTGACCTGATTTGTCCTTGGTCAGGGAATCAATCACTCCATCAACAATTATTAAGCACTTACTTTGCACCAGGTAATGTGCCAAGCAAAGAAAGGCAAAACAATCTCCATCCCTAAGGAGTCCAATGAAGACAACTATGTATATCCAAGATGTTGAGAGGATAAATTGGAAGTAATCTCAAAGGGAAGAAACTACCATTAAGGGTACTTGTAAAGGCTCCCCCTTCTTGAGGAAGATGGGACATGAGCATTAAAGAAAGACAGATGGGATCATTGTATCTGGTCTCAGAATCCATTTCCACCCACTCCCACCTTCCCATGAGGAGACTGCATTGCCCTTCCCAAGAGAAATCAAGGTAGTAGGGACAAGGTAAAAGAAATGTTCATCCAGAAATGTAAAGAGTTCTGGACTGGGTTTCTCATATCCAAGATTCCAAAAGGACAAAGAATAAAGATCATCTGATGCAATTTCATGCTCCTCTGTCTATGTGACTGGATTCAGAAACATCTTTAGCCTCAGTGTCCTGGTAATTATAAGAGATAACTCAGTGACTTTTCCCAAACTGCTAGCACATCAAGAAAAGATTCAGAGATGATTCATCTCCTGATAAGACACAGAGGTGCAGGAAAACCAGGGCATCTTCATTCACGTTACTCCTTCCATCTTACATCAGGAGAGATTTTTACATTCAGGACATCGTTTTCTAGAATTCATAAACAGCCCTTCTTGGTGAGTTTGTCAAACCCAGGATTTCATTGAATTCACCTTGTAATAACATACAGCTTGAAAAACTGAATTTAATGGAAGGAAAATTCTGAATTTAGCATCTGTGGACTTGAGTTCAAATTCTGATTCATTTTTTTTACTATGACCTTGGATAAGATTCTCCCCCCACCTTCTCTCTCTCCTCTCTCTCTGTCTCCCCTCTCCTGTCTCGTCCCTCTTTGTCTCTTCCCCCTCTTCCCTTCTCTCTCTTTCCCCCTTCCCTCTCTCACTCAGTTTCTTCAAAGTAAAATGGTTTGAGGGAGAAAAGGGGCTATTTAGTTTAACAAGCATTTATTGTGCGAAGCTATGTGGTGCACTGGGCTTGGAATCTGGAAGATTCATTTTCTTCATGAATTCAAATCCAGCTTCATACACTTACTACCTGTGTGACCCTGGGCAAATTACTTCACCCTGTTTACCTCAGTTCCTCACCTATAAAATGGGCTAGAGAAGGAAATGGCAAACCACTCTAGTATCTTGGCCAAGAAAACTCCATATGGGGTCATGAAGAGTCAGACATGACTGAAACAACTCCACAAAACAATATAGTATAGGAGTACATATTTTGCATGGAATCAGGGACTCTAGATTTAAATCCTAGCTCTGCTACTTAGTTGGGAAAGTTATTTTTCTCTGATCTCAGTGTCCCTGTGTATAAAACTGGGGGAGGATGGGATAGCTTCTAAGCTTCTTTCCATCTCTAAAACTAAGATCCTATGTGCTCAATGTCCACTACGCTCTGTGTGCTGTCCAAGGTTCTAGGAGTAAAAAAACAAGCAAAGTAGTTGCTTCTTACGTTCTACTGAAAGAACAGGACATGCCCACAGCTGAGAAAACTCAGGGTGTATGGAGTACAAAATGACTGCAAGATGTAAAGAGCGCTAAGGACTGAGGAGGGAGAAAATCAGGAAAGTCCTCACAGGAGGGGTGGTGCCTAAAATGTGCTTTGAGGGAAACAAGGCCTGGTCTCCCAAAGGTTCATTTTGGCTCTAAATCAATTGTCTCCAGGAATCTCTTGATTTCACAGAAATTTTCCCAGAAAAATTGTTACTTTCCCAGGAAGAGCCAAAGGAACCCTATTCAGCTCTGACACAAGTTACACGTGGGACCTTGGACCTATAACTTCATTTCCTATTTTCCTCATCCACATGAGGGTGTTGAAGTTGGTGGTATCCAAGCTCACTGGTGTTGAGCTATGACCCAGTTACATTCTGATCTTCTCTCTATTCATTATCAGAGTAAATTTAACCAAATCCTTGATAATCAAAGTTTCCATTTATCTGAAGTATGAACTGGGCCACAGGGAGAACCAATGACATGCAGACAATCAGAAACTTAAAACAAACAAAATTAAGACCATACCAATAGCACAGAGTCTCTGATGGCCAGAGCCATTCCATTCTTTGTGTGGATGTATTTTCAGCATCCAGCACAGTGCCTGGCACATTGTCACAGCTTAATAAATGTTTGTTAAGGGAAACTACTTAAAGATTTTTGGTCATTTCGGTTCTAAGACATGTCATCTTTGATGCCCATACTCATGAGGCTAAGAGATGGAAATATTTTTTATAATTTTTTTTCTGGGATGGCCTAAGGGTCTTGTCTACATAGTACAAAATAAAATGGAATTTATTTGAAGGATTTGAACTGAATAATGGGAAAAACTCAGAGGTAGGTTACTCACCTGATAGCATTTCAGGAGTATTGCCCAGAGCTTCCTGGCCAAAATATGACCCCTCTACCTGGCCAGTGGTAGGGAGTAGGAGGGAGATTCCATAACCCTGGGGCTCCATCTTCTAATAAAATGTATCATCATTGGGAAAAGTCATCCCTTGAGCTGATCTGTCACTTACCTTATACAAAGAAAGCATCATATGTGGTCCCTGGTCCCACACAACATAACCCCAAATAAGTTCTAATAAACCTAACAACTGGAACACTGTCTACATGATCCTGACATCTCACCACCCAAAATAATCCTAATTTTCTCTTTTTTAAAAATTCTTTCTATTTTTACATAATCTCAGAAGTGAAAGGGACTTTGGAGGCCATTTAATTTGACCTTCACAAGAATAAGAATCTCTGCCATGTATAGACAAAGGGACACCCAGCATGATAGTACTGACGGGAGGCACTGAGCCACTGCTGCTCTGCTGGTGCTACTGCTACTACTACTTTTTCTCCTATTCCTGCTTATTTTGCTACTATTGCTGCGGCTGCTACCACTACTGCTGCTGCTATTATTACTACTGCTACTGTTGCTACTACTACTAGTGCTGCTGCTACTACTGCTGAATAGAATAGTCACAGCATAGAATAAACTGTTACATTAATTGGTTTCTCTCTATCTGGTCTAATGATTCCTGGTGAACTCCAAAACCCTTCAGGGGATCCATGAGGTTAAAACTATTTTCATAGTAATAAAGACATCTTAATTTCTAATACAATAAAAACCAATAAATAAACTTGTATAAAGAAAATCTCTTTAGGGGTAGTTAATGATTTTCAAAAGTGTAAAGGGATTCAGAGACCAAAAAGTTTAAAAACTGTTGCTCTAAGGGATGGATAAATTCAGAAATGGAAGAACAGACCATGGGGATCACATATATTTGAATTTAAAAAATAGCTAATGTTTATATAGTGCTTGCTATGTGTCAGGTACTGTGATAAATGCTTTACAATTATTATTTCAGATGATCCTTACAACAACCCTCAATGTAAGTGTTATTATTATTTCCATTTTACAGGTGGGGAAAGTGACGCAGTTAGAGGATAATTAACTTGCCCAGGGTCACCTAGCTGATAAATTTCTGAGACCCAATTTGAACTGGAAGACTTGAAGTAACCTTGGGCAAAGTCTTCCTGAGTCCAGGTTCAGTGCTTTATCTACTGTGCTGTGGGTGCTAGAAGTAACCTCAGAGGAATGTAGTCTAGTTTGTACCCGAACAAAAATGTCCTCTGTGCCATCTCTCAAATGATCATGCATACCTCCTGAGGCAGTGCCTCCCTATCTGGGACAACTCCAGTTGTTGGGAAATTTTCCAAAGGATTGAGCCTCAGACACTTCTACCCAATTGTCCCTAGTCCTGCCCTCAACAGCCACACAGATCAAATGAGAGGCAGTTATTGGTAGCAGAAAGCACACTGAATTTGGAGACCAAGGATTTGAATTCAAATCCAACTCAGCTTCTTTTTCCTGGAACTTTGAACCAGTCACTTAAACCTTTGTCTCCTCTGTAAAGTGCCAAGACTGGGTGAGATGACCTCCCACCTGTAAGTCTATGCTCTTGTGTTTCTCTAGGACATGGTCCTTAGACCTGAGGGGATCTGTTGAAGCTAGAATGGGGAGAAGGGAAAGCACTGTTAGTGGTAGAGGAATGGACATAAGCAAACATACAAAGTGACTAGGCACCATGTCCAAGAGTATAGTAATGACAGCAGCTGGGCAGGGACAGAGCATGTGTGTTGGGCACACAGACACCTTCCTTTGTCAAGACTAGCTTAAAATAGACCAGAGATCTTTCTGTAGAAAGCCAAGTCCATGAGGCCAGAAAAGCCCCACCTGGCATTTGCAGATTCCTGCCAAAATTCTTACCGTCTGCTGTAAATCCTGAATGATGATGCGAATGACCAGAGTATTGCCTTGACTCTCTTCCATCTTGACGGATGGTTTTTCAGAGGTGGCCCGGATGGTGTCATAGATGGTTTCTTCTTTGGAGCTATCTGACTCGGACTCCATTGAGTAATCGGAAAAGCTCTGCGCCATCTCATCTTCGCTCGATGTGGGACTCCGTGGCATGGCTGCGAGGCTGGCTTTGTCTCCTCTGACAAGCAAAAGAGACAAAAAGGAAGCAAAATTTAAAAACCTTGGGAAAGTAGGAAATGCCATTTCCACCAATTCAGAGGTCTCTTTTTCACTTCCTATTTACCTTTCCTTAGCTTCTTTTTGCCTTTTGTTCCCTTACTGCCCTTTACCCCATCCCTCAAGTGTTAAATGGCCATGGAACAGAGGATGAAGGTAGTTTGAACATTTCTATAAAAGTCAAAACTTGTGCCAATCAAACAGGAAACTGTCCAACAATAAAGAAACCATAACCCAGGGTCATTCAGTTGTGAGCATGGGCATGTTGTGCTCTCAGTCAAGGTCCAAGCATTTCAATACCAATTTAATTCAATACAATTCAATAAACATTGAGGGTCTCCTATGTGCAAGATGCCATGCTTGGTGATGAGGATACAAAAAATAAAGGAAACAGAGCCAACCCTCAAGAAAATAATTTCTAAGGGAATGAGCAAATGCTATATAAACACAAGTAAGAAGAAACAACTTCAATAATAAGAGTAAACATTTATATAGAACTTTAAGGTCTGCAAAGTACTTTACTTATTTAATTTCATCCTCACAACTCTGTGAGTTAGGTTCTATTATTTTCCCCATTTTATAGTTGAGGAAACTGAGGCAGAAGTTAAGCGACTTGCCCAGGGACACACAGTGTCTGAGGCAAGAACTAAATGCAGGTCTTTCCTGACTATGAATCCTATACTCTATCCACTGTGCCATCTAGTTTGCACATGAAAGAGAGAAAGACAGGAAAGGGGGGTAGGAAAGAAATAGCGAGAGAGGGAGAGAATATAATACTTAATGACTAGGCTGCATTAATAATGGGAATGGAAATATGCTCTAAATTAATTTATAGATTTGGTGTTCTACCAATCAAAGTACCAAGGGGATATTTTATAGAGCTAAGCAAAATAAGAGTAAAATTCATTTAGAGGAATGAAATATCTAGGATCTCAAAAAAAAAAGGCAAAAAAACTAGAAATTATGTGAGAACAGCTCTTCAGAGCTGAAATTATACTCTAAAGCAGTAATCACCAAAATTATTTGGTTATGACTGAAAAATAGAAAAGCAAATCAATGGAACAGCTAAACAGGAGAGCATTTTTTAAAAAAATGACTTGATACTCCAATAATTGATAAATCCAAGAACATCACTGACTTGGGGGGAAACTCCCTCTTGACAAGATATGCTGAGGAAAGACAGAAATAGTTTGGCAGAAATTAGCTTTAGAGCAACAGCTTACACCACATACCACAGTAAGCTCAAAATGGGTGTGGTGTTAATATTAAAAGCCACACCACTAAAAAATATTTAGAAGAGAATCGGATTCCATAGCTTTTCTAGCAATGGCTAAGAGGAGATTTTTCAATCAAGTAAGGAATAATGACAATCATAAAAGATAAAAACAGTTCATTTTGATTATGTACAATTAAAAAGGTTCAGGACTACAGGGATAATTGAATGCAGGATAAATTTCAGATGCCTATGAAACATCCAATTGGAAATGCCAGGAAGCAGTTGATGATAGAGAACCTGAGCTCAGGAGGCTAGGGCTGCATATATCTATCTGGGAACATCAACAAAGAGATATTTAAATCTACAGGAGATAATAAGTTCACTAAGTGAAAGACAACAGAGGCAAAGAGAAAAGGACCCAGGACAAAGCTTTTAGCATGCCCACACTGGTGGGACATGACACAGATGTGCACCATAAAAGAGACAGAGAGCAAGTAGCTTGACTGATAGAAGGAGAAAGAGAGAATAGTATCACAAAAACACAGAATTTGGGGGGCAAATCAAGCAGGAGCTTAA
Organism: Bettongia penicillata ogilbyi; assembly: GCA_023548195.1. Classification (NCBI taxonomy): domain Eukaryota; kingdom Metazoa; phylum Chordata; class Mammalia; order Diprotodontia; family Potoroidae; genus Bettongia; species Bettongia penicillata. The sequence continues at coordinate 2,898,384 of JAJHZJ010000360.1, forward strand.
TATAATAGTCTAGGCTAGAGTTAGGAGCATCTAATTTTGACCAGGCGTATTCTGGGAGGAGAGAAGAAACAAATGTCAGAATCAGGAAGAAGAGGACAAGAAATTTTGACTATTTGAATTTAAGAGGTAAGGGAGAATGAGGAGCTGAGAATGACTGAGTGATCCTCTGCACACCTGGGTGACAGAGGATGGAAGTACCCTCAAAACAAACAGGGAGCTTAGAAGGAAGAAAGACAATAAATTTGGGTTTGCCCACCTGGCCACTTTCCTGGACTTCACCCTCTCCAAAATCTCATCATTCTCCAACATGAAATCACCTCGGGAAGTCCCAACTTCTCAGCTCATTCCCTATCCCAGTTGTAGGACTTCATCATGACCTGGGTACTGGGGAACTTCACCCAATTCTCCTTAACTTCTTTTTAGCTATTGTCTCCCCTACTTAATTGTGGACTTCTTGAGATCTGAGACTATCTTATGCCTCTCTTTGAATTTCCATCATTTAGCACTGTGCTTGGCACATAGCAGGTACTTCATGAATGTTTATTGATTGATTGAGTTTGAGATGCTTATGGGACAGACAGGTGAAGATTACAAGCAAACAACTGGAGATGTAGGATGGTGTCTTTCATTCTATCCCAGCAGATTTGTCTTCCGATTTCTGTTTGATCCCAGCCAATACTCTCTCATTGGGGCATTTTTTGAGTTAAGGTAGGGGTAGGAGGCAGTAGCCAGCTTTTGTAGAGAGACAGCTGTCCTTGGAAAACTTCCTCCAGAAATGGCTGCAGATAAATAATTCCACCTCCCTTGTCAAGAGACTGGATGAGGTGATCTTGGAAAGCAACAAAGCCAAAGTAATTGTGTCTGCTCTTGCTAGTATGTAGAGTCATCCCAAGACAACAGAGAGTCAAAGGATTTCTTTTCATCCACTAATTAAAAAGAAGACCAGGAAGAGACAAAGAGCCAAGCTATCCAAGCCAACCAATCCATTTGATAGATCAAAGCATTGAAGGTCATAGCAGAAGGTACCTGGCTAATGGTCTCCCTTGGACAAGTCATATGCTAAAAGATACTCTAACCCAGGAAGCAACACTCAGAGGTTCCAAAGACACCATAGTTGAGGCTTGGGTACAAGGGGCAAGCATGGCAGGGCTTCTTGACTGCATGGGTTTCAGGGGGTCAACCATTTTGCTGAGTTTTCATATGGGTGAAGTAGGAAGAAGCAAATTAGAACCAGATGGAATCATTCTCACAAGAGACAGGGAAAACCATCTTTTCTCGGTCCACATGGTCATTCTTTAACTCAGAGTCATAGGTGACACCTCTGGCCAGGAGAGTCAAAAGATATGGGATTAAAGCACCACAGACTGAGAACTGGAAGGGACCTCAGAAGAAAATTAATCCAAATCCCACATCTTGCAGATGAGGAGACTGAGGCCTGTGAAGGGTAGGTGACTTGTTTAAGGTCACACAGGTGTGTTAGGGACAGGATTTGAACCAGGTCACTTGGTGTAGTGCTGGTGGTCCTTTTCTCACCCAGTCACATGAAAACAGATGGGACAGAGACACCAACTGGGAATGGGGAGCAAGTGGGACAGATGTCACCCAGCTAGGTGAGCTGGGGCTGAAAGGCTTTGGGTCAACTCAAATGAGTTCTTGTTTAAAAGCACCATAATGGAAACTATAAAAGACACTTTCCAATTTACTCCCTTAGGCTGTCTACAAATCAACAGGGGTGAGGGGAGGAGCCAAGATGGCGGAGTAGAAAGACTCACGTATGCTAGCTCTGAACCCACAGCCCATATATTTCCTGCAAAAAGAACTCCCCACAAATTCTGGAGCACTGCAAGGCACGCAGAAACACAGTGGAAAAGATTTCCATTCCAGAGAGCCCTGGAGAGCTGTCCCCAGGGGTCCGTTGACCTCCGGACAGCAGAGTCCACCCCTGAGCTGCCCTGGCCACGGCCCCAGAGGAGCAGATCTGAGCAGGCTTCAGGGATGGAATCTCCGGCGGCCGCAAAGGTCCCTCCACCCACAGGAGCTACGGGTCAGTGAGAGAGATGTCTGGGCTGGCCGAGAGGGGAGCGGGGTGTCTTCGTGACTCGGACCCCCTCTGGAGGCAGCGGCAGAGGCAGCGGCGGTGGCCCGGGATGCCCGGAGCAGCAGGCAGAAGTTCAGGGCCATTACTGAAGGTCTCTGCATAAACCCCCTGAGGGAACTGAGCCTGGGAGACGGCGCTGCCCCCACCTGCTCCATTACTGAAGGTCTCTGCATAAAGCCCCTGAGGGAACTGAGCCAGGGAGATGGCCCTGCCCCCACCCCAGCACCAGAACTTAAGCTCACATTGAATAGCAGCCGCACCTGCCCCGGAAAGCTCATTTGAATCTCAGACCCCAAGCACTAGCTGGGAGGATCTAGGCGGGGGTGGACAGGAATCTCAGAGGTCAAGTAACTAACTGGGAAAATACCCAGAAAAAGGAAGAAAAATAAGTCCGTAGAAAGCTATTTTCTTGGGGTACGGATGTTCCCGCCTTTCAATTCTAATGAGGAGGAACAATTCTTACCATCAGGGAAAGACGTGGAGGTCGGGGCCTCTGTATCCCAGACATCCCAGGTGGATGTCTGGTGGGCTCAGGCCATGGAAGAGCTCAAAAAGGATTTTGAAAATCAAGTTGGACAGGTGGAAGAAAAACTGGGAAGAGAAATGAGAGAGATGCAAGAAAAGCATGAAAAATGGGTCAATACGTTGGTAAAGGAGACCCCAAAAAATGCCGAAGAAAATAACACCTTGAAAAATAGGCTAACTCAATTGGCAAAAGAGGTTCAAAAAGCCAATGAGGAGAAAAATTCTTTCTAAAGCAGAATTAGCCAAATGGAAAAAGAGGTTCAAAAGCTCACTGAAGAGAAGAGTTCTCTCAAAATTAGAATGGAACAGATGGAGGTTAATGACTTTCTGAGAAACCAAGAAATCACAAAACAAAACCAAAAGAATGAAAAAATGGAAGACTGTGAAATATCTCATGGGAAAAACAACTGACCTGGAAAATAGATCCAGCAGAGACAATTTAAAAATTATGGGACTACCCAAAAGTCATGATCAAAAAAAGAGCCTAGACATCATCTTCCAAGAAATTATCAAGGAAAACTGCCCTGATATTCTACAACCAGAGGGCAAAATAAGTATTGAAAGAATCCATCAATCACCACCTGAAAGAGATCCAAAAAGAGAAACTCCTAGGAACATTGTGGCCAAATTCCAGAACTCCCAGGTCAAGGAGAAGATACTGCAAGTACCTAGAAAGAAACAATTCCAGTATTGTGGAAATACAATCAGGATAACTCAAGATCCAGCAGCTTCTACATTAAGGGATCGAAGGGCATGGAATAGGATATTCCAGAAGTCAAAGGAACTAGGACTCAAACCAAGAATCACCTACCCAGCAAAACTGAGTATAATACTTCAGGGGAAAATATGGTCTTTCAATGAAACAGAGGACTTTCAAGCATTCTTGATGAAAAGACCAGAGCTGAACAGAAAATTTGACTTTCAAACACAAGAATGAGAAGAAGCATGAAAAAGTAAACAGCAAAGAGAAGTCATAAGGGACTTACCAAAGGTGAACTGTTTACATTCCTACATGGAAAGACAATATTTGTAACTCTTAAAACTTTTCAGTACCTGGGTAGTTGGTGGGACCACACACACACATACACACATGGACACACATACAGAGACAGAGAGCACAGAGTGAATTGAATAGGATGGGACCATATCTTAAAAGAAATTAAGGTAAATGGTGAGAGAGAAATGTAGTGGGAGGAAAGAGGGTGAAATGGAAGGGGGTAAATTATATCTCATTCAAGAGCAAGCAGGAGACTTTTTAGTGGAGGGAAAAAGGAGAGCTGAGAAAAAAACAAGAAGTTTACCCTCATCACATTTGACTAAAGGAAGGAATAAAATGCACACTGATTTTGGTATGAAAACCTATCTTACAGTACAGGAAAGTGGGGGAGAAGGAGATAAGTAGGGAGGGAGGGATGATGGAAGGGAGAGCAATGGGAGGAGGGAGCAATTTGAAGTCAACACTCTTGGGGAGGGACAGGATCAAAAGACAGAATAGAAACAATGGGGGGCAGGATAGGATGGAGGGAAATAAAGTTAGTCTTACACAACACGACTGTTATCGAAGTCATTTGCAAACTACACAGATAGGGCCTATATTGAATTGCTTGCCTTCCCAAAGGGAATGGGTGGGGTGGGAGGGATGGGGAGAATTTGGAACTCAAAGTTTTAGGAACAACTGTTGAGTATTGTTCTTGCTACTAGGAAATAAGAAATACAGTTAATGGGGAATAGAAAGTCATGTGGCCCTACAGGACAGAAGAGAAGATGGGGACAAGAGAAGGGAGGGATGATAGAAGAGAGGGCAGATTGGTGATAGGGAAAATTAGAATGCTTGGTGTATTGGGGTGGGGGGAGGGGATAAAAGGGGAGAAAATTTGGAACCCAAAATTTTGTGAAAATGAATGTAAAAAGTTAAATAAATAAATTTATATTATAAAAAAAAAATCAACAGGGGCCCTCCTGAGGAGCTCAGAAACAGCTCAGTGATGATATACAGCATGTCTTTATGTAAGAGCTGCTCGGAAAGCCTGAGCTAATCTCAGAGGCAGTGACACTAAGGACCACTTGTGCCTGGCACATGCACCAAGCAGTCTCCAAGTCACGGAACCAACTTCAAACATCATCATGTTTTTGTTTACGCCATCAAAAAAAAGAAGTGCCATGAAATTCTTACCTTGCCCTCCGCAAAAACAACAGAAAATTGTAAAAAGAAGGATGCCTTTGACCAAAATCATGACTGACTGGGTTTGCATCCTCTCCCATGTTCTGGTCTTATTAATGCATTATTAAAGCACTATGGTCACTTTCAAATGACCATAGTCAATGCCTCCACCACTGCTCCCACTCCACATCACTTGGCATATGTTTTCCTGCTTTATTCAATTCACAGATCATTGCTTCTGAGCTGAATAGACCCTCAGAAACCATGTAATCCAATGCCATCAGTTTTACAGGTAAGGAAAGTGAGGCCCAGACCACCCAGACTGTAAATGGTAGAGTGAGGATTCCCACCAGAGCATAGGGAGAATCACAGATCAGGAGCGTCAAGGGTCCCTTCAAGTCATCTTATCCAACTTTCTCTTTTTACAGATGAGGAAACCGGGACCAGGAGAGACAAGCAATGACTTGCCCAAGGTAACCCAGGGAGGCAGTGACAAGATAGGATTCCAACCCAGGTCCCTGGATTACAGATCCAGAGCTTACTCCATGGTGGCTCTGATTCCAAATTCTTCCCATTTGTCCTGTCTATGGCAGAATGACAGTAAAGGCATCATGGCAGAGTAGAAAAAGGACTGTGATCTGCTGGAGTTTAGAAGGCCCATCTTTCACTGAAATTTTCAAGCTGTGTCATTTCAAGTCTCTGAACATCAACACTCTGAACCTCTTTAAGACCACAAGTTGTGGTTAGGTTGCTATCTGCATTGGTGAAAGGAATCCTCACACCAGGTACTCCCATACTGATAAAATAAAGTCTTTGATGTATAGATGTCATAATACTAAAGTACAAGACACTGTAACTGAGTCCAATTTTTGCTAATACAGCCACTCATGCAATTTATGTACAGAGAGGGTCATTCTATGTGCTAACATTTGTGGATATAGTTGATCCCTAGTGACTAGATATCATTGTGTAACTAGGGGATCAAAAAAGATAAATATATAAAGTGCTTTACAAACCTGAAAGAACTATATAATACTGCTTTTCATTACTATTGTAGCTCATGACATATACTTCTGTCATGTAACAACAATTTCTATTTCTGCTAGTTTTGTAAAAAATGAATTTTACTTTTTACATCTTTGCTAATTAAAGGTATACAAGTTACAACTTCAAAATTTTTCTTGGAATTTCCCAAATTATTAGCTATATAAGAAAATTTTTTCATATTCTTAGCAACATTTTCCATTTCTTCCTTTCAAGATAATCTATTCCTATACTTTGCCTGTTTAACCACTGGGGAATGACGATTCCTCTTGTAATTTCTAATCAGTCTTCGAAGAAATCTGGAAGTCATATTTTTAATCAAATATTTACCATAAAGATTTTCCTCCAATATGTTTCTATCATTTTATCTTGGATACAATGCATTTTTCTAGGCAAAGTCTAATTATGAAATCAAATTAATTTATTTTAGACTAATACGTTTTCCCATTTCTTATTCCATAATTAAAATTTGTTCTCCCTTCCATAAATGAAATGAATACATTATTTCCTTTACATAAAAATTTTATTCTATGTTCATATTTAGATGAGGGGAGGTGGTTGGCACACTTCCCCATGGATTCAGAGCAGGTAGGCTCAGGGTCCTCAATCCTCCCTAAACCTCAGACAGCCTGCAAAATCAGTAAGCCAGAGCATGTCCTAAAGAAGGCAGCCAGGATAGTGAAAGACTTTGAGATCAGGCCATGGGCAGACCAGCTAAAGGTTCAGTCTAGGGAAGAGAAGTCTTCTTAGAGATGGATATCTGGGCTCAAGTGGGGTTGCCACACAGACTAGGGAGAAGCCTTGATTTGCTTGGCTCACACAGCTACACTAGGAGCCAAAGACAGATGTTTTAGAGACACAGATGTTAATAGGGGGGAAAAGTTCCCTTCAATTGGACTATCCCTGGAGTATGAAAGCCTTCCTCCAGAGTTACTGGGCTCCCCATTTCTCCCATAGGTATTGGGTTTTCCATTCTCCTACAGAAGTATTGGGATCCCCATCCCCTGCCTTTACAGATTTCAAGAGAAAACTTGAGAGCAACTTATTGGAGAGCCAGCAGAGAGAATTCTGGGTTAAGTCAAGGGTAGATTTAATGGTGAGTCAGTCAACACTCAATAAGACTTTATTAGTCATTACTCTTGCCAAGGAGTGCTTCGGGCACCATCTAAAGATACAAAGAAAGGCAAAGACATCCCCTGTCCACAAGGACATCAAAGTCTAATGGGAGAGACCATGGGTACGTAGCTATGCAAGTACAGGGGGGGACAGGTGGTAAAAAGGAATGCAGTCATAAGATAGAGTGTTGTCTGTGGGTACCAATATGAAAGCCAGTGGAAAGTGTAAGGAGCATGGAAAAGTAGGAAGGGATCATGTTATGTAGGGCTTTGAATATCCAAAAGAGGATTTTATTTTTCATCCTAGAAGTAAAAGAAAGTCACTGAAGTTTTCTGGAAAGGGGATAACCTGAGCGGATCTACACTTCAAGAAAATCACTTTGGCAAAGGAACGGAGGAGAGATTAGAATGGGGAGAGACTTGAGGAAGGGAGAAAAATCAGGAAGTAATTATTACTATAGTCAAAGAGGTGATAAGGGAATAAATGAATGAGGGTGGTTTTTGGAGGATTTCAGGAAAGAAGATATAGATAAGAGATGCAGAAATGAGAAGATGTAGAAAAGAGAAATGACAATATTTGGCAATAGACTAGATATTTGTGGGGAGTACAAGGTTTTGAGCTTGGGTGACTGTGTGATGGTGGTATCCTAAATAATAACAAGGAACTAGGAAAAGAAGAATGTTGGGAGGTGAAAGATAATGAGTTTTGGTTTTTGATATGTTGAGTTGAAGGTGCCTATGTTACATTGATATATCCAAAAAGGCTGTTGGTGACACATAACTGGAGCTCAACAGAGAAGTTAGGACTGGATATCTAACTCTGGAACGCCATCTACATAAAGATGATCATTGCTGGAGTGATCTCCAAATAAACAAATAATGGTAAGGTGGGAAAGAGGGATGCACTGGAAGAAGGGGGGAATGAGAGGTAGAATGGGGCAGATTTTCTCACATAAAGGAGGCACACAAGGAAGACTTTTTACAGTGAAAGGAAATGGGGGAGTGGCAGACAATGCTTAAACCTCACCCTCATCAGAATTGGTTCAAACAGGGAAGAATATTTACACACTAAGTTATATATGGTAGGGTAATAGGAGGGGAAGGAGATAAGAGAAATGGGAGGGATGATAAAAGGGAGGAAAGATTAAGGGAGGCAATAATTATAAACAAACTAGATTTGTGAGAAGAAACAGGATAAAAATAGAATAAAATGGGATGGGGAAGGAAAAACACAATAATCATTAACTGTGAATACGAATGGGATGAATTCACCCATAAAATGAAAGCAGATAGCAGAATGGATTAGAAACCACAACCCAACAATACGTTTACAAGAGGCAGGCATACTTGAAACAGAAAGACCAGGATAAAATAAAGCGCTAGAGCAGAATCTAAGATGTTTCAGATAAACTTAAGAAAAGCCTGGAATTGCAATCATGATCTCAGATAAAGCAAAAAGAAAAACTGACCTAATTAAAATCAGAGAAACTACGTATTGCTACAAGATACCAGACACAATGAAATAATATAAAAAATGTTTACAGCAAGTTTCTCTGATAAAGACCTTATTTTTCACATATGCGCTGAGTGAAAAAAGTAAAACATAAAAATAAGAGCCATTCCCCAACTGATAACATGGTCAAAGGATATAAACAGGCAGTTTTTCTGAAGGAAAAATCAAAGTTATCTATAGTCATTAAAAAAAATTATCTAAATCATTATTGAACGGAGAAATGCAAATTAAAACAACTCCAAGAAACCACCTTACAACTATCAAAAATGACAAATGCTGGAGGGCATGAGAGAAAATAAGTACACTAATGAATTGTTAATGGAGTAGGGACCTAGCCCATCCTTTCTGAAAAACAATTTGGAATTTTGCTTCAAAGGGTTATAAATCTGCTCATATAATTTGACCCAGCAATACCACTACAAAGTCTACACCCTAAAGAGATCAAAGAAAAAGGATGTATTTGTACAAAATTATTTGCAGAAGCTTTTTTTGTGGTGGCAAAAAATTAGAAATCAAGATAATGCCCATCAATTGGAGAGCGGTTGAACAAGTTGTGGCATATGACTGTGATGGAATCCTATTATGCTGTGAGAAATGATGAAAGGGGAGTGGTTTCAGAAAAAAGAAACAAACATGGCAAGACTTATTTGAACTGTGCAAAGTGAAGTGAGAAGAACTAGGAGATCATTACACACAGTAACAATAATATTGTAAAGATGATCAACTGTGAAAGACTCAGTGACCCTGAATAATATAATGGCCCAAGACAATTCCACAGGACTCATAGAAATGCTATCCACCTCCAGAAAGAGAACTGATGAAGTATGAATGCAAATTGAAGTATAACTTTCTCATTTTATTTTTTTTGCTTTTGTGATATGACTAATATGGAAATATATTTTGCATGATTTCACATGTATAACTGATGTCCTATTACTTGCCTTCTCAGTATCTGGGTGGGTGAGGAAGGAAAAAGAGAATCTTGAACTCAAAATTTTAAAAGTAAAGAATGCCCCCAAAAATAAGAAAATAACTTGATAAGCACATATATAGCCAGACAGATGAATAGACACACACACATGCACATGTTTTAAAACATGATTACTGAACCAATGGGAGGTCATTACATGAGAAAGCCTCTAAGGAGAAGAGGGCTTAGAAAGGAGCTCTGGGGGACACCCATGGTTAGTGGATATGATATGGATAAAGATCTAGCAAAATAGTCATAAGGCAGTGAGGTAAGATGAGAATCAGGAGAGAACAACATGAAAATAACATAGAGAGGAAAGCTTACTGTGGGGAAGGTGATCAGCCATGTCAAAGGTTACACAAAGGTCCAAAGGATGAGAAGAAAAGGTTATTAGAATTTAGTTACTAAGAGCCTACCGGTAACTCAGATTGCAAAGGGTGCAAAGAGTGAGAGGACAGGAAGTAGAGGGAGCTGTTATAGACAGCTTTATCAGAAAACTTAGACAAGAGCAGTGCCCAGTTAAAGGATGGGAGCTAGTGGAGTTGGTCAGATCAAGAGAGGATGTTTTAAGGCTTGGGGAGACATTGGCACTTGCATAGGCAGCAGTTAAGCAACAAGCAGAGAGGAAGAAAATGATAATTTGGGAGACTGTGAGAGAAATAGGGCCATCTTCTGGAGAGATGAGAGCAGACAAGATCAAGGGTGTATTCACCTTGGCAAAGTGAATGGTCACCTAGTCATGCAAGATGGAGTGAAAGAGGAGCTCATGGAAGAAGCCATCTGAGAGAAGAAGAGGGACCTTGGGCCAAATGACTCAACTTATTCTGTAGAGTAGGAGGCAAGGCTCTTAGTTGAGGGAGTGGGGAAGAAATGGCCAAAAGATATTTGTGAAGGGATGAAAACATCTGCAGCACATTGCTAAGAAGAGTCAGGGGGGGAATCCATCAGGGAGGTGATAAGTAACACTCATTGATGTAGTGTACTCAATCAGCACAGTTTCATGTTTTCCTCTGGCTCCATTCACCAACATTCAAATAGGAGTCAAAATGATAGATTGGAGGGGGAGGAGCCAAGATGGCGGAGTAGAAAGACTCACATATGCTAGCTCCGAATCCACAGCCCAGAAATTTTCTGTAAAAAGAACTCCCCACAAATTCTGGAGCAGAGCAAGCCATGCAGACACACAGTGGAAGAGATGTCCGTTCCAGAGAGCCCTGGAAAGCCATCCCCAGGGGTCCATCACGCTTCGGACAGCGGAGCCCACCCCTGCGCTGCCCTGGCCACGCGACCCCAGATGAGCAGATCCGAGCAGGCTGCAGGGACGGAACCTCCAGTGGTTCCGAAGGTCCCTCCGCCCACAGGCACTACAGGTCAGTGAGAGAGACGTCTGGGCTGGCTGAGAGGGGAGTGGAGTGTCTCCGTGACTCAGGCCCCCTCGGGAGGAAGTGGCAGAGGCAGAGGCAGCGGTGACCCAGGACTCCCCAAGCAGGCAGGAGCTCAGGGCCATTACTGAAGGTCTCTGCATAAACCCCCTGAGGGAACTGAGCCTGGGAGGCAGCCCTGCCCCAACCTGAGCACCAGAACTTAAGCTCACATTGAATAGCAGCCGCCCCCACCCCTGAAAGCCCTGAAGCTGGAGAGCAGCATTTGAATCTCAGACCCCAAGCACTAACTGGGCAGATCTAGGCGGGGGTGGAGAGGAATCTTAGAAGTCAAGTAACTGCCTGGGAAAATGCCCAGAAAAAGGAAGAAAAATAAGACCATAGAAAGCTATTTTCTTGGGGGACAGATGTTCCCGCCTTTCATTTCTGATGACGAGGAACAATTCTTACCATCAGGGAAAGACGTGGAGGTCGGGGCCTCTGTATCCCAGACATCCCAGGTGGATGTCTGGTGGGCTCAGGCCATGGAAGAGCTCAAAAAGGATTTTGAAAATCAAGTTAGACAGGTGGAGGAAAAACTGGGAAGAGAAATGAGAGAAATGCAAGAAAAGCATGAAAAATGGGTCAATACGTTGGTAAAGGAGACCCAAAAAAATGCCGAAGAAAATAACACCTTGAAAAATAGGCTAACTCAATTGGCAAAAGAGGTTCAAAAAGCCAATGAGGAGAAGAATTCTTTCTAAAGCAGAATTAGCCAAATGGAAAAAGAGGTTCAAAAGCTCACTGAAGAGAAGAGTTCTCTCAAGATTAGAATGGAACAGATGGAGGCTAATGACTTTCTGAGAAACCAAGAAATCACAAAACAAAACCAAAAGAATGAAAAAATGGAAGAGAATGTGAAATATCTCATGGGAAAAACAACTGACCTGGAAAATAGATCTAGGAGAGACAATTTAAAAATTATGGGACTACCCGAAAGTCATGATCAAAAAAAGAGCCTAGACATCATCTTCCAAGAAATTATCGAGGAAAACTGTCCTGATATTCTACAACCAGAGGGCAAAATAAGTATTGAAAGAATCCATCAATCACCACCTGAAAGAGATCCAAAAAGAGAAACTCCTAGGAACATTGTGGCCAATTTCCAGAACTCCCAGGTCAAGGAGAAGATACTGCAAGTAGCTAGAAAGAAACAATTCCAGTATTGTGGAAATACAATCAGGATAACTCAAGATCCAGCAGCTTCTACATTAAGGGATCGAAGGGCATGGAATAGGATATTCCAGAAGTCAAAGGAACTAGGACTCAAACCAAGAATCGCCTACCCAGCAAAACTGAGTATAATACTTCAGGGGAAAATATGGTCTTTCAATGAAACAGAGGACTTTCAAGCATTCTTGATGAAAAGACCAGAGCTGAACAGAAAATTTGACTTTAAAACACAAGAATGAGAACAAGCATGAAAAAGTAAACAGCAAAGAGAAGTCATAAGGGACTTACCATGAGTGAACTGTTTACATTCCTACATGGAAAGACAATATTTGTAACTCTTAAAACTTTTCAGTATCTGGGTAGTTGGTGGGACCACACACACACACATACACACACACACGTACACGCGTGCACGCAGACACACATACACACATACATGCACATACAGAGACAGAGAGCACAGAGTAAACTGAATAGGATGGGACCATATCTTAAAAGAAATTAAGGTAAATGGTGAGAGAGAAATGTAGTGGGAGGAAAGAGGGTGAAATGGAATGGGGTAAATTATATCTCATTCAAGAGGCAAGTAGGAGGCTTTTTAGTGGAGGGAAAAAGAGGAGAGCTGAGAAAAAAATAAGTTTACCCTCATCACATTTGACTAAAGGAAGGAATAAAATGCACACTCATTTTGGTATATAAACCTATGTTACAATACAGGAAAGTGGGGGAGAAGGAGATAAGCAAGGTGTGGGGTATGATGGAAGGGAGGGCAAAGGGAGGAGGGAGCAATTTGAAGTCAACACTCTTGGGGAGGGACAGGATCAAAAGACAGAATAGAAACAATGGGGGGCAGGATAGGATGGAGGGAAATACAGTTAAGTCTTACACAACACGACTGTTATCGACGTCATTTGCAAAACTACACAGATATGGCCTATAATTGAATTGCCTGCCTTCCCAAAGGGAATGGGTGGGGAGGGAGGGATGGGGAGAATTTGGAACCCAAAGCTTTAGGAACAACTGTTGAGTATTGTTCTTGCTACTAGGAAATAAGAAATACAGTTAATGGGGAATAGAAAGTCATCTGGCCCTACAGGACAAAAGAGAAGATGGGGACAAGAGAAGGGAGGGATGATAGAAGAGAGGGCAGATTGGTGATAGGGAAAATTAGAATGCTTGGTGTATTGAGGGTGGGGGGAGGGGACAAATGGGGAGAAAATTTGGAACCCAAAATTTTGTGAAAATGAATGTAAAAAGTTAAATAAATAAATTTTAAAAAAAATGATAGACTGGAGGAATAATCCAAGGCTGGGCTTTGACAAGGCATGATGGAGCAATGAGATAAAAGGGAAAGGACCAGAGGGAATGGATAGTGTAGCACTGACTTTGTTCATGGAGGGGCTGAGATGGGGAAGTGAACAGAATATAGCCAGGGTAGGGTGATGACCCGAGGGCTGGAGGGATTGGAAGGCCATGCTGAGGGCAAAGACAGAAGGAAACATGGAGCTCTGAGATTCAGCGATAAATCAAATGAACCACCTGCTTTTCAGTATGTTCTACATGAAGGAATTCAAGCTGGTTCACAGAACCCTACAGCTCAGCACTGATCTCTCAGGGCATCATATCTCTGAGCCCCAATATGGGGTGTCCATTTATGCCCTTTCTACTCTGTGATGTTGGCATGAGGATCTCCTGGAAGAAATAAGCCTGTGCATTTACCTCCTCTGTAAGGACATCCAGAGGCACCAAGGATCTGCTAGGAAGGGCAATGACCACAGCAAGACTTAAATGGGAATGACTCAGGAGATGGAAAAGGAGCCCCAAATCCATCCACAAGTTCTTATGGAAGAATTCTTCTCTGTCAGAACCAAACTGAATGTGGTGGGGAGAACATGAGAGGGGCATCAATTTGAACTCAGAAATGGAAGTTGGGGAGGCAACTCGGCAGATCCCGGCCTTGGTTATGTTTAACTATACTCATTTATCAACATGTACCAAAGCAATAGGTCACCTGTCTCAGTACGAATAATCTTCAACTCAACAATCCTTTATTAAGTGCCTAAGTCCCAGGCATTACACTAAGCTCTGAGCATACAAAGAGAAAATCAAAATGGTCCCTGACCTTAAAGGCACTTAGATTCCACTAGATATGGCTCCCTCCTGAGACAAGATCCAGCCCAGGGGTAGAAGCGGCTGTGGCCTCTTCTCTGAAATTTGGATTCAGACAAACAGTCACACTTAAGGACCTAGAGGGCCACATGTGGCCTCAAGGCTACAGGTTCCCCACCTTATCCTGTGGGGAACAACCTTTCCTTACCTGATCCAACCTTTCCTTACCATTCTGTTAACCCCTCATGTATCACAAAGCTAAAGGAATCTGTGTGGCACCAAACACAACCAGGACCTGACCTAGAGCCCCTTTCCAGGGTCCTTGAGCCTCTCTCCTGGGAGAAGGTCCCCAAAAAGAGAGAATCTGTTGTTCATTCTTTTCAAAGCAGACCAAAGACATGACAGGGCAATGTCTTGACTTGTAAGTGAATCGGATTGAAGTGAGGCAGAGCTATGCAAAGTTCCCCTCACTCTCTCTCCCTGAGTCACTGACGTCCAAGACAAACATCAGGATGAATGCTGATGGTCCAAGATGCAGTGGCTGATCTTGGCACTCTGGATGTCTGACCAAACTAAGTACTCTATAGCACCTGCTTCAGCCATCTTCATAGCCATTGGAACAAATAGTTCTCATTTACCCATTCTACCAGAAGTCTTCACATGCTTGGGGTAAACATCCCTCTAACTCGCTGTCAGGGCTGAGGCCTGATTTAGCCTGTCTGCCCAGATGGGCTAAACCAAGCTGAGACTGGCAACTCCAAATTCAGCCAGATCCAATTATTAGGAAGCTCTCCTGACCTCAAATCCATCACTGTTCTAGCCTGTTAACCTGTGTCTGAGTCTTGGGTCTGAAATTTCAAAGTGAGAATTAAGTATACACCAGTCCATTAGTTTGAGAGCTTAAAAGTCAGGCTGAGTCATGTCTACAGCTAAGCCAGCATTTTGTAACATGTGCCTTCTCTCCCTGGTATTACTTCTAAGAAGGAAAAAATGATTATAGAGGTCTATGAATTCAAAACATCTGTTTGGAAATAGCAACTTGGGGAAGTTCTAAGAATGGAGAAGGGCTGGTACTTCAGTCTCTTCCTAAATCCTGTGGCTACATGCAGGCCTGCTCCAGATCACACAAACCCCCAGACTTAGCTGCTTCCCCTGGGCACTATTCTGGATAGCTGCAATCTAAATGGACCCAAAGATGGATGTAACCCTCTCTCTTTCCTCAATCTTCAGTGGTAAATAAAGCCATTCTGATTACAACACAAAAGAATGAAAATAATCAACACGTCACAGGTCCTTTGAACTGGAAGGCACCTCCAGCTCCTCTAGTATCATGGGAGCACAGAGCTGGAGTTGAAAGGGACCCTGAAGAGGCATGGAGTCAAGAGGGCAGAAAAAAGGCAGGGACTCACCTGAGCTTTCCCAAATTCCCTTCCAAACAACTTTAAATAATGCCTCAAAATGAATCCTGGAATGGCAGCACCCACAAAAGGATAGGATGAAACAATTTTCCAGTCCCTAAGCTAAAAAGATCAGCAAGAAAGATCTGTTGAATCCAAGGTTAGAGTGGAGTACAGTACACTATGGGTTGTACCAGTAGAGACCTGGTGCAGCAAACCAGCAGTAGGCCTTTGGATCAGTGGTAGCAGTGGCTTCCAGAACTCTTAGCTCACATGACTGAGAGGGATGCACAACTGCTTAGAAGAAGTTTACAGGGGTCCCTTTGATGGCACTGGGTGCAAAACTCCATTGCTTTGCCCACACTTGGATCCAGGTTGCAGTTGAGGATCATAGTCTTAGGGTGAGGAGGAGCATTCCCACACCAGAACCTGTGGTTCCAGTAAAGCAGGGACCTTAGTCACAGTTTCATGGTGGAAAAGAGTGTTTGTGGTCACTCACAGACTGGAGAATAAGCCAGGATAGTAGTAAATACACATTTCCTTAGATCATACCACCTTAGAAGAACTGAAAACTTATAGACACCCAAAATGAACTCTGACAGCAGCAACAAAAAAAGCCTGAAGTTTGAGACAGTGCTCCCTCCAGCTCAGGAGCATACCCAACATAAAAACATAGTGAAAAGTCAAGAAATGAGTAAAATCATAAAAGAACCTGACCATAGAAAACTATTAAGATGATAGGGAAGACAAAAACACAAACTCAGAAGAAGATAACAAAGTCAAAACTGCTATATCCAAAGCTTCAAAGAAAAATGTGAATTTGTTTCAGGCCCAAAAAGAATTCTTAGAAGATCTCAAAAAAGGATTTTAAAAATCGAGTAAGAGAGAGATAGAGTAAATATTGGGAATAGAAATGAGAGTGATGCAGAAAATAATTTTTAAAAGAGTTAATGGCTTGGTAAAGGAGGCAGCAAAAAAACTGAAGAAAATGATATCTTAAAAAACAAGTCAGATGGTAGAAGAGGCACAAAAATTCACAAGAACTTATTAAGCAAAATTGGACAAATGACAAAAAAATGGAAAAGAATCCCTTAAAAATTAGAATTCGGAAGTGAAAGCTAATAACTTTATGAGATATCAAGAAAAAAATAAAACAAAAGAATAAAGAAATAGAAAAATGTAAAATACCTCATTAGAAAAACAACTAATATGGAAAATACATTGAGGAAATAATTTAAGAATTATTGGACTACCTGAAAGCTACAATTTAAAAAAAAAAAGCTTACACATCATTTTTCAAGAAATTATCAAGGAGCACTGTCTTGATATTCTAGAATCAGAGGGTAAAATAGAAATTGAAAGACTTCACTGATCACCTCCTGAAAGAGATTCCAAAAGGAAATTTCCCAGGAATATTATAGTCAAATTCCAGAGCTCTCAAGTCAAGGAGAAAATATTGCAAGCAGTCAGAAAGAAACAATTCAAATACTGTGGAGCCATGGTCAGGATAACATAGGATTTAACAGTTTCTACATTAAAAGAATGGAGGAATTGGATTATGATATTCTGGAGGGTAAAGGAACTAGGATCATATCCAAGACTCATCTACTCTTCAAAGCTGAGTATAATCTTTCAAGGGAAAAATGAATATTCAATGAAATAGAGGATTTTCAAGTATTCCTGATGAGAAGCCCAGAGCTGAACAGAAAATATGATTTTCAAATACAAGACTCAAGAGAAGCATAAAAAAGTAAACATGAAAGATTTATCATAAGCCATTCAATAAAGTTAATCTGTTTACATTCCTCATGGGAAGATGATACTCATAACACCTAAGAATTTCTCATTATTAGAGCAGTTAGAAGGAGTATATACAGAGGACACAGGTGTGAGTTGAATATGATAGAATAATATCTAAAAAAATAAAATTAAGGAGTGAGAAAAGGGAATGCACTGGGAAATGGGGAAAGAGAGAGGTAGAATGGGATACGTTATCTCCCATAAAAGAGGCATGAAAGGGCTTTTACAGTGGTGGGGAAGATGAGGGAAGCAGGGGAAGCACTTGAACATTACTATCACCAGAACTGCTCAAAGAGCAAACAGCATACAGACTTAGGTATATATATATATATATATATATATATATATATATATATATATATATATATATATATATATATATATATATAGTACACTATAGGAAAGCAGGAAGGAAAGGAGATTAGAGAAGAGGGGATGACAAAAGTAGGAATGAATTGGGGAGATAAATATCAGGACCAAAAGTATGGACAAGTCAAAGGGGAGGGAGAATAGGATACATGAGGGAGAAACAGGATGGAGGGAAATACACAGTATTCATAACTGTAGGGAAAAAATTTATAGCATTTTTCTCTGACAAAGGTCTCATTTTTCAACTATATAGAGAACTGAGTCAATTTTATAAAAAAAAAAAAAAAGATATTCCCCAATTGATAAATGATCAGAGGATTTAAACGGGAAGTTTTCAGATGAAGTAATCAGAGCTATCAATAATCACATGAAAAAAATCTCTACATACTATTGATTAGAGAAATGCTAATTAAAACATCTCTGAGGTCTCATGCCACACCTATCCGACTGGCTAATAAGACAGAAAAGGAACATGATGAATATTGGAGGGGATGTGGGAAAATCAAGACACTAGTGCATTGTCTGTGGAGTTGTGGACCAGTCCAATCATTGTGTAGAGCAATTTGGAACTGTGCCCCAAAGGCTGTATAACCATGCACCCTTTTACCCAGAAATACCACTACTAGATCTGTATTCCACACAGATTTTAAAAAAGAACCTCTGTGTATATATTTATAATAGCTTTTTCAGTGATAGCAAAGAATTGGAAATTGAGGGGATGCCCATCATGGCTGAATAAGTTGTGATATATGACTATGATAGAATACAGCTGTGATAAATGAAATGTCAAGCAGGATGATTGCAGAAAAACCTAGAAAGTTTCACATGAATAAATGTAAACTGAAGTGAACAGAACCAAGAGAACATTATACACCATGAATGACTTAGATGTTCTCAGCAATACAATAATCCAAGACAATCCCAAAGGACTCATGATGAAAATAGGCATATCCTCCATATAGTTCCCAACAACTGACCATCAAGCCTTGACTTGAAGACCTCCAGTGCTGGGAAAATCTCAAGCTCCAAAAAGAAGTTTCTTTCACTCTCCAAAAACCCTAATCAGAAGGAAGCTTTGCATGATATTCCAGCTGAAATTCTCCCCCTGGAGCTTCTATCCATTGCCCCTAGTTCAGTCCTTTGGAGCCAAACATATATGTACATATGTTACAATAGTGCGTGTGTGTATATTTTCTCATTCTCCTTCTCCTTCTCCAGGATAAATATTTCCAGGTCCTTCATCAATCTCGAGAATTTGTACCAGCCCATAGTCTGGCCCAGTGGTGTCAAATTCAAATAGAAACAGGGGCCACTGACCTGAGTATAAAGATCCCATGGACCAAAGAGTGCCTTAGAAAATCACACATTTTTATATATACAATAGGAATTATATCATCAGCTGGCTCAGGCCACACTCGGGAGTATGGTGGGCTCAGGAGCCCATGGCTATGTGTTGGACACCTCCGGTCTGGCTGGTTCATGGCTTTCCTAGAACGTGGAATGCAGAGCTGAGCTGTCCGGGTGTGGTCTGCCTAGAGGAGAGAATGATGGGACAATTGCTACCCACCCTAGTCCTGGTTATTATGCATTCTACTCATAATGGAAAGTCCTTTGACAGCCGCAAAGCTTCAAGTGGCTATTTCTCTGTAAAGCCCTGTATAAGGCTATAGGGGTACCAGCATAAGTAGTATCAGTACTGCTTTCTAAGATTCTACATTCTGGTCACAGTGGAAAGACAGGTATAATATGTACACAAAGAAGTCTCATTCATGGTAATGAGCAACGGGGGCAGAGAGAAAAAATAAAAATAGTAACAAGTAATATTCATATAGCCCTACTATGTGCCAGTGAGTACTTTACAATTATTATACACAAGAACCCTGGGAGATGGGTGCCATTGTTATCTCTATTTTACAGATGAGGAAACTGAGGCAAACAGAGGCTTAGCGACTTGCCCAAGGTCACACAACTAGCTCTAGGGAAGGTAAGAGAGAAAAGGGAACACTTTCATGGGGGGAAGGAGGCTCAAATATATTAATTTCCTAACATACATCCATCTTATTTATGAAAACTATTGTCTAGTCACATTTCCCCCATCTTGTGCTGGTGAAGCTAACTTGGAGGCCCACCCACTGTAAAACTACAGTGAATTTCAATTCATTAGATTCCACCCCTCCTTCTAAGACTATTGAAATATTGGGAGGAGGGGTTGCCATCTACCTCTTTGCTTCCCAAAGCAGCTACTTAATCAATAACTATAGGACTCTATTAACCTCATTTTCACCTCTGACTGATGGTCCCTACCCTGTAAAACAAGGAGGTTGAAACTGCTGACTTATATAGTCCCTGAAAGCTCTTACATCTATTATTTTACAGGCATAACGAAACCCAAATGGTTCATCAGAGAAGTCTGATTTTATAAATATGTATTGCTAATTCCATGTCAATTAAATGGGGAGAACAGTGTGGAGGGGGAGGATGGGGACCTTCATAGTTAAAGTTTCAACCTTAGTCTCAAGGGATAAATAATCCTATTAACTACACAGTGGGAACAGATCTGGAGGGCTGGGAAAGACATTTAATTATTAACTGCTGGGAAACATAAGCAGAAAACACCTTTCTAAAAGGCAAAGGTGTGGAAAGGGAAGCAAGATGCTGGGCTCATCCTTATCAAACTCAGCTCACCACCTGTTAAGAAGGGCCCAGGGAAGGAGACACTGGGGTTCTCTAATTCTTCCCACTCCCTGTTCCTGGGAAGGGATGACGTTACTCAGCTGTTGGATGGCTGGAATAGTCTGAGAGGCTGGATGAAAATGAGAACAAGGCTAGGGGACCCACGGGTGATGCTGCCTTCTTTGCTGGCCAGCCGGGCTCCAGAAAAATTCATCAGGAGAGAAAACCATTTCTGAACATTCGGTCATTCTTAGGGCGCATTCCCCACAGGACAGTGAAACCAGAGCTCTTCACACAAATTAATTATACAGGAAGATTCCACAGACTCCTTGCTTTGACATTTAAAGCCTTCCACGACCTGGCTTCTGCCTGGCTTTCAGGGATGATTTCACATTACTCATCCTCTACCATTCGCTCCTTGTCCAGATAAATTAATCTACTCTTTTTTCTTCATATATGACCTTGAATCTCTCACCTCAAGGCCTTTGTCCAGGGCGGGGATGTCATCCACCCTCTGATATTTCCAGTTCCCAGCCAATCCGTCACTCCAGTTACACATCCCACACTATACTGTCCCTGATCCCTTCAGTGAATGTTTCATCCATCTCCACAAAAATGACTTTCCTGTTACAGGTTAAATGTTGTGGCTATCTTCACAATAGAATGGGACATCCTTCAGATCAACAACTTTCCTCTTTGGCTTTCTATCCCCACTTCTTAATTCAATGCCTAGAGCACAGTAAGTGATTAGTAGAGGCTTGTTCAACTGAATTTGAGGATTGAACATTAACAAAAATAATAACCATCATTCATATGGTGATTTAAGGTCTGTAAAATGAAGGTCATTTGACTCTTGGACACAGGACAACATTATCTGCTATTATTATCCACATTCTACCAAAGGAGAAGCTAAGGCAAACAAAGGTTAAGTGACTTACCCAAGGTCACATAGCTAAAAGGTTCTGAAGCTGGCTTTGAACTCAGGCCTTCCTCACTCTGTTGACTGGGCCACCATGATTGCTGGATTAAGTTGTATTTGTAGAGAGAGTCTTCATTTGATTAAATTCAATTAGTGTTTATCAAGTATCTACTATGAGCAAGGTTAGTTCCTCATTAGTTCCTCTAAGAAATCTTCAGGTAATCCCCCAATTCTGCCCAAAGTAGATAAATAGACATAGCACCCCACTTTGCTGATTCCTCATTCCACAACACTCCCCCTCCCCCAATGCAGAAGTGTTTATAGAATGTGGCTTGTCCATAGGGGTAGTCCCTTGAGACTTGAGACTAAAGCAAATGGCAGAATCTCGATCATTACAGAGTTTTCTAAAATTTAATTCCTCATTCATGGCAGCTACATGGCGCTGCAGTGGATAGAGTGCTGGGCCTGGAGTTAGGAAGATTCATCTTCAAAAATTCAATTCTCACCTCAGACACTTACTAGCTGGGTGACCCTGAGCAAGTCACTCAACCTCTGCTTAATTTCAGCTTGCCTCAGTTTCCTCATTTGTAAAATGAGCTAGAGAAAGAAATGGCACACCACTCAGTAATCTCTGCCAAGGAAACTCCAAATGGGGTCATGAAGAATCAGACGTGACTGTAAAATGTCTGAACGACATCTACAAATTCCTCATTCAAAATGGAGAAGTGTGTCATCCAAGAGTTAAGCCTAGAAAGGCACCAATACATCTTTCTAGGTTTCAGGATTCTCATTATTAACATGGGGGGGCATGGGTAACAGGGAAGTGGTGTTACTACCTTATCCAACTGAATTTCCATGTCATTTTCTTTAAAACAATTGTCTAGCAGAATTTCATTTTCAAATACAATTCTCTTTTCTCTTGTTCTTTAGATAATAATTGTTTGATGGTTTCTAAGCTCAAAATGTTTCTTGAAGAAGTGATGCTGGACCCTTCTGATTCAGAGAGGGGACCTGTGTCACCTGATGAGTAAGCATTTCAGTGCCCACGAGCCACCACTCTCTGGGAATATGCCCCTTTAGATTCTCTGATGAAGTCCAGGGTAAATAATAAAGAAGATTGCAGAGCACTGACCTCCCTCTCCATCTCCTAACTGTCCCCTGTCCCCATTGACCCCCAACTTTCACAAGCTGCTTTGGCTGCCGTGTGCTTCTGCAAAAAAGAGAAAGACCTGGGTTCTATACTTGGGCCGACAGCTTCACTTCTCTAAGCCATCACTTTCTCATCTGTTAAATGGGCATGATAACTCCTGGGCTGCTTACTACCAAGAGTTGCTTTGATAAAGGACCTTTATGAGCCTGAGAGTGCCCTGTTGATATCAGCTACTCATAGCGGTAATCAGCAATAGCAGATATTCTTCAAAAGACTTAGTCCCAATACTTGAAGAACATATTTAGACCACAGACACATCTTCAGAGATTCCACCAGGGAAAATCTCACTCTTGACTTCACCGTGAAGGTGTGGCACCTGGGGTTCATTCACTAGTGTACTTTTATCCCCTCTATACACAAACACACAGATAAGTGTGCACGCACATGTGCACACACACGTGCACAACTTTAGTGATAAAACAATGCCAAAGGAGAGGGGGATTTCATGCACCAGGAAAGGGGATATCTTTGAAGGACTCTGCCAACCTTCCCATCTTGCCAAGTCCTGGCCCAATCTTTATGGAATCCTGGCATCTACTCTGGGAGTCGGACTCTGAAAGGCCATGGACAACTTGGTGAGGTCTTGGGGAAAATCTCACAAGGTAACTAAAGGGTCCAGAAGTGTAGAAAAGGAGTGAGATGATGGAATATTAGGGAGCTGGCAACTTTTCCTGGTGAAGAAGGGGAGGTTGGTAGCATTGAAAGCACATGACTAATGAGTTCTGAAGCGCACATGGGATCCTGCCATGCTGGGAGTACCAGTTGACCACTTTCCTTGATCTCCACCAAGCAGAGCATAAAAGGAAATGCAAGATCATGACCAACTTCTCATTCCCCAAGTTCCAGACAGTGGGAAACTCTAAATTTCAGAATGAGAAAACAGGATCATTTCCTAGAAACCTTTAAGAAATAGATCCAAGCCAATACAGCTTCACTATGACTAAGGAACATGTAAAGGCTTTGTAAGACTTCATCCCTGACCTCCTAGTGATCACAAGTTAGTGAAAGGCTATGCCATATAGGAAATATACAGTATTAAATGGTGTCTCAGATAGGAATAAACAGAGCGTATGGGAATGATAAGGGCTAGGGGCAGGTGGGAAAGCTCAGACTGGAGGATAGGCTGATCTGGGATCTAACAGATTGGTAGGACTCCAAGAGAAAAAGGGAGGACATCTACTTCCCAGGAGAACAAAAGCTGAGAGGAAGCAGTACTACTCACTGGTCAGGGCTGGGCTGGGGGGAAGGTGTGAGGAAGAGGATAAATGGAGATAAAGCAAAAAGGATAGGAAGACACCAGGCTGGAAAGGTCCTTGAATGGCAAAGAGGTAGAGATTTTGGTAATAAAGTGGCAACTCCCAAAGCCTTCTGAGCAGAGGAATACAATCAGACCTTTAGAGCAGTGCGTAGCACTTGCCATATGTCTACTGACTGACTGACTGACCTCTGGGATCCAGAGGAAGGGTGGCTCTGGCTTGGGATCTGATCTGTCTTAGTACCAAAGACTAAGTCTCTTCAAAGGCTCAGGTCTGATTCTTTAGAAGTAAAAAGAAGCATTTGTGAGAAGGTCTCAACGATATCCACCATAAAAGGCAACTTTAGACGTGTCTAATAATGGCTGCATTTTGGAGCACAAAAAGAGGGCCCCTTCCCACTCCCCCCCTTTCTCTGGTCATTAGCTCTCAAACAAAGGAGCTCGTCATTTTGCTAGGGGACCTCATCTCAATGCCAGGGAGAAGAGGCCAAGACTTCCCCGATAGCTGGGACCAGCACAGACAGTCCATGTCCCAGGGGAGAGGGCAAGTCATCATTCTGCTTTCCAAGTAAAGAGAATTCAGCTCTGTTCCACAGCAACCCCACCTCCTTGTGTTTCATGACTGATAAGTAGGGGTATCCCTTTCCACATTTCATTTGTCTACCAGAGGTAAGAAGCCAGATCCTCCCCAAGTACGCAAAAGTCAGACAAAGCAAGCAGTCTGATTACAAGAAAAGAGATTCCCATGGATGCCGCTGCCAACAGAAACCAATGGAGAAGAATATAAGAAATAGTGGGGGTGGGGACACCATGGAGAGAGTCCCAAAGAGAAAGGACCTTCAGCCCTTTGGCTCCCTATGGGCAGTGGGGCAGGAAAGAAAAGAGAAAATGGGTTTACTCTAAATTATGGTGTTTGAAATACTTCCAAGACCCAAGCTCTATTGTCCCAATGCAGCTCTTGGCCCCAGGGACTGGTCTGGTAATGTGTGTGTCTTGGACAGACACTTCAGACAACGGGGAACCAGAATTCACCACAAGCAGATCAGGGAAGGATGCTTTTGAGAAACTGCTGCTAAAGCCGCTTTCCTTCAGCACCTTGTCTAGCTTAGGAACTCAGGCTGAAAGCAAAATTAAAACAAAAGCTTTTCCCTTGACATTGAAGATGAAGTAATCAAAAATGCTACATAAAGAGCTAAGTACACATCCAAAATCATTCCCAACTCCATCAGCTCAAAAGGAAAAAAAAAAAAAAAGAATGTTTTTGGGCAGGAGAGAGAACTGTTTGCTTTCACAAAGAAAGCTTTGCTTACGAGTGGGAGGAAGGCCCTATTGTGCTCCGAGAGCGTCCAGATGGACAACAAGGCAGACTCCATTCATTGAGGGAGGGGAAAGTTGTCTGTCTGTGCAGGGACTTCCAGCTTTTCTGGGTTATTTTGTAAAAGACTATAACTTAAAGGGCCTTCCCAGCTCTGAATCTAGGCACCCAAATGATCCAGTAAATAGAGTGGCTGACCTGGAAGACCAAGGTTCACTCTGGTCTCAGGTAGTCACTAACTGGGTGACCCTGGGCAAGTCACTTAACCCTGGTGTGCCTCAGTTTCCCCACTTGTAAAATGAAGATAGTAATAGCAGCTACCTCACAGGGTTCTTGTAAGAATCAAGTAAATAGTAATCCTAAAGTGCTTATAAGTAATAATTATAAAGTACTTATAAATAAATATTATAAAGCACTTACAAATATTTTTATGGTGTTCCTAAATACATAAAGTGCTTATAAATAATAGAGTGCTTATAAATAATTATAGAGCATTTATAAATAATTATAAAGTGCTTACAAATAATTACAGTGTTTAGAAATAATGATTATAAAGTGCTTATAAATAATAATTGTAAAGCACTTACAAATAATAAGTATAAAATACTTTTAATAATCATTTAAACATACTTATATTAATTATAAAGTACTTATAAATAATAGTAATTATTACAAAGCACTTGTAAATAAGCACATAACAAACCCTATAGAATTAGCTGGTCATGGTAGCCATCATCACCACCACCACCACCACCACCACCACCATCATCATTGTAGTAGCAGTGTTTTCATTATCGGTTCCCGGTATTACGTCCAGCAGCATCAGGAGTGCCCGTCATCACCGACCATCAAAGAATCCTAGGATGAGTAAAGTAGCAGATGCCTGAAGGCTTCAATTGCAACCCAACATGCTCGTTTCACTGGGCATCCAAAAGGGAAGGAAAACCTTAGGCTAGCAGATAGTAAGTATATGAGCCAAGATGCTAATCCAGGCCCTCAGACTATTATTCATCCAGGACCCTCTTTCTACTACACCAAATTAAGTAAAAGGGATGGACAAGATGTCACAGAAATTCTTTGTTGCCACTGTATATTATGGCCCCAGACTGATCCACCAATCAAATGTTGAGGTGTCTCTTACAACCTTTTAGTCACAGACAGGATTTGGTCAAGAAGAAACAACTCCTTTGCAAAACAAGCAGAGATACAAGACAGTGACACTGGAAGGAGCAAAGACCTCACTTCAGTCAATCCAGAGAAGGGCTGTAAATAATACTTAGCACCATTCTTATTACAACCTGGGCAGGAGGATGCATGACAGGGAACAGTTGGAAGCTTAGGGTGGGTGTCTGTCTTGTCTGTTCTCTAGATGACTCAGACACTTGTTCTCCCATCATCTCTCTGCTTTCTGAAAGCAGTGATTTCTGTGGAGCCTGCTAAGCTACAAAGAGCCTTAAAAACACAGAACACAGAATGTCAGAGATGAGAGGGTCCTTAGAACATAGATTATCAGTGTTATTATAGACTTTAGAATATCAATTGATTTAACATTCTTTGTTGAGTTCTCCTATGTTAAGTGGGCAAACATATTGTGCTAGAAGCTAGAGCAGACAGTGTCCCTGTTTGAATTAAGTATGGGAAAAGTGTTTTTTTCATTATACAGAGGGCATCTGGACAATTTCTCTCACATATTTCAGGGTCCTCTCTCCCCTCTTTCTCTCTCTCTCTCTCTCTCTCTCTCTCTCTCTCTCTCTCTCTCTCTCTCACACACACACACACACACACACACACACCATCCTCAAGCCCAATGTGGAGCAACTCAGGCTGACTTTGGAGTTACCTTTCAAACCCGGACTGTCCTGGTCCCAATGTTCCAATGGAGGGTTCAGCCATGTGAGTACACCTTTCAATGATTCAGATTCTGCCTGTCTATCCTAGACAAAGCTTGCCCATGTCCTTCCATGAACTCACCCCAGGAGATCCACCCAACATGCTGGGGCTGTTCTCCAATTTGCTGCGATTCATGGATATTAAAGGAATGGACAACAGAAAAGACCTAGGATCCGCAAAGGAAAAGGAGCTCCAGATTACCCAACCCAGAGCTTCACACGTTACCTGACAAGTGTAGATAATGCTTCTTGACTTGACTTAACTTGACTGAACACCTCAGCCTTCACTCTACTACCTCTGAGTGACCCAACTGATTCCTTAACCTCTCTGAGATCAATTCCTCATCTGTAAAAGGAGGTTGATCTCACCCTCTCTACCCCACCAGGTCACTGAGAATCTCAAGAGATATTGGACAGAGAGCATTTGCCAACTGAGCTGTTAGGACAACATTGAAGGCTCTTTGTATAATTATTGCCATGTTACCAATGTCATTATGCTTGTTCATAATTACATCTTTATTTGGCTGCCAACACTTTTAAAGTTCTGTATACAACTTATCAGCATCGTTATTATAACTCTTCAAAGTAGCATGGAAGAGACCTACATTCAGTCAAAAATGGGACATGGCAACACCAATATTTCAAGAAGATAAACAATGTGGCTTCTCTTCCCCAGGCAGCAATCAAGCCTCCTATCTGAGTCAGAGCAGGACCCTGCCTGCGCCAGAGGACAGTCACTCCATTATCTTTGTATGCCCTAGATGAAAAGTCAGATCTCTTAGGGTGGCACTTGAAGCTTTCACACAATCACTCTTTTCAGTTCATGATGGCCCTGTTCCTTTGACTAAAGGTCGTAACAACCAGAATGAGGGTCAGCCTTT
Source organism: Bettongia penicillata ogilbyi (assembly GCA_023548195.1). NCBI lineage: Eukaryota > Metazoa > Chordata > Mammalia > Diprotodontia > Potoroidae > Bettongia > Bettongia penicillata. The sequence goes on from JAJHZJ010000360.1 coordinate 2,926,221, forward strand.
ATACCTGTGCTGGTGATTCAAGGAATCCTCTCAAAATCTGAGCATGGTGAACAAGTCCAAGGTCATTCCATCCACACTCTTTAGGATAGTATAGACTGTGATCTTGTCCGCTCTCCCCGTTCAGTCAGTCTGGTCCCCTGGGCTTGCTAGTTTATCTATCTCTATCTTAAGACTATAGAGTCCAAGAATGTTGGATATGCTGGTGACCTTTCACAGAGTCCCAGTGGCAGCACCCTGGCTTTCATGACACTGTTCAGGAGGGTAACTAGAGGGCAAAGAGGTGGTGGGTTCTGCACTCTACAAGCCACCAAAGTCCAGTTGGACGTACAACAACCTCAGCGAAAACAGAATTTGGTAAGTCCCAGTCCTCTGAGAGGCCATGCTAACTCAGGCATGGGGAATGTGGCCTCCAATTTCTGGGGTTCATAGAGAAGAGGCAGCAACTTTATGAAGAAACACTTGGGTGAGGCAAACAAGGCAAATCACCACCACCTAATCAAGGGCATGAGAAAAGGAAACTCTCACTTAAAGAGAGTTCAGAGCCCTCAATCAAGCAGTCTGCCTAATAAATTACATACAAATGAAGATAATGGGATAATCTTGATTCAATCAAGCCTTCCAGACTTAGCATCTCCTGTGCGGCTAGGACATCTTGGAAGGGAGGAAGTAACCTTGGTTAAGCACACTGGACCAGTAGCTGGAGGAAGAAGGCCTAAATCCTGCCACAGACATCCTGAGTTCTGTGACCCTGGACAAGTCTCTCAATGGACCAGACTCTCAGTTTCCACTTCTATAAAATGGGAATAAATAGGACTTAAAGTACTAATGCGGTTTGGAGTGAGAGGAACATAGATAGACTTGGTGCTGCAAAGGTGCTAAGAGTCATCTGATACAGAGGGCGAACATGAGGCCCAGAAGTCAAATGACTTGTGCAAGGTCCCTTAATTGGCCAGTATCAAAGGTGAGCTCTGAACTGGGGTCTGGCTCTGTTACCCTAACATGGGTGACTTGGAGAAACTCACTCCCTTGAGTTTCCTCATCAATAAAACAGGCTCAAGTAGCCCCAATGTCCCTCCCAGCTGAGGATTCTGTGCTCCTTGGACAGGCTCGCTCATTATGACAGGAAAAAGAGATAAAAGAGAATTTAGAAATTCGCATGTACTCTGGCATCATCAGCTGCTCTCAGGAATAAAAATGAAGACAAATAACTCAGATATTCCCAAGATTCAGCAGGGATCCAATTTCTAGCTGGAAGGGGACACCCATTTTACAGATAAATAACTAGGGCCAGGAGATAAAATGACTAGTCTAGGGTCACAGAGGCAGTAAAGGGCAGAGGGGGCTTTAAAGCCTCCTCTTCAGACACAAATCCAGAAGGCTTTCCACATCGTGCAGCAGGGAGGGATATAACCGTCCCTAGGGCTCAGAAAACCTCAACCCCTCACCCTCCTTGTGATTCTTCTGTCCCAAGCCCCATGGCCATCGGGTACAATGAATATCCAGTGTCCTATACCTGGAGGCAGGCAGACCTGGGTTTGAGTCCTGCCTCAGACAGGCACTAGCTGTGTGACTCTGAGAACTGCACCTAATCTAAGCTCTAGATTTCATCTCTGTGAGGGGGGAAACCCGGCTGTGGTGAGGCGACTTAGTATATCAAAGGCCATGATGTCATCAACGTGAGCCGGTAATCTCCAAGGGCAGCCTCGCCTGGGTAAGAGGCCAGAGAAGGGCAAACACCCCAGAAGTCAGCCCTACTCCAGGCTTCTTTCTGTCTTAACTCCATGAAAAGGCACCGAGGTGGTTTTCCAGTAACAACAGCAGCACCAGCAGGTCACTCTGACATGGGGTTCTGTGGTTACTTAAGTGCATGATGCTTCAGCACATGACTTATCCCACAACTACTCAAAACTGGTCCATGAAGTAAATAAATGAAGACCAGACAGCTGGGAAACAAAGCTTTGTTGTTTTTCTGAGAGGCCTGGCTTAGCATTCAGGGTATTATACATAGGTTGAGAAACTATCTAGACTGCCTTCATTTTACAGATGAGGAAACTGAGGCCAAGGGGACTGTGGCAAGGTGCTTACACTGAGAGGAAGCCAATGTGGGGTTCCAGTCAGGTCAAGGCTCTTCCCACCATACTAGGCTGTCTTCAGTGAGAGGCTCTCCCTCTTTTAATTAATACATCTGGGACTTTGGGGAAGTCACTTCCCCCAAAGGGAGGCCCCTACCAGCTCTGAATCCCATGATCCAGGCTCTGGGCCTCACTCCCCACAAAGGGACTTGGAGAAGCCAGAGTAACTGATGGATCAATGCCTAGGAGTGGCTAGTGCTGGGGATTCAGTTTGCTGTGAATTTCCAAAAATCAATTTCATGGTCAGATAGGGTCTCCCAATCATTCTGGGTCTCTCGGCAGCCCAAACATGACGTGTTCGCAAAAGTTAATGGTGTGCTCGAAGAAATCAGAGACCAAGAGAAAACAAAACAGAAGTCTTGGGCAACCATTGGGGTCAGTTCTACTTTCTTAAAAATAAATTATGTGATGAGTCAGACTAAGAAAGAACATCACAGGTCATCATGTCCAACACCTGTCATTCTAGAGATATAAAACCCAAGGCCTAGATGGGGAAGTGACCTACACCACCATGCTGTGTTTCATTTCTTCTAATCTGATGTGTGCTTAGAAAGCACATCAGCAAGTTTATTAACATTGTATGAAGAGGAAGAGTAAATAGACCCCTTCCCCTCAAAACAACCAACCAACCCAGCTAAGCAGCCCTAATAAATGTCTGACCTAAAAAATTAATAGGGAACTAACATAGAGCTGTGGTTATATGAACTTTTCTTCAGTACATAACTAGTTAAAACATATGAAATGTTTTCAAAGAAGAAATAAAAGTTACCAATATCATATGAAGAAAAAGTACAAGATCACTAATACTCATGAAGACATAGCCATTGCTGGTGGGGCTCTGAGAAAACAGTCACACTAATCCAGTGCTGGTGGGTCCATGGAGCACTCTGACAATCTGGGAGAAATTACTTTGGAATTGCGAAGTGAGGCCAGTATATTATTCGCATCCTTGGATTCAGAAATCCTACTACTTGGCAAATATACCCAAAAGGTGAAAGACAGAAATCAATCAATTAACATTTATTAAGCATCTACTATGCACCAGAGCTAGATCTGAAATCATGGGACCTGAGTCTGAATCCCACTAACATGGCTCCTACTCTGCAAAAAGTCACTGAACTTTCTCTGGACCTGTTTCTTCACCTGAAAAAATGAGGAAGGCTAGAATGAGATGGTCCCTAAGCTCCCTTCTACATCTAGATCTATGATCTTTTGAACAGAAGGAATTCTGAAAAATCCAGATCTAGATGAACTGATGCAGAGAGAAATGAACATGGTGGACATGAGAACCACAGCCATCTAAACAAAGATGATAAAAGGGAACAGAATTCGGATCAGTATGGGTCCCAGAGGATAAAAAAGATAAAAAAAACACAACTGCTTCCATTTAATAGGAAAAGTGGTGGGCTACAGGGCAGAATGAGGCTACAGGCCTCATACTGTTACAGCGCTTAACTTTAAGCCAATACAGTTTAACTCCTTAAAAAAATAAAAATATAGACATGTAAGTGAAGGCATTGCAGGACTTTGGTTACTAGGAAGCAGTTAGGAATTGAAGCCACAAAACCTATTTTTCAAAGGCTTTTTTTACAAAGTAAACAGGCTCTCTTCACCTCTCAGACCCAGCTATCCCTCTGGATAGCACAGAAGCCCTTTCCTGCCTCAGGCAGAAGATTCCCAGCCAAGCCAAGTAGGTGGACTTTGATTTTTCCCCTTGGACCTCATCCTTTGGGTCATAAATCCCAGCAGCCTCAGAATTGGTACCAGGTGAGAACAGCCTGTTCTACTGATGGGAGGCAGGGTGGGGGACACTGTAGAATTTAGTGACAGGAGTCATGGCTGGGAATTCTTCTTCTGATGGTTCTCAGCAGTGCGACTCTGGATGAGCCACTTTACTACTCTGTTCATTCATTTTTTAAGCTGGCAACAAGGCATTCACAGCCCACCTCAATGAGGTGTGGGGGGAAAGGAGCCACCGTTTATTAAGCACCCCTGCATGCTGGGCATGGTGCCAAGTACTTTCCAAATACTGTCTCATTTGATAATGAGAAAGAAGTCTGGGGAGGAGTTGGGAGGAAAATGTGCTGTAGAAATGTGAGTATTGACGTGATCTCTCCCAATGCTGAGAATGGCAATTGTTGTCATCTGTGCTCAGGCCTGTAACCAGACGCCTCCGAATGTCATTCAAGGCCTTTCTCACTAGGGAGGCATTATTCTTCAAGGCTGTCTGGGTTCCCATTCAAAGAAGAAAGAGAGACTGGCAGAGGAGGGTCAGCCAGCGGAGCCAGGAACCCAGAAGGGGACCATCTGTGTCTGCTGAGCATGGTCACCTGAGGAGAGAGGGAGCCCAGAGAAAGATGAACAGAAGATGATGAAGGGAAAGGAGAGCAAAGATGAGACCCATCCTGTAGGCCTGGAAAAGAATGGGGAACATACAAACACACCAAGAAGGACAAAGGACCCGCAGATGGGGATGAGAGATGACTTTGGGCACGCCAATGGCCACGACTGCCCGGGATGGCAAAGCCAGGACAGTGGAGGCTGAATGATGGAGGAAGGAGTCCTGGCTGAAAGACCAAGCCCAGTCCTCCCTCTGCCATGCTGGCACACAGGGTAGTCTGCGTTTTACTAGGTGCTTGGTAGGCATCAGCTTATTGGAGAACATAAACAGGGGAGCAGCTTGTCACAGTGACAGGACTCATGTGACCATGGATGAGTTCATTGTCCTTCTGTAACATGAAGGGGTTGGACAAGAAAACCCCCCAAATTTCTTCCAAGGCTAGATCTAGGACCCCCAAGAATACTTCCACAACACAGTAAGGGAAGTGGAATAGAATTTTTATAGATGGGAAAACCAAGGCACTGAGGTGCAATGACTTGCCCAAAGCTCTCTCCACTAAATCTCTGCTGTCTCCAGCCAGATGACTTTGGCCAAGCCCCTTGCACTCTCCAGGCCTTAGTTTCCTCCTTTGTAAAACAAACAGATCATACTACATGGCCGCTAAGGTCCCTCCTTAACTGTGAAAAGCTGTAAAGCTTTGAGTCTATGAAAGGACCCCAATGTATCCCCTGCCCCCAAATAACACTCTGGGGGGAAAACAGCGGCCTCTACCACTTAATGCAAGTCCAAGAATGGACAGCTCCTCCACAGGAGTTTTCTGAAGCCAAATTATTGTTAGTCAGTCAACAAACATTTATTAAGTGCCTGGCACTTAATTATCAGGCACCATGCTAAGTACTAGATACAAAGAGAGACCTGCCTTCAGAGTCCCCAGTTTAACAGAGGGAATGTAAGTTGATGGTCAGCAGCCTGTCCTGTAAGCCTGACCTGTCTTGCAATGCCACCTCACAACAACAGCCTGTCTTAGAGTTTTTCTAGGGAAATCTGTCATGCTCAACACCCCCAGGTTTCCTCAGTCTCCAGTGGTTTTCTCCTAAAAGACACACATCTCCCACCGCCACATCTTTGCAATGGTAGTTCCTCAAACCTGGAATTCATTGCTGCCTCACCTCTGGCTTCTGAGAACTCTGTCTCCTAGGAAGCTGTGCTCATGCTCTTCGTCCTGGGGGAAATGAAGCCTTCCCTTACCTAGCAGTGCCTTGTCTCAAACAGAAAATGCAAACCTTGGATGTGTTTTGTATACTTTCTGCATGCTCATATTTATGTGTGTGCTATCTCCTCTGATAGAATATAACCTTCTTGAGAGCAGGTCCTGGTTCACTGCCCCAGCCCCAACACTTCAATTTATTTAATTTAGTTTTCAACATTCACTTCCACAAGATTTCAAGTTCCAAATTTTCTCCCCATCTTTCCCCTCCCCCCACCCATGAAGGCACACTTTCTGATTATCCTTCCCCCATCTGTCCTCCCTTCTCTCATCATTCCCCTCTCATCCCTTCCCCTTTTATTTTCCTGTAGTTAGGTAAGCTAGATTTCTATACCCCATGGCCTGTGTATCTTATTTTTCAGTTGCATGTAAAAATAATTTTTGACATTTGTTTTTTAAAACTTTGAGCTCCACATTCTCTCCCTTCCTCCCTCCCCACCCCTTCATTGAGAAGACAAGCAATTCCATATAGATTATACATGTGTAGTCATGCAAAACACTTCCATAACAGTTATGTTGTGGTTTATGGTCTTTATATGGTGGCACCAGTGGATGATATACAACAGATATTTAATACATGTTGCTGCCTGATGGATCAGTCATTCCATCAGGGTCATTCAGACTCAGCACAGGCTATAGGGCACCTTCCCCAAGTGACATTCCCCCTGTGAGCTCAGGAAGCAGGAGGGGAGCAAGGCAGCACTTACCTGGAAGCAGAAAGAGGGCAGGACAAAGAATCACCCAGTCAGTTTCCCCCGATCCCCTCGAATCCAGCACCCTGTTGGAGTTAACACAGGGAGAAGGGGTGAGCATGGAAGGCAACATATCAACATCCCCAGTTTGGCTCTTATGTGCTGAGGTCCTTTGCAGGGGTCAGTGGCCAACACCCACCTTGGTGGTCGAGGCACCTTGGCTAAGAAGGGGAAACACAATTGGATCTGTCGCTACTGACCCAAACCATCTGGATTAGATTCTCAGAATGGAAAGAGCTCTAAACTTAGTTTCTTGTTAATAACCAATGCTTTAACCAGAACTTTACCATCTCAAGCCACTATCTTAGTTCCTTCTATCTTGTCCTTATCCAGATATGCCTTTGCCCTGCTGATTTCTGATGAGATGTGGGAGACAGGGCAGGAGCAGGGCCCACCTAGACCATCAGCTCCTGGGGAGCAGGGACTGCCTTTCACCATTCTTTGTATCCTCAGTACTTGGCACAATGTCAGGAACAGGATGGGTACTTGGTGTTTTCACTGACAGACCATTCTAGATCTGCCCTGTCTTCCACTTCCCAGCATGCTCCTTGAGCTCTCCTGAGAAAGAAACCAGGCAGAAGTGCCCATCATCTTCCCGAGGTCTGACCAGGCCTACTCAGGGGGGTAGGAGAGAATCTTTTTTCCCATCTGGATGGGCAATTTCAAAAAAACAATAATAACAATAATTTTGCCTCTTGCCTGAAAGTGTATTTATTGCTGCCTGTAAATGGAATGATTAACAAAAAGGGCATGATATAGTAATCATTAAATCTGGAGTCCAAGGCCCTGAGTTCAAATCCAGCCTCTGACGCATGATGGCTGCATGACCTTGGGAAGGACACTGCCCCTCTCTAGTTTCTCCTCATCAATAAAATGAGGAGGGTGGAATGGCTGGGCCTCCAGGTCCCCTCAAGCTCTAGAACTCTGGCTCTGTGACCTACTCTCCAAGGACTATCTCAGAATATGGCCCCATGTCACCCACCCCCACCCTGCTGGACCTTTTTGGAGCACATTTTGGAATATCAGTTCATTGTTTCCATTCTCATTGGCTGTGATTTTAAAGGCACCAGAAAGGCTGTCTTGTTTCTGTGCTTATGGGTCCAAGGAAAAGAAAGTCAAAATGGGGATGGGAGCTGGGGGCACCAACATGAGCTGTAGCCGAGCTCTTGGGCAGTTGAGTGACAAGCTGTGATCTCTGGGGGCAGGGCAGGAACAGGGAAGAAAGCCAAGGTAGTCAGATGGGAGCTGAGGATTCGAATCCAGGCACTGCTCCTGGAGGCCCAGGTGACCCTGGGTAAGTCTCTTCCTCACTCGGGAAGCCTCTCCCCTCCTCTGCCCTTTGAGGTATCTGGGTCATGTGTCCTAAGGACTCTTTCAGCCCCAAATCCTGGGATTCAGAGGAAACATGAGGGCTCACTTCGAAATTTACCCTCCTTAGCTCTCCTCTTCAAACAGCAACTGCCTGGCCCAGCTGGAGTTCCAGACCTATAATTCACCCAGGGAAGATGGGTGCCCTCAATTCCTAATTAAAATGTGTCAGGTAGGCCTACATAATTCTTCAGGTTTCCAGAAAATAGCCCCTTTGGATAAGTGGCTCACCATTGTTGGTTACTCAAAGGCTGCCAGACAAACAAAATCTCAAGTCCAATTAACTCCCACCCACCCACCCCCAGGTCAGGTGACATTTTAGCCCATAACTCAACTCACTAAGACACACCTGAGATAAACGGTTTCTATGGGAAAAATGAGGGATCCTCCACCCCCCACAACCACACCACCAGCACCACATCAGACTGGCTTCTTCTCAGGCCAACAAACCCCAGAGCAAGGAGTTAATACCAGGCCCTAAAAATAGTGGCAGATTGGCCAACCTGGCTCCCTCCCTCTTCTCCCACTAAGTTCAATCCTGGCAGAGTCTCCAGCCAGGGAGCAGCCCAAAACAAACAGAGCCACCCCAGCCCCACCTCCCAGGAGATCATGAGCCAACCTCACCCTTCACTCCTCCGTGATTCCTATGGTTACCGAGGGCCAGCAAGACCATCATAACCTTGTCCTTCCAAACACCAGAGCACTCTTAGCCCCCATTCTGGGTCAAGAAGCAGCCAGGGAGGTAGAGACTAGGTGAGCATCCTCCAGTTCGGATGGGGCCATATCTCTGTCCTTGACCTCCAGGTCTGGCTCTTTGAGTCACATCCAGACTCTGCCCATCATAGACAAAAACAACTCCCATTCCCATGGTGTTATGAAGTTTGCAAAGGGCTGTTTCCCCTTTGACAATGCCATGAGGTGATTAGGTCCACAAGTGTTAACATATACTCTCTATTGCAGGAAAGCTCTCCCGCTGCTTCAGTGATATCAGGATTTCATCTCCCACCTTCCATGTCTTGGTCAAGGGGTGGGGAACTTGTGTGTGGCTTTCTAGATCCTTGAGTGTGGCCCTCTGACCGAGTTCAAGTTTTACAGAACAAATCTCTTATTAGGAGGATTTTTTCTGTGAAGTTTGGATTCAGTCAAAGGGCCACACTTGAGGACCTAGAGGGCCGCATGTGGCCTCAAAGCTTAAGGTTCCCCCACCCCTGTTTGCTCCCTTAAAGCCTCAGCTCAGGTTCAAGCCCTCCAAGAAGCCCTCTCCAAACCCCTTCCCGCAAGCCCCACTCCACCCCCATACATACACCAAGTCATTGGTGCACCCTCTCTTCTCAAATTGTTTAGGCTCTATTTTCCCAATAAAATGAAAAGTCCTTGAGAGCAAGGACTGGTTCCTTTTTTGTCTTCCTTATCCCTAAATGTCTGATATAGTAAGAGAAGTGGTATAGTGGATAGAATACAGGACTTGGATGGAGTCAGGAAGCTCTAAATTCAAATCCTGCCTCAGACATCTACTACATCTGGGAATGGCCTTGGTAAGTCACTTAAAAAAAACCCTGTTTGCCTCAGTCTCCTCATTTGTAAAGTGGCTGTAATACTACTACGTAGCCAGCTAGAATCCCAGTCTCCTGACTCCCAAGTCCAGGGCTCTTTCTGCCACTTAAAGGATGATAGGCAGATCTTACCCACCAGCATGTGCCAAGGGGGCTGAGGCCTGGCCCAGCCACAATATGCAGGAGGGCCATTCAACAGACTTGAGCCCCCCAGAATGATGGACTTGGAATCCCTCAGGATGTGCTAATCAATGCTTCTGCCAGCTTCTAATTTTCTAGTCAGAGAAAAACATTTGTTCTTCCAGAGGTCCCAACTTTTGGCAGGATTTGTCCATTGCACTCTCCTGTGGACAGCCAGTCACTTCACCCTATATGCCTCAGTTTCCTCATCTGTAAAATGAGCTGAAGAAGGAAATGGTGAATCACTCCACTGTCTCTGACAAGAAAACCCCGTATGGGTCATGAAGAGTCACATATGACTGAAACGACCGAACCACAAAGAATGCATTAAAAAGCTTTAGTATGAATGAAATCTTAGATCTGGCTCTAGAAAACAATCAGATTTCATTTAGAAAACCCAGGCCTAGAAGAAAAGTGGTTAGCTGGAAAATCTTTGAAGCACATGTCTCTCCTAAAAGTCTGCTATCTAAGCTGAAAGCTTACACCTTATAAACACAAGCAAACAGTTTTACAAGGGGACGTTCAAGCTGTCAGCAGCTCTGTGGAACACAGCTCCAAATAACAAATGGAGAAATTAGATAAAACATGGTTTTCCCCAAGCCCAGCAGACTGATAAAGATGACCAAAGACTGAAACAGCAAATGTGTCCGCAGCTGTGGGAAGACAGCCACACCACTGGAGTTGTGAACTGCTCCGACCACTCTGGAAAGCACAGTACAGACCTCGCCGTGAGTGCCCTTTGGACCAGAAATATAGCTACAAAGTCATGCACCTAAGATGTCAAAGATAGAGAAAAAGAGACAGGGAGAGATCTCCATCCTGTGACGACTGGGGCAACACTCTGCAGGAGCAAAGACCTGGGAGGAAAGGCACTGCCCACCCGAAGAACTGTAAAGAAGCTATGTGTGTGTGTGAAGAACGTAAGAGGAGGCCATAGTGCCCTCGGATGAGCCAGACACGGGGGAATTCTGAGGAAGCTGGAGAACCTTGTAAAAATGAAAGAGTAAAAAATGAAGTTAGCAGAACCAGGATGACAACCCACATGATGGCCCTGATCACTGAAAGGATTCAGGCTGGGACCAGTAGAGGACGGGAGCCTCTCCAAGGCAGGTGGTAGACTGCGGGTGCAGAATGAGTGTTGAGTTTTGGAGGGTTGTTTTGTTTAAAGAACATCCACATCCATACACACACACACACACACACACACACACACACACACGCGCGCGCACACACACACACACACGCACACACACACACACACACACACACACACACACACACACACACCAGTCACATATTCCACATGTAAAGGCCCTTGATTCAGAGGGGAGAAGGAAAAGAGAAAAAACACCAGACATTTAGTTGTAAAATGTGATTAGCATGTTAACATTCTGGTCTCAAAAAAAAATTGCTTCCAAGAAAATTATACTGCAGAAGGCAAAGATGGTCCCTAAAGGAGAAGAGATGGAGGGAGGGAGAAAGGGGGGATGGAGAGGGAGTAGGGAGGGAAGGAAGTTGACAAGGAAGGAGGAGGAAAGGAAGGAGGGGGAGGCAGAGAGAAAAAGAGAAGGAGAGGAAGGATAATGGAGAAGAGAGGGAGAGGAGAAGAGAAGGGAGGGAGGGAGGAAAAAAGAAATAAAGGGAGGAAGGAAGGAAAGAAGGAGGGAAGGAAGGAAGGAAGGAAGGAAGGAAGGAAGGAAGGAAGGAAGGAAGGAAGGAAGGAAGGAAGGAAGGAAGGAAGGAAGGAAGGAGGAAAGGAGGGAAGGAAAGAGGGAAGGAAGGGAGGGAGGAGAGAAGGAGGGAGCAAGGAAGGAGACAGCTACTGTGAAGAAAGTATAATTTCCAACCCAACCCAATGCACCTGCTGCTCTACTGGCCAATTATGAGATGCCCTAATACCATATTTGGAAATTTCAGCTGGAGAAATAAAACATGAATGCCAGTGGTCTTCAGGGAGGTTCCCATGGCCTCTTCAACTGAGGAGAGCTCTGTGGCACCAAGGAGCCCAAGGCTGCCAAGGTCAGCCTCCACCAACCACACGGTGTGGTCCTCTCCTCAGCTGACATTTAAAAGGCACGAAGACAGTCTAGATCTGCTTAAAGCAGCAAAAGGGGAAGTCACTTGGGGCAGAGCATAGCAACTTCTTTGAAAAGGTTTGGGTCCCTAAGTCCCCGCAGTCCGAAGGCTGCTGGCCACTTGAACCACTGTGTCATACCTAGCTCCTCTCAGTCACTGGTCCTCTGTCCTCACCACTCTTCCTGTAAGCAAGGTTGCTTGGTGCAAAGGGGGTGATCCAGCAGTCAACCTTAGTCCTGGGGCCCTCCTTTACACAGAAAACAAGAAAATAGCCCCTGGCTTTTTACTGATGCTCAGGACTCAGATCCCACTCCATGGGCGTTCCCTCTTGGGTGTTCCCCTCCCCCTTTCTCATGGTCTGACTGGGGGATGGGCTTTACCTGGACTCTGCCTGAGACAGAGGGGTTTCTTCCTCTGTGACAATCACAGCACAGGTTACTGCCCATCCCGTGATCTCCTCAGGTAGGGAGTCCACTGCCCTAAGGGAATCTTTATGAATTACCACCCACCCTCGGAGCCCAATGGGAAAGGCAGGATGGCAGAGTGGATGGGGCACTAGACATGGAGTCAGGAGGACAAGGTTCAAATCCAGCCTCAGACACGCAGGAGCTATGTGATCCTGGCTGAGATGTTCTCTGCATCAGTTTGTGTGTAAAACAAGGGAGTTGGATTCAGTGGCCTATGAGGTCCCTTACAGCTCAAAAATCTGTGACCCCATAACCTAGAAAACTGCTAACTCCCTGCCCCAGATGTGTGCCACCTGAAAATTCAACAAGGAAGTTATCAATGCATTTATCCAAGGCATTGCCAATAAATGTTAGACAGCACAGAGCCAAACAGAGATCTCCAGGACATTCCACTGCAGACCTCTTCTATTAAACCATTAACACCTATGCTTTATAAGTTTGGAAGGAGGTCACCAAAGAGGTAGCCTGCTCTCATAAAATGACCAGAGAGCACAGAGATAGGATGAGCAGTTCACACACTGGACTCTAGAGGAAGGCCCCAGCAGGCTAGAACGCAGCACCAACTTGACTAACGTGATGGGGATCAACGTGGGCTCAAGAAATCCAATTTCACAAGACAGGGCATAGCCAACCAGGAGTGTGTCTGAAAAAGATTTAGGGATTCTTAGTGGACTCCAGTATTAACAGGAATCAGCAGCAGGGTGTGGTGGCCAGAATAAACTGATGAAGATCAGAGGAACCTAGAGAGAGACTGATAGTGGCTGTTACTGAGAGAGGTATTGATCTCACTGTCCTCTGCCCTGGTCCGACCACACCTGGAACATCAGGTTCAGTTTGAGGAACCACACGCTTTTTCAGAAAGATGTCAAATAAACTAGGAGAGTTTCCAGGGGAGGAAGCAGGTTAGTGAGAATATGAGAATCCATGCCTGCCACATGAGGACAGTGCAAAGGACGAGGGGATGTTTTATCCACAGAAGAGAACACATGGTGGAGGGGAATGAGGAAAAATAACTGCCTCCAAATGGCTCACACATGGAAGAGCTGACCCCAAAGGATGGAAGGAGAAGAAATGGATGAATACCGAGAAAGGTAAATTTGGAATTGATATCAGGAAAAAACTTATAGCTGTTGTAGAGTCATTTTCCAGCTCTGTCTGACTCTTCCATTTGGGTTTTCTTAGCAAAGATACTGGAGTGCTTTGTCATTTCATTCTCCCATTCATTTTACAGATGAGGAAACTGAGGCAAATAAGGTTAAATGACTTACCCAGGATCACACAGCTAGGAAAGTGTCTAGGGTCATATTTGAACTCGGGTCTTTCAGATCTTCCTGATTCTAAGCCCAGTGCTCTATGCACTGTACCACCTAGCTGCCTAGCTGCTTTCCAGTCATTAGAATTGTCCAAAAGTGGAATGGCCTGGATTGTCTGGATTCTCTGCTGGAGGTCATTAAGCAATGGCTGGATGGAATGTGGTATAGGGGATTCTCATTTGGGTGTGAGCTAGATATCTATGGCACCTGCCACCAGGGCTTTTTGGGGCCACCCGGCCCCATCTTTGTCATCATGATCAACAAACATTCACTAAGTGTCTACTGTGCACCAGGCACTAGGCATGTAAAGAAAGTCAAAAGCATGGTCCTCAGTCTCAGAGAGTTCCCATTCTAAAGGAGGAGACAACACAAAAATACCATGTACGTGCAGGGTACATAAAGTGGACATGGGGGTAGTCTCAGAGGCAAAGTCCTTGTGGGCAGGAAGGACTGGGGGAAGCCAGGGAAGCCGGAAGGTAGCAGGGAGAAAGGAGCAGACTGGTCCTCTCCTCAGCTCAAGTAGGCATACTCCTAGAGACAGTGTTATCACCAAAGTCTTGGCCCTGTTCTCCCAGACAAGTGATCAGTGCAGGGCATTATCTCAAATCCCTTTACCTCCCTGGCTGCTTCCCAGCTTCTCAGCATCCTTCCTAAACACAACCCCCAGAACAGAGCCATCATCCCAAGTGTTCTCTAGTTGAGGCGGCAGGAGACCAGTAGAACTCTCACCTCCTCTCCTCATTCTGGATCAATGAGGCTTCTTTCCCCACAGGCCAAGGTGGCACAAGCTTTTCTAGCTGCCAGGTCAGGCCTCTGCTTCTCATCCTGAGCTTATAATCCAACAGACTTCTGTCTGGCCACACCTGCCTTGCTCTGTTCCAGAGAAATTGATTTTCTGAATGCCAGGGTAAGGTTTCATATTTATCTCCATTTACATCCATCTTATTCCATAGAGCCCTATACTCTAGGCTGCCAAGACCTTTGGGATCCTGACTCTGTTGTTTGTTATCCCCTCCCCTCCACTGGGACTTTATGATCATTTGGTCCCCAGTTGACCATCTCAACCCATTCTTATTTTCATAGAAGCACAAGAAAGAAGATGATCCTGTGAGAGCAGTGGTATCGGGGACTGTTGCATTCACATAAACTCTGTCTTCCAGGCAAAGTATAGGTACAAATAAATCCTTCACACCCACTCGCATTGAGTTGGAGTCTAGATTCTCAAGTGAAGAAATTGGGAAGGAAGAGGAGGGAACAGTATTCTGAACCTTCAGATTAGATTATAAAGTAATAATTCCCCCAAATATTTGATCCTAAAATTAGCAGAGAACTCCCTAGATAATCAAACCTCCCCAAACAAGGGACCACAGTGGCTCAGTGATAAATCCAGATGTAGAAACTCTTCAGAGAAGGACCCTATTAAGCAGGAACTTCTGGAAGGACTAGAAAGGAGTGAGGCAGAAATTAAATGCGGGCCAGCACTTTATACAGCATGCCACAATAAACTCCAAATGCGTATATCACCTAAACATAAAAGATCCCATCTCCATGGCAACTAACAAAGAATGAGGGTAATAATGTTCCTAACATCAGGGAGAAGCACTGTATCTGGCACTGAGGTCCGTTCAATGACCTGGTGAGAGACAGGCCTCGCCTCAGAGAGAGTATGGATCGGGCACTAATCAATCTGGAAATCGAAATAGGATGGGAGCTGCTCATTCCTCCTGATGTCCCACCTTCACCCCTTCATTCCTTGTCTAATGTATGCAAAAAGCCAGCACCCTGCTCAGAGACTTCCTGGGGTATGGAGTAGATGCTGACCAAGGCATCTTGGTCAACAATGCCCAACTCAGAAGTCATGCAGTCCCATTCCCTCATTTTACAGATGGTAATACTGAGGCCAAGGAGATTCTGTGACTTTTCTGGTGTTCCTCAGATGGTGAGGGGCAGAAATGGAACAGGAATCTTTGGCCTCTGCCCACTGGTCCCTAGCTATCTCAGCACACCTGAGGCTTTTGTTCAGACTTAATCTTCATCTTTGAAAGAAAAGAGTGCCGAACAAGGACATTTGCTCCTACCTAGGATTTAATGTTGGGCAAATAGGCGTTTCAGAGCCCAAAAGGCTTTCAAATGGGTCCTGGTGGTGAGTGTGCCATTTGAGGACCAGCCAATCTAAATTGGGAGAGTCTAGACCCAGGACTGGCTACAGGAAAGGATTTTTTTCAGCCTGAGTGGCTCCTGAATACCATGTCAGAGATCATAAATGTTGATGAGAGAAACCTTAGAGGTCACTGAGTCCAATCCCCTTCACTTTACAAATGAAAAAACTGAGGCCCAGAGAGGTCACTAATAGGCTATTTGAGATAGTGTTCAAACTTAGACCTTCCTGACGACCAGGTTCAAGGCTCTCCTCTTTAATACACTCCCCAGTCCAAAGGGGCTGCAATCTGCAGAAGGAAGACCACAATGACACATCACTGTCTGGAAGCTCAATTATAGGAGAGATGAAAAAGTGACTCAGCAGTTTCTAAAACAAAAAGTAAACAGTTCACACATGAGGAAAACAGACAGAAATTGGGTAATCCCCATCCATCCCCACTAGGGATTTTACAAGGAAGGGATTGGCCCAAGGAAAACTACTCATTGATCTGATTGATTCTGAGATGACATGAAAGGTTCAACTGAGTCACTGGCCAATACATGTCACGGAGGGATTGTTTTCTTGGAAGCCAAGAATTCCAGTAATTAGAGCTAGACAGGCCAGACCTTAGCCATCATCCAGTCTGGGAAACACCAGAGAGGACACTTACTCTGGAACTGTGGAGCTCAAGTGAAAATCCTCTCTCTGGGCCTTGGTTTCCTCTTCTATAAAGGAAAGAGTCAGACCAGAGGCCTCTGAGGTCCCCTCCAGCTATAAAGCAGTGATCCTAATTCTCTCATTTTACAGAGGAGGAAACTGAGGCACAAGGAAGGGACAGCACCTGCCCAGATCCCATCATGTCCAAAGCACTGGACTAGACCCTGTGCAAATCACCCCCAGCTTATTGTGATTCAGTGATAAAAAGCAGGGCGGGGGGAGGCTTTTAAAAATCAAAGCCAACAACTCTGAAGTTTGCCATCTGAGTGGCAAAGGTGATAAAAGAGTCAGGCACCATTGGGGAAGCCTGTCAGGTATTTGGAGATCAACTCAGTCCTCCCAATGTTTAAGTCAAGAAGACAACTTATCTTCTCCCCTCCCCCAATTTTCCACTTCTCTGGTGTGGCTGTGGCTGCAGGCATGACTTTACTTCTTCTTCAGGGGGGCTAGCCCTGGCCCCACCTAAATTCTCAGGGGGCCAGCAAAGGTCATCTCCACATCCAAGCTCTGGTCTCTTAAGACTGAGGCTAGGGATTGTTCAGGACTCTCTGGCATCAAAGGCGGGCTCCCTTCTGCCTTTGAACTGTCCTCAGTTTTTGCTCTTAAATCCTAGCTAGGAGCAAATGTCCCTGTTCGGCACTCTTTTCTTTCAAAGATCAAGATTAAGCCTGAACAAAAGCCTCGGGTGTGCTGAGATAGCTAGGGACCAGTGGGCAGAGGCCAAGGATTCCTGTTCCATTTCTGCCCCTCACCATCTGAGTAACACCAGGAAGGTCACGGAATCTCCTTGACCTCAGTTTTCCCATCTGTAAAATTAGGGAATGGGACTCGACTTCTAGGCTCTTTCTAGCTTTATTCTATGATCCTTTCAATTAACACAAGGAAAGTACGAACATACCATGGAAAGGGAACTTCATTTCATACTTTTTCTACTTCAGAGGCCAGGGACCTACGTAGATCTGTGGTCCAGATGCCATTTCCCATTATAGAGATGAGGAAATTGAGGCTCTGAGGAGAAGCAATTGCCCCAGTTTAAAGCCAGAGGCTGCATAGCCTCAGAAAAAAAATCAGTTTCATATATATCCAATGGAAGGGAATCTAAGATCTACAACCTCTCCTTCTTAGATCCCTGGTATCCGCTGTGGATCCGAAGGAGGAGAGAGCTAGGAAATGTAACTCAGGGAAGCCGGCTCCTATCGTGCAACCAATAAAACCCTGATTCCCGGAGGCCTGCTCATACCATTTCATTTCATTTTTTCACAGCTATCTTCTCCTTTTAACTCAAGTCTTGTGTCCAGGGTAATTCTCAGCCTCCTTGGACGCTGATCACTTTAATGTCTCTATTACGGACTATTATGACTCTGTCCAGAAAGCCCTCAGACTGGCTGCAGAAGTGGGGAGAAGGGGGTGTCAACCCTGACTCTGTGGTTTTAGACAAGTCACCAGACTCACCTGCCTTTTAGGTTTAGCCTTCTTGGACAGATGCTCACCTCAGGTGCCCCTTCTCCCCATCCCTTGTACCCCCTGCACAAGTCTTTCCCACTTTTCTCAGCCCTTCTCGCCCCTTCCCTTCCCAGTTATACCATAGTTACATGGTTGTTTACGTGCCTTAGACCCAGCGCAATGAGAGCTTTTTCTTTTGTATTTTGTAACTGTTGTATGTCCCCAGCCCCCAGCAAGTACTAGGCTTTTCCTTTGTAAATTAAGATCTTCCGGTACAGGGTTTGCTTTCCCAGTAAAGACCAGCAGTCACATAGGGAGGAATCAAATGGGCTGGTGCATTTCCTCCCAGTGAGGGATGCCTTCCCACAGAGATATTTGCTGCAAGTTTAATTAACTGGAGACAGAAATGGCCTGTGCCTTGGAAGAAGCAGGCATTAGAAAAAGTTACCAAATAGGAAAATAGGAGAGTCAGTAACAACACAAAATGATGACTTGGATAGGGAGTTCCAAGTCTTCCTAAGAGCTAAGCTGGGAGGGGGAACCTTAAAAGTGCCACAGAAATAGGGGCTGCTAATGTTGAGTGGTAGCGGGGCACCATGAAGAGAAAGCTGGCCTTGGAGTGAGGAGGACCTAGGTTTGAGTCCTACCCCGTGACATGTACTGACTGGGTGACCATGGACTTGGACTCTCAGCATCCCCAGACATCTCTTAAAGCTTCATCAGCAAAGGGAGTTTTCTTTGGGAAGTTCCCAGCACCTTATCAATGATGGGTTTGGACCCAACTGCAAAATGAACCTCAAGGCTCCAATGGACTCAGCATTTGGCTTTCTTGGACCCAGGGCCCTTTCTCTCTCCTCCATCCAATCCTAGGCTCTTCTCTGCAGGCGGATGTGAGACGCTGGCCTTTCAAGGCTTTGGCAAGAGCGCACGATTTGCCATTGGAGGAGAGCAAAGCACCAGGAAGGCTGGATTGCCCCATACAGGACAAGGTAAATCATCTCTAAACAGGTCTGCTTTTTGTCCCCAGCAAGACCATCTGATACCTCGTGTGGACTTGGGCTGGATTCCAGGCCTGGCTGGGGACATTTGGCTTAGACTGCAACTTTTCCCTTCTTTTAATCTCTGGGTTGTTAGATCTGTCAGGTGGCTTTCTTTACTATTCAGCTGTCATCACCAATCTGTCATTATCCCTCTGTTTTATCCCCCTCTACCCATTCACAGAGCCAGTCCTCTTCGTTTAAGGGCAAGGTACAGTCAACTGGCAACAAACATTTATTAGCACCTACTAGGTGCCAGGCACTAAGTGCCCAGGATACAAAGAAAGGCGAACGACAGCCAGCCCCTGCCCTCCAGAAGCTCTGAGCCTAACAGAGGAGATGACAGACCCAGAGTGATGGACAAACAAGCTGCAGATGAGATAAATCAGGACTGATCCAAAAAGAGGAGACACAAGCAGGAAGGGTGAACCAGATAGGCTTCTCTCTTACAGAAAGAGTTGTGGCTCTGGAACCAAAGGGCCCCTGTGCAAACCCCTGCCACATCTACCGCAGTACAACCTTGTCTAAGTCACTCCATTTCCCTAAGATGCAGTTTCCCCATCTACAAAATAAGGAAGCAGGTGGCCTGTGGCCTCTGACATCCCTCCCAGCCCTAGATTTAAAGTCCTAGGACATATCTTTCCTGCCATATTTTTAAGAGTCTCCTAAGTGGTTTTTATTCCCACAGTGCCTTCCCTCTCTTACTATTCCACACAGCTGCCAAAATAAGGTAAAAAACAAAACTGACCCAGTCACTCTCCAGTTCAAGAATCCTCAGCAGCTCCCAATTACCTCTGCTTGGCACTTAAAGTGGTTTGTCATTGACTCCAACCTGCCTTTGTAAACACCCTTCATATACTTGGCATCCCCCAGACCTGGACCTCCATCTCTAAAGGCCACACAGCTTTCTTTCTCACTTGTTTCTTAGCCTCAGCTAATGTCTTTTTTCCATAGAAATCCAGGCATCCACCACCCTAAGAATAAGCAGCTTCTCTCTTCTCCTTCCTCCCTTAAATATGAGTTGATAGTGCTCAAGCAGCTGATAATTAGTAGAATAAGAGAAAGCTGAAGGGGGTGGGGAGGAGGCCTGGAGATTCAGCAAAATTGGATCTGGCTGAACACCTTGAGCCATGCTGCAAACCAATACCCTGAAGCTGGCAGAACCCCAGTTTTTGTTTTCATCTAAGTGTGTATCTCTTTCTTGCTGATGTCAAGAAGACTTAAAATCAGCAAATTTCTGATCTACTTTAGGATTCTGCTAAAAAAGGATGTCCAGTGTTTTTAACTTGTGTTGTTCGGTTTGGGTCCAGGAACAAATGATTCTTTATTTCATAGAAAAACAAAGAGAGATGCCCATGATGGGAAAATTAACATCAAGGGACCTGGATTCTCCTCCTCTTGTCGGGAAGCAGCTAGCCACAGGGGAAAGACTGCTAAGCCTGGAGTCAAGCTGACCTGAATTCAAATCCAGCCTAGTAAAGTCATTGAACTTCTCTCAGCCTCAATTTGCCCAACTGGGGATAAATGGGGATAAATGGGATAAAATGGGGATAGTAATAGCACTTACCTCTCAGGGTTATTGCTTTGCAAACCTTATGGAGCTATCATAAATATTAGCTACTGTTATCATTATTGTCCAGTTCTCTGGCCCCTTATTAACTTTTCAATTTCTTAGCGAGTACATTCCCCAAATCTGTCTATACCATTTTCCTCCCCTTCTTCACCTCACCGATGTCTGCTAATGCCCCAATCTCCACCCACCAAATCTTTGAGGCAGATGTCTTCCAGCACTGTCTTTTCCTGACCTCTCTTCTATCTCAAGAGCTCCATCTTCAGCTGCCTTCTGGACCATCTCCACCTGAACATTCCACTGGGTCCTCAAAAATCTACATATTCCATTCTGAGCTCACTACCTCCCTAGACTATCTTTCTTCTGATTTCCTTATTAGCCAAGGGCATTACTGTAACTCTTTCATATCTCATTAGTTACCAAGGCTGAGCAAGACCAGAAGAACATAGGTTTAGAGCCAGAAAGGCCTTTTATTGTGTAGTCATTCAGTAACGTCCAACTCTTTGTGACCCCAGGGACCATAACCCACCAATACTGTCCCAATAACCCACCAATACTAGTTTTCTTGGCAGAGATACTGGAATGGTTTGCCATTTCCTTCTCCAGTGCACTAAGGCAAATGGAGATTAAGTTGGAAAGGACTTAGAAGCCATCAAACCCAACCACTCTCAAAGGTGAGGAAACTGAGGCCCCAAAAAGTTATAGTCACACAACTATTGAGTTTCTGAGAGAGGATATGAACCTAGCTCTTCCTGACTCCAAATCCAGTCTCTGTCCACTCCATCACACTGTCCCATGAAAGGTAAAATACATATACAAAGTAAATGCAGAGTAATTTCCACATGCTCTATGCTCCATTGAAATTGGTCTACTATGACCCCCAGATACACACAGCGCCTTCCTGCCTCCCAGTCTTCACTCACAACTTTCCCTAAGTCTTTCTTGCCTGTTGAGTGTAGGAATCCAGTTCATATGCCACCTCTCCCAGGAAGCCTTCCCTGATGCCAGACTCAGGATTAGCTTTCCACCTTGAAAATCTCTGTTCCTAAGCTTTACATTTGTCTGGATTTGTGAGCTCCCAGACATGGACACGTCAAAGTTCAACCTCACATCTGCCCAGCCAGTAACACATACTAAGAAGCCATTATTTCTTTCTGAACACCAAAGAAGCCGAAAATGAAGTCTGAAAGTTTTTTTTCTTTACAGGCAACCTCAGATCCTGGCCTGGAGAGCACTCCCTCTGTGTCCCTAGGAAGGCAGCCCCTGCCAGGACAGGGTCTTCCTGGACTCATTAAAACAAGCTTTCTGATTCTAGCTGTGGGCATTCCAGATGGAAGCCAAGCCTCCCAAGCAGCTCTGAGCCCCAAGGCCCTTCAGTAGCAAGAGGACAGGAAGATGGTGCCCTAACTTTGGGACCTTCCACTCTAGCCACAAGACAATTTCTTTGTAAATGAACCATTAGGAACGAGGCAAAGGGAAAGCATGTAAATTAAGAGGAAAATGAGTCAAAGAAGAAGAAAAAAGGTGTGGTGGTGGGGAGATCCAGGTGGACTGATTTGTGCTGGGAAGAATTTATGGAAGCAATAGGCCTTCACCTAGAAGGATGGCTGCTCAGGAGCTTAGGCCAGGAGACACACCAGCCTTAGCTAAAGGAAATACAGAGGAAGAAGAAACAAGTGCAGGTACCAACAAGGGACACAGGCTTAAGGGGGAACTGCCTTGGGAAGCTGGAAAGGGACAGTCCTCAACTGAGAGATTGAAAATGTAGGGCTAACCAGAAAGCCAACAAAACCAACCCCCCCAGGATCCCCCAGAGCTCAAAATGGAAACACAAACTATATGGAGTGGATGTCACCTTTATTCTACCTTTTCAGGGTCCTGAAAGGCAAGGGAGGAGCCTGAGGTTGGGGAGGGATAACCTTATTCACTGCGCAGATGAAGGCTGTGCCAAAGCCTTCTGTTTTAGGAGGGTTATCCCAAGGAAAACAAGAGACTTCTGCACAAACCTAGAAGGTAGAATAAGGAATAAAGATTGGAAGTTGCAAAGGGGAAGATTTAGCCTAAAAGTAAGGAGAGAGTGAACAACACAGAGAGAAAGAGAAGAGAGAAAGAAGAGAGAGATACACACAGAGAGACAGAGAAACGCAGAGAGACAAGAGAAAGAAGAGACAGAGAGAGAAACACTAAGAGAGAGAAGAAAGAAGGAAGAGAAACAGAGACAGAGACAGAGAAGAGGAAAAGAAGGGAGAGACAGAGACAGAGAGAGACATATGCAGAGAGACAGAGAAGAGAGAAAGAAGGGAGAAAGACACACAGATTCAGACCCAGAAATACATGGGGTGGGGGGGAGAGAGAGAGAGAGAGAGAGAGAGAGAGAGAGAGAGAGAGAGAGAGAGAGAGAGAGAGAGAACCAAGGTATTAATAAGGACTGGTGAGCAGACTCAGCAGATTACAGTCGTTACCATTTTATCTTTAACTGAAAGATGGAGAAACTACAAAGTCCCACTGTGCTCCTTTGTTGAATCTTAAAAAGACTTTAATTGAGGAAAGCAAAGTTCCATCTTACAGGTTCTTTTCTAACAAGGGTTCCCCATCCATACATCAAATTGAATCTAGAGTTCTTGAAAGATAGAGCAACTAAATTAACCCTGTTCAATAACCCTCTGATCACAAACATCAGTGAAGACAAAAGAGGGAGATGTGTGCTCCACAAAACTGTTCATGACTGTAAAAGAAGAGATCCAGGGTACAGAGTTGAAGAGGGATTTCCTGTGTATGGTGAGGTCCTTCTGTTTGTAGATGACATTACATTGGTTACAAGTCTAAAGCACTAAAGTAAAATCTCAGTCTCTAAGACAAGAACTATAATAAAGTTTGGCTTGACCATCCACCCAAGGACCAAGTGGATGAAGAATATCTAATCATGACATAGTTGAATGGCTAAATAGTTTGGCCATTAGTGTATGTATGTATGTGTGTGTGTGTGTGAGTGTGTGTATCTGAGACAAGTCCTATAAATAAACAATGGTTTGGTCCCAGAATTAAACAGAAGAGGAGAGTAGTCTAGATCAGGGCTTCTTAAACTTTTTCCACTCAAGACCCCTTCAGCACTTCTTAAAAGGCCAGGATTGTTCTATCCTCCTAGATGGGAAACTCCCTTAGGGTAGGAAGCCTAAATTCCTTTGGGGCCCATCAGCTCACTGACACTGTCCATTTTCTACAGTGATAGATCCCTGACTGTCAGCATGAGTGCTCCTCCCAAAGAGCTCACCCTGGGCGTTGCTTGGCCTCACTCTTCACCTCTCGGGGACCTGGGCCAGCAGAACTCAGCAAGAGGCTCTCACCTTGCAATAGTTTGTCAATATCCCTGGTCCCCAGACTCCTAGGGCTGAGCCTCAGCCTGAGCCTCAGCCTGAGCCCAGCTCCTGAACCCACCACATGTCCATCTGCCTCTTCCGCTGCAGTCGCCAACATTAAGTGCCTAAGTGAGGCCTTCTCTCTCCTTTTCCTTCAATGGTGGATTGTAGTGGGAAGAGATCTGTGGGGGCAGGGCTAAGGAAGGGGGAGTTAAAGGACCTGGGTTTGAATGTCAGCTCAGTCACATACATCTTGTGGAACCTTGGAGACATTGCCTCTCTGGGCCTCAGTTTCCCCATCTACAAAATGGGAAGATGGACTTGCTGATGACTATGATCTCATCTAGCTCTCAGTTGGAGCCTGCCTCCACACACTTCGGAGCACCCGGCCCCACATCCAGCCCTCTGCTGTCCATTCCACACTCCACAGTGGAAGTGCCTCAAATGCAACATGCCCAGATCTGAACTCATCATCTCTTCACTAAAACCTACCTATTTTAAACTTGCCAGCATCCATGGACAGCCCCACCATCCTTCTAGCTGCTCAGTTTAAAACCTCAAAGCCTTCCATTTTCTACCATCACCTAACACCCCATGTGACAATCAGTCTTCAGACTTTGTCCTTTGTACCTTCACAACATATATTCACACCCTTCTCTCCACTCATGTAGCCCAAACTCAGGGACTTGCTTCCATAATCTCTTTACTTGACGATTCTTAAAGAGCCTCCTCTTGCCGTCTGTCCCCACTCCAGCCCATTCTCCACTCAGCCGCCGAAATGATTTTCCTAAAGTGAAGGTCTGCCCCTGTTGGTCCCCCACCCAAGAAACACCAGGGGCTGATTAAAAAAAACAAGAAAGCCAAATTACCAATATCAAAAATAAGAAGGGTGAACTCACCTCCAATGAGGAGGAAATTGAAACAATAATTAGAAATTACTTTGCCCAACTTTATGCCCATAAATTCGACAATCTAAATGAGATAGGTGATTATTTTAAAAAAATATAAATTGCCCAGATTAACAGAAGAGGAAGTTGAATACTTAACTCCATCTCAGAAAAAGAATTTCAACGAGCCATCAATGAACTCCCTAGGAAAAAATCTCCAAGGCCAGATGGATTTACAAGTGAATTCTATCAAACATTTAAAGAACAGTTAATTCCAATACTATACAGACTATTTGGGAAAATTGGGGGAGGAGTTTTTATGATGCAAATATGGTTTTGATACAGAGAAAGAAAATTATAGACCAATTTCTCTAATGAATATACATGTGAAAATTTTAAATAAGATTTTAGCAAGAAGAGTACAGCAACTTATCATGAGAATAATATATTACGATCAGGTAGGATTCATACTAGGAATGAAGAACTGGTTCAATATTAGGAAAACTACTGGCATTATTGATCATATCAACAATAAACCTAACAAAAACATGATTATCTCAATAGGTGGAGAAAAAGCTTTTGACAAAATACAACACCCATTCCTACTGAAAACACTGAAGAACATAGAAATAAAGGGAACTTTCCATGAAATAATAAGCAGTGTCTATCTAAAACCTTCAGCAAGCATCACATGCAATGGGGGTAAGCTAGATGCATTTCCAACAAGATCAGGCGTGCAAGGAGGATGTGCATGATCATCACCATGATTCAATATGGTACTAGAAACGTTAGGAGCAGAACGAGGAGAACTTTGCACAGCAACAACCACAATGTGCTGGAGTTTTTCTGGTAGGCTTGGAACTTATTGCAATGCAAGGACTTAAAATATTCCCAATGGTCTTTTCAGGCAAAATGCCTTCCACATCCAGAAACAGAACCATGGAATTCAGAATGTAGCAGATCATTTTCTTCTGTATTACATTTTGATTTGATGTATGGTTTCTCCCATTCATTTTAATTCTTCTACACAGCATGACTACAGTGAAAATGTATTTAATAGGAATGTATGTGTAGAATCTATATAAAATTGTATGCCATCTTGGGGTGGGGTGGGGGAATGTAGTGGGGAGGGAAGGGAAAATATCTAAGTTATATGGTAGTAATTGTAGAAAACTGAAAATAAATAAAATTAATAAAAAAAAAAATAAAGCTTTCTTGGTTGTCCCATAGGCTCTACAACATTTATGGAGAATGCAGAAGTATCATGCTAATGTGGAATGAACTTAGGAAGCAAGGAATCAGAGCTCCCCTTAGATACTTGCTAACTAGTAAATGCTTTGAGGCCTCATCTGTAAAACTGACTTGGACCAGGTGATCTGACCCCTTCCAACTCTCAAACTAGACTGTTCAGACATATCACCTTGCTGTCCTCCACATACAATACATTTCAGCCAAAATGGCCTACTAAGAGTTCCTTAAACTCCACATTCCATCTTCTTCCTCATGTCTTTGTACAGGCTATGGCCCTTGCCTGTGTCCTGCCTCCTCAGAGCTCCTTGTCCCATTCACCAATTCAAGTGGCATGATGGGTCTCCAGGAGTGACTCCTTAATTCTTCTTTTAGGGTTCTGGGGATTCTATTATTGTTATCCATGAGCCCCCATCTGGTGTGCTCCCCAGTATCAATGAACCATCTGCTATCAGTTGACACTCTTAACCAGCCACAAGACCTTTAATGTGTGGTAGCTACCACTTTCACTCAATTTGTACCTGGTTTATGCCTTTCCTTGATAGATTCAGCAGGTGCTAGGAACTGTTCATTCCTGGTTTGCACCTTTGGTGGAATCGGCAATTCAAAGAGGTGGTGTGCCAGGTAACACCATCAGTTACATCTATGGGGAGGGGAATAGGACCACTCTCTTATGCCTCAGATGCCCTCCCTCTTCACCTCTAACTCTTGAAATCCCTGACCTCCTGTAAAGTTTGGCTCAGGTGCCACCCTCTAGAAAATCTTCCTCGGGCCCCATCATGGTTAGCACTTTTACTATTCTCAAATTATTTTATTTGATCATCTATGGACATGCCCTTCCCTCACATTAAGTAGGCAGGGATTGGTTCTCATTTTCTCCTTTTAATCCCTCCCCAGTGTCTAGCACATTGACTCAAGCATGGTAGCCCCTTAGTAATTTGGCTAACTGAATTAAATGAACCTAGTCATATGTAAGATGAGGAAAGAAAGACTGCCAAAAGAAAAGGTACAAACTAGTCATAGGATCATAGATTGAGAGCTGGAAGGGACCTTAGTATAAAGTTATTCCCACCTCATCTTAAAAATGAGGAAACTGAGGCCCAGAGAAGGGATGTCATTTGACCTAGATCAGAGGTAAGATTTGAGTCCAGGGCTTGTGGCTCTAAAGTCAGTGTTCCTTCCTTCCCACCTTGCAGGTCCCCTTTCCTCTAGGAGTTCACTACAGGGCTACAGAGCCAAGACACTGTGTAATAAGGGACTAAATGTGCCATGCACTCTCCAAGCAGAACATTAGGTCTGACAAAGACGGAGATCAATAAAGGTCAGACATGGAAATGCAGCTATCTAAAAAGTTATAGATATGGCTGGCATGTAGACATAGAGAGAAAGGGAGAGTCATTCCCAAGGCAAGCTCCATCCAATTACAGAATATGGACAGAACTTTAATGATCACAGAAGGCTAGCTGTGAATAATTGATCTTTCTAACCAACTAATGACTTCTTTTTAATTTAAGAAGAAATAGAAATTCCCTGGGTCAATCAGGAGGGATTGATCTCATTTCTGGGCATTGAATTATAAAAAGCATTGGCCCAGGCACCAGAGCATGCTCACACACACAGAGGTGGGGCAGGGGTATTCCTATCCAGAGAAGGTTCTCCCCCTAAGGTCCCTGGGCAGTCACAAAAAGCTCTGATGGGCACCACTGACCAGACCAGGGTCCAGGCTCTGAAAAGTGCTGGCTCCCCCACTGGCCTCCCTTCTTACCTGAGTGATGCAGCCACAAGACAAGCCCCAATTACTGGGACCTGAGCTTTTTTCTTGTCCCTTGGGTGGCCTGATTTTCCTGCTTCTTAAGGTCTCCAGGAGGAAGAGAGATGAAGCTCAAATATGCTTAGTTTTGCTTTGTGTTAATAGCTTGGATAATAACAATGGGGGGGGGAGCTGGGAAAAGGCTGGATAATTTCATCAAGGTGTGGGAGTCCTAGTAGGGAAATGCCCTTCACTGATGAGTTAAGTCTCAGAGAGCTGCCAAGGCAACTAGGAGGTTTTTGCTCTGGGTCATATAGAGGCAAGATTTGAACTTGAATTGTCTGACTCCAAGGTGGACTCTCTATCACTCACATTTTAAAAAACATTTTGAGGAATACTTTTCCTAATGAAAGGCTAAATGAAAAGTGAGTCAGCAATTAATTAAGAGTTGCCACATTTGACATCCAATGCATTTCGGTCTTTGGCCAGGCAAGGCTTTACTCCCTAACTTTTCTGATCCATCAGTTCTGATTTCCTAGCATCTGGCCTGCTCAATTCATTTGAACCCCTTGGCCAGTCCGCATCTCCAGTGCCACAAATCGGTAAGCTAGTGGTTTAGAATCCTGGGCTGTGAAAGCTGGGATGGGCCCCTATATGTCACAGGGAATCACATTCCCCCACAAAAATGGTTCTCATGTCCTTTATCCAACTGTGGGGGTGACCCTCTGAGACATCCTGCCATGCTGGAAGGGGTCCATTGGTGGACCCTGTGTCTTTTGCTTAAGCATCAGCCCAGACAGAAAAGGAAAGCTGATCACCCCAGTTGTCTTAAGACGATTCTGAAGATCACCTAGCAAGATAAGGTGCTGGACACCGAGGTCCCTTCTAGAGCTCAACTGCCAAGCTTTGAAACTCTCTCCCAGATAATGTAATTCTGATGACCACATTGTTTGAATGCTAAACATATATTTGCCTAAAAGACTATTTTACAGATGATCCACACAGGGCAGGCACTCAAATATTGGTCAGAAGAAGATACAAGGACACTCTTGAGGTCTCCCTGAAGATCTTTGGATTCGATTATGAGACATGGGAAACACTGGCCTTGGTCTACTCAGCATAGTGTGCCTTTATCAGAGAAGGTGCTGTGCTCTGTGAGATGCACAAATTTAGAGAATCCACTCCAAATATGCACACAGACTATTTGTGTTCATCCTTTGGCAAATCCTTCCGAGCTCACTGGCTCTGATCAGCCACAGTCAGGCATATTGCACCGTGATATAGAGATGTCATTTTGGTCCTCTTCAAGAAGGAAGGACCACAGTCAACCATCAGGTCAGAGAAAGAAATGGTTTGGCCAAAGCAACTTTGGAATTATTCTCTCCTGGATGACTGCTGTAGGCCATTCACTGGCCTCTCTCTCTCCTCTTCTCACATCTCCTCTCTCCCAAGAAGCCTCCATACAAATTACAAGTCAACTTTCCTAAAACAGAAATCTGGGATCTCTTCCTTCCCTGTTCCAAAGCTTTCAATGGCCCCCTACAGCCTCGGGAATAAAATACAGACTGCCCAATGTAGAGGTGTTTAGGGCCCACCACCATCTGGCTCTCAGGGTCTATCAGTGACCACCATGTCACACATTCAGTTGTGCGCTCCAGCCCAAGTGATCGACAAGCTGTTACCAAGCCTCAGCATTCCTTCTTCAGCCTTCATGCCTTGACTCAGGCTGTCCCTCACACCTGGGATGCCACTTTCACTTCTGGCTCTCTAAACCTTCCTTCAAGGAACAGATCTGGGAGGGGAATGAAGGAAAGTCTAGGACCTTCACAAAACAGCAGTTCCAGGAGGAACTTTCCAATGAGCAAAGAGGGGCAGGACTTGCAGAGGGGCAAGGGACATTCTGGGGAGCCAAATACTAAGGGAGTTTCCAGGAGGAGACAGACACTGTGCTTTGGCTTTCATGCCACCAATGCCTAACACAATGCCTGGCACATGGCAAGTAGTTACTAAATCCTGGTGGACTTAATTTGACTCATAGTTTGAGGAAGCTTAAGGGACTTGCCCAGGATGATACAACCAGCAGTTGTCTGAGTGGAATTTGAACTCAGGTCTTCCTGGTTTTAAGGTCACAGTTCCCTATCCATTATCCACACTTCTGTTTGTTGTTATTAAATACTATTAGAAAGTGGTTAAGTTTTACCAGATGCATTTAGACAAAACTATTTTTTTTAAAGCACTCCTCCAGGTGTTGACTTGAGAGAACATAGCCCGGCTGGACTCTTTAGTGATTCCCATCAATCCCTGCTATCTCCATGCGGAGAAATGCCAACAGTATCTACTCCAGTTCAAGGGAACTTTATTTCTGTTGGCCTCCCCCTGCCCCACCCCACCCCACCTTCCTTCAGCAAATGCTACATTCTGTTCCCTGGACAACTGGCAGTCTTCCTTTGGTGGCTCCTGTACAAGTGAAGAGGCATTGGTGCTGGCCTCATGTTTGTGTGGCCTGGTTCCAAATGTGAAAGCTGGGGTCCAGTCAAGGCCACGGTCCACACTGAGCAAATCCACACACATTTCTACATATTTGTCTGGGGACACTCTCAGCTACCAAAGTAAACTCCAGAGTTCACTGGAAAGCTGGGGCCAATGCCTTTCAGGTCAGTTCATTCCCACTGAAAATACCTTGGGAAATAGATTGTTTTTCCTTATGTAGGCATTAGATCCTGCCTGAATGGAACTACCATCCCATTTGAAGGGATACCCTCTATCTGCTCTCATGTAAAGGAAAAAATGAGAATTAATAATGAAATTCTTGAGGGTCTTCCTCTACAAAGTGGAGGTCTGGAGTATTACTGAATTCAAAGAAATGATGAATACAAAAAATCCAGAGAAGCATAGGAAGATTTGCATGAACTGATGCAATAAGAAAGGAGAACTAGGAAAACCATGTGTAAAATCACTAGAACAAAGTTAATGAAAGGAACAAAGAGAAAAGGTAAAACAAAAACTGTGAAATTATAATGTTCAAACAAGTCAGGGAAAGGAGTGAGAAAACACAGGGAACCACAGGTGTAAGAAGCAGCATTCATCAATAGAAACAGCTCATGTGTTAGAGTAATTTTTCTCCATTCTTTTTCTTTATTAATTTATTCTGCAAGTGATGGCATGCTGAATTTAGATAGTTGGAAGATAAAAATGAAAATGATATAATTATAAAATTTATGAAAATGTTATCTACAAAATGTAATGATATTTTAACAATAAAACAAAAAAATAAACTTGAGTCCCAAATAAACTGAAGAAAAGGACTGTGATTTCAGAATGCCAAGGAGAGCTCCAGAGTCTCTGCCACCAAATCTTTTAAGTTCTTCTGTCTACCACAAATATCACTGGGGCACAAGAACCTAAGCACCATTTCTGAAAACTATCTTTTCCACAAAGATGCTGCTCAGCCTGCACACTGGACTCACCTTGGGAAATTCCCATTGTAATCACTCTGTTTAGGCTTAAAAGAACCTTTCCATTTTGCTGTTCCTTTGAATTTGTCATATGCCATTGCTGCTCATAAGTAATATTTCAAGAACAAACAGAAGAGAAAAATGTCTGCTCTGATGCCCGAATACACCCTCAGGCTCCAACATCACAAATCACCCTCTTGGCACATATGATTTCAAATTTGAGCTAATCATCTCAAGCAAACAGCCTTTCAGGCCAGCAACTCAAACTCATTTTCAGCTCAAAAGACACAAGGCTCATTTCCTTAATGGACCCAGAATAAAGACTATTTTTTGTCCCCTCAAAGTATAAGAACATCTGTGTCCAACGTCTGCCATCTCAGTATGATTTTCTAGAAATACTGTGTCCCTTACAATGGGGATAAATAAAATGGCCTCACTGGGCATCTACTTCTTGATATATTGGACACCTTGGACAGAACAGTCCCCTCTCTAAAGTCTGCATCCAACTGGAAATTTCACAGACAGAATAGAATCAGATTGTCAGATCCAGAAGGCATCCCAGTGACCTCTGGACCAGACTGCCACACCTGGACAAGGATGCTCTGGGTCACATCCTCCACAAAGGGGCATCCAGATTCTGGTTAAAGATTTCCAGGGGCTAGAGAGGGGTGGCCTGGGTCATTGGAGGCAGCTTGAGGCACTTAGGAACACTCTCCTATGAACATGTTCTTCCCAAGGTCAAGGCTAACCTCAGTTTCTTGGGACTTCTCATTAGTCCTCAGGGCCAAACCAGACCAGACAAATCTCTCTTCCACATGACAACCTTTCAAATATTTCCTGACAACTATCAGGTCCCTCCACCCCCATTCTTCTCTTTTCCAGGCAAACTCACCCCAGCTCCTCCACTTGATCTCCACATGACATGAACTTAAAGGCCTTCCCATCCCACCTGAGTTTCTTTGGAAGGGTATCAACATCCTTTCTAAAGTCTGGCCCCAAAACCAAACATAAGAGGACACACAACCTCCACATTCCATCTGACACAGAGAGAAAACAACAGGCCTGTCCCCTATCTCCATTCCACCCAACTGTAAACTTGAAGTATCTCTTAATCCTGGACAGCTATGTGAAGCAGTGGATAGATAGAGTGCCCAGCCTGGAGTCAAGAAACCTGAGTCCAAATCCAGCCTCAGACCCTTCCTAGCTGTGTGATGCTGGGCACGTCACTTAGCCCTGTTTGCCTCAGTTTCTCCATCTGTAAAATGAACAGGAAAAGGAATTGCAAGCAAATCACTCTATTATCTTAGCCAGGAATACCCCAAATGGGGTCATGGAGATTCAGAAACAACCACCAGTGACCATTCTACAGGTATGGTCATTTAATTAGTTTCAAGAACACCTAACTGTTCTTATCCCCTAACCCCAACTTCATCTTTCCACTGTAATTACAAGAATGGCATGAAACTTGGTCCAATACTGTGAGGGAATCTAGGTAAACATCCTCCACTCTTCTTAGACTCCAACCACTGGATCTGACTCACAATTGGAAATACCAGAGAAGAGCCAGGGACAACTGCATCAAAACAGTCATTGTTCTCATTCATCTTGTTCTTTAAATGGCTTTACTTATAATAAGCCTGTGGGATCAGCCACACAGGGATTGTTGTCACCATCTTACAGACCCAAGACCTAAGGTTCTGAGGTCTCACTGCTAGTAAATACTGAAGCTGGGATTTTTCTCCCTTCCAGTTCAGCCTTTTTTCCAAGATGCCTTACTGCCTCATGACTTTGACGGATCAGTGATCTAATTCATGCAGCTTAATAGCCCTTCACCATGTAAATGACCTGCCATGGTCATTTCTGGTCATGCATGACCCCAAGGTGATTTTTTATAACACTTCTGTACATGAAGTTTCATTGGCAATGCACTGAACTCTCCTCACATCCACCCTGACCTTCACTCTTCCGAGATGCACAGCAGGGACGGGGAAGACTTTCAGAGAAGGGGACTTTGAGCATACTAAGTCACTGTCCAAAGCCAATCTAGGTGGCTCTCCTCCTACTATTCAAATCTGGGTCCAGCTCATCTCTGGAGCACCTTTCTAAATACAAGTACTGGCCAAGTAACTCGGTGGGTTGTCCACCCAACAGTTTGTTAATTTTTGTGATAGGGCGTCATCATCTGGTTTGCTTTTCCCATGGAGATAGCTGACCCAATCTCTGGAGGAATGAAGGCATTCAAGCTTCTGATATGTTTCAAGGAAATCAACACAATCGCATCAGAACTGCATGGATGTAAAAGAATTAGAAACTGTGGAGCAAGAAACTGTGGTGTCCCAATTTTCTTGGGAAATGGTTAAACAAGTTATGTTATATAAATGGAATATGAGAAGGAAGATTTTCCTTGATTGAAAAAATAACATTTAATCTCCTTTGTCTTCATTCACAAGGAGGACCAAGATGTCAAAGGAGGGACATCTTGATTTGCACATGAATTAGATTTAAGTGAGGCAGGGCTTTGCAAAGTTGGCCAAAATTTAATCTAAAGAAAGAAAAAAGCAAGAGATGAAGAATTTTTCTTTAGGTCCTATTTAGACTTTGCTTGGGCTGTGCTCTTTGATATGGGCCATATATACCAACATTTAGCACCTCACTGGATTTTGATACTGGGTGGACTTTTTTTAAAACAAAGTTAACTTTTAACAAAGATAACATCTGTCACCAAACAATGCATCCTTGTTAATATATTCATGGAAAGCACATTATTTTAGGTAAGCATCAAACACCAAAAAAGTAAAAATATCTTTTTAAACAGATAATAAACAACTGGTTGTCAATGAGGAAATAGTGGGCGGTCCCATCATGGACTAGCTAAAGTAAAGGTTAAAATCAACACCAAAATAGAAGGAAGAATGAAGACCCTGAACATAATCCTCACCATTCAAATCTGACCAGGTCAATCACAGTCAAATACAAAACAAGGATTGGAAGCTAAACAAAAGAAAAGAAATGAACTCAATCACCATTTAAAAGGGACATTTAACTGATGCAAACCACTTGCCACAGTAAAGAGGCAAAAAGAGCCCAGAAATTATCACAGCTATGAAACAACTTTAGGTATAAATTTACTAGTAAAACTTCATAGAGCTTAGGGAGAGCTTAGGAGCAGGATTCCTTTCAAAACATCAAAAAGCAGCCAAGAAAAATTATGAAACTGTCTTCCTAAGCAGAGAGAACTAAGCGTGCTCAGCTCATTTTCACTTAAACTGGTTTGCTATTGTTAGAAGAAAGGTTTAGTCAGAAGAATATTGGGAAGTAACTAGGTTGCAAAAAGAAAAATCATCCATTTTCTTTAATGTAACTTTGACTGGTGAAAAAAAAATCAGACTTTTAAAGGACACTAGCTGTCACATAAACAATAATAACTACTCACATTTCTAAATGCTTTGAAGTTACAAAGTATATAACCCAAAGATATGATTCCCTGACTGGCTCATTTCAAAAGATGTATTTGTGGAACATGGAGTCATCCAATGACAATTTACCTTATGATAGGAAAAGTCTCCTTATTATGGAACATTAGGGATATCTTTCAGGCCATGGTGCCTCCTGGGGAGCAAGGTAAGCCCACCAGGAAATACATCTCACTTTTTTCAGGAAAAAAAAAACTGAATCAAACACTTCTCCAGGGTGATGAACTGCAGGCTAGTGGCCAAGCAGAGCTGAGTCATCTGTCAATATCCAGAGTAACTTACAAATGGAAATAATCTTCATATTAATCTTAATAATGGAGAGACATTAGGAAGCTATGACCTCACTATAAAAGCAAAATCCATTGTTACCCAAATCATTCAGCAATGGCCTAGGCCCTTCTTTCTCCAGTCAAGCCCTCTAAATTAGACTGTTCCCAAACCTGAGAGATCTCCCCACTGATGCCATTTTCTAGGGCATAGGTATGTTCCTGCCCCACCAATTCCCTTTTATTGCTGGTCCAAATTATTTCTCCACTTACATACACTATTTCCCATGATAGAATATGAGTTCCATGTGGGCAGAGACAGCTTCATTCTTGCCTTCAGCACAATAGTCAGCACAGAGTGGACACTTTAATAAATACTAAATTGAGTTGAAAATCAAAGAAATGACCCATCCAAGGTCACTCACTTCCCAGTAAGGGCCAGGAGTGATTTCTCACTGCAGGCAATGTACACACCAGGGTGCCAATCTTCAATAAATGACTCCAGAGAAAGTCTTTACTGATAATTGTTTTCATTTATAAAGAACCACACTACCAGAAGTACCTGGGGACTGGAGGCTCCAGGGATTTGTCCTGGGATCTCTGAAGCCTTGTGTTTTTGTTTTCTTGAAGCTAAGAAGAGAAGGCCTGCCCTTGACTTGGGAAGGAACGGGGAGCTCATTTCATTTACTGCCAGGAATTCCTCCAGGTTCTCATATTCAGAAGGAACTGTCCAGCTGACCTCCAAAATACTCAAGCCTTCCTCCCCATAGTTATCTGAAACAATTTCAGCCTTGTCAAAAACAAAGGAAGAAACAAACCTACCAAATATCCTTTTATCTGATGAGACCAGACAAAGGCTTGGTAGTCACATCTAAAGCCACATAAACTAAGAATTTGCCTCCAAAATGAAGCTGATCTGGACAGCCAGACACACTTCCCAAGGCTTCCGGTGCCCAGGTTAGGAGGTCTGGCAGAGCAAAGGTCTCTCTCCAAACTTCTCTCATTTCTCTGAGCTCCCTTTCATCCTCCCCCTCTGTGTCAAGAGGGTGCTTGGTCACCAGTTTCAATGTCTAAGCAGAGGAGAGCCTGGGAAGAAATCATACCACTCTGGGACAAGTTCAGGGATAGGAGGTCACTAGGGCATTACATTTCAGCTACAAGTTAAAAGAAAGTAACATTTTAAAAATCTGTTGGTAAGAAAATGCCATCTGAAGGCTCCTAAGTAACCCAACACGTCGACTTCAATGTGAAAAATGAAACTGTTTCACAACCTTCGAAATAAGCTCCATTCTTCAGACTCAGGGCATCCTTCTCCCTACCCCAGTAACAAAACTCCTCTCCTTCTTAGTATCATTATGATTCAAAGTCTTGTAGTCTCAGGTTCTCTTTGCTTTTCAATTATGGGCATCAGCCCTGAAGTCAAGAGATATGAGCTCAAGTCCAGATTCAGACACTCACTACCAGGGTGACCCTGGGCAAGTCACTTCAACCTGGTTACCTCAGTTTCCTTATATGTCAAATGAACTGGAGAAGAAAATGGCAAATCACTCCAGGATTTTTGCCAAGCAAACCCCAGAAGAGAGTTGGACATTACTGAAACCGTACATTTTAGAGAGGATATTGATAAGAAGAAGGAAACCAGAATGGCAAAGAAATTTAAGATAAAGGCATGAGAGGCCCCTGAAGAACCTGCAAATATATAGCCCGGAAAAGAGAAAACTCAGGAGGATCCAAGAGCTCCAGGAAAGATTAGAGGGGCTCCTAGGTCAGAGAGACTCAGCCTTGTTCAACTTGCCCCAGAAAGCAGAAGGAGAAGCTACCAATGACTAAGTGCTGGGGATACAAAAAAGAGAAAATGACAGTCCCTGTCCTCAAGACGCTTCGGATCAAACAGGCAGAAGTTACAGAGAAGAAGATCTAGGGTCCATGTGGGGGTAGGCCAGGGAGGTATCTAAAATGAATTGGGTGGGTTTGGGTGATAATTAGCTCCCTGTCACCGCTAGTCTTCAGGCTGAGTCCTGGTTACCCACTTCTCAGGTATGTTACAAGTGACTCATATGAGTTATATGTGACCTCCTGGACTGAGCCCTACCAAATGGGAGCTTCTGGGATTTTGTGAAAATGAACTGCATTGGAACACAAGCTTGCTTGCCCCGAGGGCTTTCTAACAGCAGAGTAACTGAATCCTAGAATATAAGAAGAGGAAAGGACCCCAGAACTGACTTTTCTAGTCCATCCTCCATTTTATAGACAGTGAAGAGATTGAAAGTCTTCCTTCATTTGGCCCATGTGTCAACGAAGCTTTGCAATCTCCCCTCAGGCTGAGTGAGCCTCCTTCATGGCTGTGAGTTACAAACCTAGTTGGGGTACTGCCAGGTCAGAGCACATGCACACTTTAGTGGCACTGAGGCCCAATCCAAATGACTTTCTGAAATGGCTGCAACAGGTCACAGTCCCACCAACACTTGTCTTTCTCTCCTCTTTAGTGGTCTTTGCCAGTCTAGTGGAAATGAAGTCCAATTTCCATTGTTTTTGTTTTCATTTCTCTATATATGAGAGCTTTTCTTTCTTTTCATTATTTTCTTTCCAAATAGCTGTTGGATCTTGAAGGTTGCTATAGTATCTCACCTACACCCTCCTTGAGTTATGACCGGATATAGAGGCTTTTACTTCCAGCCAGGACAGCTGGTTAGCAATGTCACTTTCTTGCCCCAAATCTTCCAAGCTCTAGGGCCTCTGGAACACAAGAAAAATCAGGAACCTGCCATTCAAGGCCTTCTGCAAACTAGTTCCTACCTGTATTTACATCTTTACTTGATTCCTCTCCCTCAGACATTGTATATACATTCTAACCAAATGAGAGAATGTAAGCTGTTCCCAGAACTCAGCATTCCATCTTCTAGTATCTGCAAGTATTTACAGAAGCCAGACTTCCCACACCTTTGGAGGGACAGGGACTGAGTCAATCAAATCAGCCCATACTCAGAGCTTTACTAACTAGCCGCTACACCTGAGAGCTCTTCCAGGTGAGAGCAAATGTCTACTAAACCGGTCTCAAGACTGAATACAAAAAAACAAACAAAAACCAATATCTTTATCAATATAGAAAAGATTGAGGAAAAAATCAACACGGAAAGCCACTGGATCAGAGGAAGGTATACTGTAAAGGAAGCATGTCCAGCTGGTTAAGGAAACATGGTCATAGCCTGTGAGTCATTTCCAAAGGAGCAGGCCACCTGGGAACCGAGGGTGTCAAGTGTCTCCAAGAGGAGGAGCCTCTGAGAGGAGATGGGAGCCCTGTATGGCAGTGCCTCTAGGCCAGCGGCACATGTGCAGGAGCCAAAGCTGGACATGAGGATCAAAGGCAGATTCGGGGCCTCTAGGCCCATCCCAAAAGCTACTCGGTGGGAACACGTTGAGGAACTCACCAAGCAGACAGCAAGGAGCCTGGATGCCCCCTCTGCACCTGAGGCCACTTTCTCGCTAGACTGTAGATTCTGGTTGGAAAGATCTCATCTGTGTTTTTTTGGGGGGGGATGAGGATGGAAGTGTTACTGACTGTTCTTACAATTCCACATTAGCAAACATCTCTTTTACATGGCTAATTGTCTGACTGAATAATGGACAGCCATCAGTAATTATAGGGGAAGCCCACTGGTGGAGGCTTGTGAGAATGTTAAAAGTGTCAGAACATTTCAAAAACACCTCCAATTGAAAAAACAAAGCTTTTAATAAAACCATATTTTCAAAGAAAAAGACAAGCCTGAGCCCTTCAGAATAGCCCTGGAGCCCTGAGGTGAGGCAGCAGGCTGAGGACTCAGCCTACCCAGGGTGGGCGGATGGACAGAGTGAGCCCAGAACACAGCCTTGGCCCACTTCACCCCAAGGGCCCTCCCTGGCCTTTCTACACCTCAGAGCTTTCTCTTGCTTCATGGCTCAGATGCTGCTTCTGTGAAGCCTCCCTGACTCCCCTGACCCCTCACTAGTCCCTCTTCAGGCTACCTTGTTCAATACTTAACTGTGCACATGCTGTTTCTCTCTCCCCTTCCCCCAGAGTCTCAGCTTCGAAAGGCAGGGACTTCTTTGGCCTAGAACTGGTCATAGGGAAGGCCCTGAGTCTGCTTTCTCACCAACCGCTGCCCCCGATGTAGAATCTCCTGGGATCCAGCAGCCAAGTGAAGCAGAATTAGCTTCCCAACATCTGCATGGCCTCTACAATCTGATACTTGTCACCATGTGACCTTGAGCAAAGTCCACCTACTTCCTTGAGACTCAGTGGCTTCATCTACAAAATGGGGGTGGGGAGGGGGGATGGTATATGAGAAGGCCTCAGAAGCCCCTTCTAGCTCTACTCAGGGGAGCTAAGTAAGCACTTTAATAAAGAGAAGGTGAGGAACCCAGAGGTTGGGTCCCTCAGACCCCTGATTCTCCCCATCAGGCTCACGCCACCATCTTTCTCCAGAAGGTTTACACAGGAGTCAGCCATAAACAACTGGACTCTGCCTTGCTTACTTAGAATCAGTGCCAAGGGCATCTGCACTGGTTTGTACTGTGCTTTGTTTTCTTTTTAATCAGAAGACAATGTCCTGTGATGGATTTGGTGAGACCCCATGCCTCACGCACCACCATTTGCCAATAGAGCTGAAATTACAGGTTTTTGGAGCCCCATTCATTCAAGTAGTCCCAAGATGACCTTGGGGATGGTCATGGATGCCACTCCCCGTACCATGGAGAGCCAACAAATAGAGGTACTCCAGTGTGCAGAGATCAGGTGCCAAAGGGAAGGAAAGGTCCTTGGGCCCAGCACCACAGAGCTAGCTCAGTGTAGGAGAGAGATGTGGACTTGGCATTGGGAGGACCTATGTGTAAATCCAGCCACTTAACTTTTCTGAGCTTCAGTTTCCTTATCTGTAAAATAGCACTTCCTAGAGCAAAGGGTTGGGAGCTCTCTGAGTACAGGGCCCTGACCACCCATGCATTCTCTCTGCCTTCCCCTTCATTCTGAAGAGCTCCTAGTTCTGAACCAGACTCCTCCATAGGTTTCTGGCATCCTCCCCACCTTCAGCCCAACCCAACACAGGCTTCCTCTAGGTAATTGGAAGGACAGTCCCCTCTGCTCTGAAAGAGACTGAGTACCCCCTGAGCCCATCCTGGGAAGCCAGAAGTCAGGGCAGGGTGCCCCAGGGTATCCCATTCCAGGCCTGCTTACCCAGGGCCTGCACAGACAGCAACTGAGGGCTCCCAGAGATGAAGGAAGAAGAAAGAAGTCGATAAATGAGGAGAGCTGCCCAGAGCATCCATCACCCGGGCAAGTCTGCCATTCCCAGACTGGCACCATTGGAAAGAGTCAATTAATCCCAAGAACCTGAAGAGAGCTGTGAGAACAGGGGGAGGCCCACATCACATGGGAAAGCTCCCGACGGATGGGCCATAACTGAGTGGGCTCCAGGGGTTACGATTATTTTCTATCACAAACCATGGCGGCATGTGCCCATTTCTAATGGCCTTGTGCTAAGTCTGGTCATCTGCAAAGAGTGGACCATGTTGTCAGACCAAAGGAGCAACCTCACAGCCTCCCAGAGATCCCAATGCTATCTGCATATCTCTACTTCCGAGATCCTTATTTTTCAAACTGAATGCCAGGGTCCATTCTCTGCTCTTTCCCTCTCCCTAAATGCTCTCCCTTTCACCTTCCCCAACCTCCCACCCCGCCCACCACACACACACGCGCGCGCACACACACACACGCGCGCACACACGCACACACACCCACACAAACACACACACACACGCGCGCGCACGCACACACACACGCACACACACCCACACACAGACACACACACACATGCGCACACACACGCACACACACACACATGCGCACACACACACGCACACACACACCCCCACACACACACCCACACACACACCCACACACCCACACTCACACACACGCGCACACACACACACCCACACACACACCCACACACACATCCACACACACACACACACACACACACACACACACCCCCACACACACACACACACACACGCGCGCACACACGCACACCCCCACACACACCCACACACACACACACACACGCACACACACACCCACACACGCGCGCACACACACGCGCGCGCACACACCCCACACACACACACACCCACACACACATACACACCCACACACACACGCGTGCGCACACACCCACACACACGCACACACACGCGCGCACACACACACCCACACACACACACCCCACACACACACACACACACACACACACACACACACACACACACACACACCAGTTCCTGAGTCCACCAGCTCTTAGCATCCCCAGGCCTCCATCTGATCAAGGCTCCAGTGCCATCTCCTCCAGGAAGTCACCATCAGCCCTCCTGTTGCTCTAGACTCTTCTAGCAAAAAAACTTCCTTCTAGTTTGCTCTAGATTTCTTATCTCCATGACTACACTTTCCAGCCTCTCAGTGGAATATCAGCTTCCTGTTGGGGGTGGTTTCATTTTTTTTGTCTTCAGAACTCCAGAGTCTAGGACAGTGCCTGGCACTGTTTGTTGAATTTGAGAAATGAACAATGACTCACATTTCCAGCTCAGATGCATTTGCTAAAGGAATCCCTAGAAAACCAACTTGGTATTATGGAAGGAGTCACAGGGCCTGGGTTCAAATCCCACCCCTCATGCTTCCTGCCTGTGTGATCCTGAACAAGTAACTTCCCTCCCAGGCATCAGTTTCCCCATGTATAAAATGAGGCTGGAATGGATGGTCTCTGAGAACATCTGTTAAGATCAAGGATCTTCCCCTATTCCAGCCCAGTGAATCCAAGGCTCCAAGGCTCATTGCTGTTACCCAAGCACCTGAGCTGTCAATGGCCCCTTATCTACACACTAACCTTAATGAGGATTCCATCCCTGTCATCCACATCAACCTTTCCAACAGGCTAGTATTTCAAATGAACGGAAGACCATCCCTGCCAGGAAAGTCTCTTCAGCAGCCAAAGAGGAGAAGAGAGTGTCTCCCTCTAACACACAGGGGCTGCCCCCAGGCGAGATGAATGTCAAGTTGAATTTCAAAATGAGGGTAATACTCACATTCATCCTACCCATAAGGCTGGGAGCCAGATTTAGGGGGAAGCACGGAGGAAACCAAGCTGAACTGACAAAGGGAAAGTGCCCGAGGACCTTAGGCCTGAGTGTTTGGGAGTCATCATCACACTGTGCCCTCAGGGATGAATGCCAAGGCCCTTGATTGGGGTCCTCAGCCTCCAAAAAGGGATCACAGACAAACAAACCTGGGGACCTTTGATGACTTTGGGCAGTTTCCTCCAACAAAAGTCTCAGGGAGTTGTCTACAGACCCTGAGAAGTCCAGTGACTTGCCTAGGGTCCCACAGTGGGAATGGGCACAGGTGGCCTCAAGGATACATCTTCCTCACCGCCTTTCACATACCCAGACAAATAAAAAGGTCTTTACAAAGTGGCTCCAGTAGGGAGAGGAGCCCAGTGCTCTAGGGGGAGATCTTCAGAGAATGGGGAGTTGCCTTGTTGTCTGTCCTGCACTGCCTTCTTAGTCCAGCTAGGAAATACAAGCTCTCTCTCCCAAAGATCTTA
Organism: Bettongia penicillata ogilbyi; assembly: GCA_023548195.1. NCBI lineage: Eukaryota > Metazoa > Chordata > Mammalia > Diprotodontia > Potoroidae > Bettongia > Bettongia penicillata. The sequence goes on from JAJHZJ010000360.1 coordinate 2,968,643, forward strand.
GGGCACTTAAACTATCAGGGATTTAAATTTCCCTAAAACTTTTGAGACAGTGTACTCCTTAAGCACCTATTGTGTGCAAAATGACCCAGTTGTAAGGGAACACAGTAGATGGGTGGTCTTCATTAGACAAAGTAAGAAATGTGACTGAGAGAGAGCAGAATCAACTCTGCATGAGAGTTTAGAATTTAAACATTTTTAAAAACATGTTAAAAATGCTATTTACATGCAATTGAGAAAAATAAGATTTAATAAAGAGGAGAAGGGAAAAAAAGAGAGAAAGGAAAAGGGAGAGAGAGAAATTGAGGCCCCAAGAGATGAGATGGAAATGCAGGGGAATGGTCACACTCTCATAGATCTGGAGGCAGGAGGGACCACAGAGCTGATTCTAATGCCCTCATTTTCCAGATGAGGACATCAAGCCCTGAAATGAGAGAGTGACTTGCCCAAGGTCACACAAGTAGGAACTGACAGAGTCAAGATCTGAACCCAGCTCCAAATCCTATTGTCTTTCCATGTTTGTGAGGTTGATAGAGGGCCCTCTCTCTGTCCTACGCACAGTCAGGCTCTGAGGAATGAGTTCATGATGCAGTCCAGATTCAGGATTGCTTCCCTTTCAAGGCTGCCTGAATCCTGCCCCTCAATGTGGGGCTGTACTGGGCAGAAAGGCATTCCTGCTCTCTGGGCTGGCACAGCTTTGCTCTGAGGAGCAGGGATCTTGCAGAAGTCCCAGTCTGGTGACACACGGTGCCTCTGGGCAAGACAAGGGTCTCTGCCCTCTCTGCAGGGAGCTGGACAAGAGAATCTTGCAGCTCTGGGACCAATGCGAGTGAGTGAGTGAGGAGGCACCAGCCTAGCCCACAATGCTTCAGCCCTCCAAGGACCCATGACCTTACTGGTGAAGGGCTTCGCTCCACTGACGCCAAAGCAGGAAGAAATAATTTAGTTATTACAATGGGCCTCTAATAACCCTAAACATTTTGATGACATGCCTTTTAAATCCTGTCTCAGTTGCCTCTTTCAGCCTCAGTTTTCTCATCTGTACAATAGGGCTAATCACTGAATCTACCCTTTGAGGATGATGCAGGAATCAAATGAGGTATTTTTAAAGTACTTTGCCACTCTGCAAACATTTTACAAATGCTATTTACATTAGGAGTGATAATAACTGCACATACTCAAGAGAGGGAAATGAACAAAAACGACCACCTCCTGGACCCCGTGGGGATCCGAGTAAGGGCTGCATTTGGTCCCAGGAGCTCCTCAAGCCCAGGCTCCTCATTACCAGGAGGTCTTGGGAGCAGATTGTACTGCAGATAAAGTGGTAGCTAGTTCTGTCTGGCCTCCCAGAACTAGCAGGACAGGTTGTTAGCTCCCAACCATTTCCTCTCCTCTGACCCAGGCCAAATATTAACCCCAGACAATAGCATCTGGTTACACTTTACTGCAGAACAAACATGGCACCCACCAAGCCAGCCCATCACCAATGAGTGAGCCACTGCCAACGGACCGTGATGAGTGGTCTGGGATGAACCTGGCCCCTATTCAGGAGCTGGAAGCACATCCCTAAATCACTAGGGACAGCTGGCATCTGCAGGAGGGGCATCTGCTACAGACAAGATTATTCTCAATATTCCTGTGGATCTGGGATTTCCTCAGTGCAGGGACTCCCTCTCTGATGCTGATTGCCACCCCTCTACACCCTCTCATTCTGCCAGCCTCTTGTCTACACCCTAGATAAGACTAAGGCTCTTGTCTGTAGGCAGCTAGGGGGTGTCACAGAGCACCAGATCTGTAGTCAGGAAGACTGCTCAAATTCAGTCTGTGGGAGCAAGTTGCTCAGCCTATCCATCTCAATTTCCTGAACCGTAAAATGGGATAATACCAGTCTCTCAGGATTGGCATGAGGATCACATGAGGTATTCGTAAAACACTCAGCCTGGTACACAGTAGGTACTTAATAAATGTGTTTCCTTCCTCCTGTAAGTCCTTCAAAGGAAATATATCCAATGACTTGAAGAGGTCCTCACCCTGTGTCTGCTGGTATAGGGCTCATGCACTCTCCATCTCTGGAGTCAGAGTTCAAATCCTGCCTCTAACTCTTACTGCTTCAACAACCTTAAGTAAATAACCTCCCTTCCATAGGTCTTAGTTTTCTTATCTATAAAATGGGGTGGGGGGAAGGAGAGAGAGAGAGAGAAGCTCTTACTCTGTGATTCTTGCTCTACTTGATCTACTTTTAATATTCTAGTGTTTCAAGGGTCTTCACTGGTAGAGGAGGCCTCTGTCCATCTTGGGCCAGAAGCAATAGACAGATACCATCCAAATGTGGGGCAGGCCATCCCCAAATGCAGAGAGCTCCCCTTCCAGAAGGGATGTGGGGGTCTGTACACAGAATCTGGGTGGCCCCTTAATCCATAGTCGGATTCCTGCCTAGGGACCTGTTAAGATTAAAGACTTTTGAGTATCTGCCAAAACCCCCACCAAAGTGACTGAGTCCTCCAAGAACCTAGATTAGGGAGTTAGCATAGGGTAGAACTTCAGCACAGAGCAGCCAGAGCAACGTGGAAGAGTCTGATGAGCCCAGGAAGACTAGCAAGTCCACTGACTGCACCTGGGCAGAGTCTGTGCACCAACGTAAACCTTGAGAAAGTGCTGACTGAGTGCATTGCTGGGGGCTCCTCTTACAAAAGGGTGGTTTGTTACAGTCCTTGCCCATAAGCCATGTTTACAATTTTCATTAACGCTGCTGCTCAGATGGTCACAACTTTGTCAAAAAAGGCAGCAGGTTGGTTTTTCCTTCCTCATTACTGTTAACCATCCCTCCCTCATGATAATAGCAGATTCTGTCCTTCCAGGGCAATTTTTAGTGTTCAAGCTGAGTCCATCTTAAGATCCCACATGCTGTGGGAGTTTCTTAAGATGTTACAAAGATTGCAAACCTTCTTTGGTAGATGGTGAGGCGACATGGTGGATAATATGGAACCTGGAAAACTTGAGTTCAAATTCTGCCTCAGACACTGACTGTGTGACCTTGGGCAAGTCACCTAAACTCTACCTGCCTCAATGTCCCCCTCTGTAAAATCAGGGTAACAGTAGCACCTGCTTTGTTGTGAGGATGAAATGAGGTAATTTATTTAAATCATTTTTCAACCTTAAAATATTATAAATGCTAACAATTACTATTATTATTGCTTAAAAGAATCAGCTAATCACAGACTTCTCCCCACACCACAGGCACCTGTATCTCATGCTGAATGTGTGCCAACCTTAAGTTGCCTCCATAACCCATCAAGAGTATAGAAAATATGATCTCTGAGCTAGGTTTGGGGGCTGTGGAGAGTCAATCTTGAGAAGCCCATCCCAAGTTCATCCCACCATTGATGTGGGAGAACATTTGAGGAATGGGGGCTGCGCTGAGGTCACCTAGAAGCAGATCAGTCTAACCCCAAGCACCATGTGGCTGAGACACTCCTGTGACTTCCAAAGAGAAGCAGCTACTTGAACCAGTGTGGAGAAGGCTAATGTAGAAGCAGAAAAACTCTACTATTTCTTAAATGTCTACTATGTGGCAGAAAAACTTTAGGATTTATTAAATGCCTACTATGTGGCAAATATGAGGTAGACAAAGAAAGGCAAAGACAGTCCTATGGACAAATGGATGCCTCAATTGAGGGAAGGCAAGAGAAGGGCATCATCCTGAGGTGGGGCTTTGAAAGAAGCCAAGAGAGCCAGAAGACTGCGGGAGAGAAGGAAGGACATTAAAGGAGATTGTATTCGTAAGTCATTTGGCAAGGCTTCAACTCTACAGAAATTTGAGCCGTTAGCAGTCATGGGTTGTAGGTACTCACAAAAATATCATTGTATTGTTAAACTTAACTAGTTCTCTTCCACTGTTAGAATATAAGCTCATTGAGATCAGTGACTATCCTTCTTTCTGCTTCTATTTGAATCTCCAACTCTAAGCAGAGCACCTGGCATACAGTAAGTGCCTAATGAATGCTTACTGACTTGGCTTGGAAGGTTGTTTAATAAATTACACCTGTCTCTCCCAGGATCATGAACATCAGGGAAGGAGGCGCTGCAATCTACATTGATGGAGGGAATGGTCACATGGACAAAATCAAGGCTTCTCTTAAGGATGCCTCATTGAGCTTGCTGTGGAGAATCTTCCTGCAGAATACTATGCTCAGGTGCCTTCTAGGGAAGGGCTATTTCTTCTAAATCATTAGTATTGTATGATTTCTATCACAGCATTAAGTATCCGGCAAGCACTTGATAAATTCTATTTGATAGAAAATAAAAGTACCGTCCACTTGGGGACCTCTAGAGAACAGCAGTAAAGTCCTGGATAAACAACCACAGTCAAGGAATGCCTGCCCTCCTCCCAACTCTCCTTTCCTTATACTATGAGAGCCCACACTCACTGTTCATCCTGATTTTCTAAAATGCGCACACTGTGTTTTCTTTAAATGGTCTGAGCCAGCGAGACTGACTGCCAGGTGCTGTCAAGCAGGCGGTCTTCTCTTAACAGGTAATTCCAGTTTTTCATCCTTTAGGCCTTTAGAAATTCACTGAAAGGCACATGGAACAGAGTCCCTAGAGATAAGACTGGAAAAAATCAAATCAAATGAATATGTTTCTCCATCACTTCATACAAAAATCTTTTTGTAGTAACAGAAGTGTTCATCATCACCGATGTCATCATCCCAGTCACTGGGTCCGTGGCAGAAAGCATGAGGTTTTTTTCCCCAGGTGATTTTAACTACCTTAGAAAACAGAATCATTAACGGAATTTGTCCTGCTCTGATTAATAGGTTTGCTTAGAATGAAGGGAAAGCAATAATATTGGGAGCTAAAAAGTCTGGCCCCATAATTGCCTAGGGAAAAAGGGGCAAACCTAGGCAACCAGACAGATGCCATGGTCTCCCACTGCCCAAGCAGAAGCATAAGGAGATGAAGAGAGATTGAAGAGACCCCAGCTCAGCACCTAAGAAGCTTGTGATCAAATGGGGGGAGGGGAACAGACCAGAGTCACAAAGACCAGTACTGAGAAATGCAGTGGCAAGCATGTTGCGGGGAGATGGGGATAATAAAGCCTCTGCTAACTATGCCAAGTCGTATGAAAGAACATGGGCTCTTAGAAGGGTCTCCACTGGGAGGCACAAAAAGCTGAAGCTCCCTAGATCCAGCCAGGATGGGAGGTAACCCACTCCGAGAGGCAAGCCCGCTTGGATGGGATTCTGAGAATTGAAATTGATGGCTTTCAAAGGCAAATAACAGTCACTCCCTCTCTCCTTCTGAGGTGCTCAGTAAATGTCTACCATGTGCCTGGAGCTCTGATAGTATTGGAAATTCAAAGGAAAAAAAAAGGAAATGATCTTGGCTCTCAAGAGAGATTTCTTTCTATCCAGAGATATACGTTGTGTGTGTGTGTGTATGTGTGTGTGTGTGTGTGTGTGCTCACAAACTTGATGTAGGCCCTATTAAATGTTTGTGTGTGGATGGATGATGGATAGATGAATGGATGGATGAATAACCTGACTGCAGGAGATGTGACATCCAATATTTTGAAAGAAAACATCAAGAACTGGTTTGAAAATATGTGAATAGGTCCCAGAGAAATATGGGATTGGGGGATCAATGTGATGTAGAGGGAAAAAAACAACGAAGTTTGGAGATCTCCTTCAGCTAGAGTGATTTTTTTGAAGGTAGCATCAGAGGACAGAATGCAGAACTTGGAGTCAGGCAAACCTGAGTTTGAATCCTGCCTCCATCAATTACAAGCTTTGTTACCCTGGGCCATGAGCCTCAGTTTACTCATCTACCCTAAGGAGGCCCAGAGAGGTATTTATTCTGTGATTTGCCCCAAATTTATAAGTAGTAAATAGCACGATCCTGACTCTAATCCACAGCCCTGACTCTTATTCCGGGGTGCTATCCACTGCTTTACTCTAAACAGGTGATGCAGTCACCTCGCCATGGAGGCACAGTCCTACCCCAGCAGGAACAGACAAGATGACCTGAAAGTAGGAGTGCATCTATAGTGGGATTTGTTGTGGGGGGTTTCTCATTTCACTGATAGACACATATATGTATATGTACAAGTACATACCTGTATATATACAAATGTGTACATGCATGTATGTATTGAATATTTTGCAAAAATATAGGTCTTATCTACATTAATATATATGTGTGTGTATATATTATATGTATATATATGCATGCATATCTGTATGCCTATAGACACCAAAACAGATGAAGATATAAAGACTGGCTGAATGTAGGTTACTGTGGAGCACAGAAGGACCCCAAAGAGTAGGAGCCAGGACCATGGCACCCATTGCCCATCATGCTGTGGAAGTTTCCTAGCAAGACCCCAGAGGCCATGGCCCACTTTTCAGAGCTTGCAGAAATCCTGTCCCCAGCCATGTTTGGCCTCAATATTCACTAGAAACATCTGTTTGCCCACTGCACACATTCTGGCTTCAGTAAATAGTCTTTGTATTTGATCAAAGGAGAAAAATGTAGCCCCACATACACAAGGCAAGAGCGCCCGATCAGGTCTGTAAACCCAAAGTATGTTTCAGGGTTTTCACAAGTTCCAGAGTTCTCAGCCACAGAAACTGGTCCAAAGATCACAGGTTTAAAACCAGAAAACCAAAGCTGGGACAATCCGGCTGGAAAGGCCCAATGTCTGTGAGCATCTGGTCCCTGTGCGCCCAGCTCTGGCACATAGTAGGTCCTTGATAAATGCTGACTGATTAATGCACTCTGTGCTAAGCACCAATGGACCCAACCCAAACCCAAACACAGAAGTGAAAGGAGGGGATGGCAGCACCACTAGCTTGAGGTAATGGGCTAGAGAGAGTGGAAAGTGCTCTGAAGAGTGCCCAGGGGCCTAAGAAGTGGAGATGAGGAGGGGCAGACATTTTAGGCATGGATGATGCTGATGAAAAGCCATGGAGACAGGGGACTGACAGTCAAGTCCAAGTCAGGAGCACACTCCAAACACCACAGAGTCCCCTTCTCAGCATGCTTCTCTGCCATTTAGAGTTTGTCACCCAAAGCTGGGGGCATTCAGCCCTTGCTTCCTTTCACCTGAATCAAGAATCAACAACTCAATACATTTATTAAGCCACTGCTGCATGCCAGGCACTGGGCTAAGGGCTGGAAACACAAAGAAAGGCAAAGATCTCAAGGTTAGTCACAGACTAGTTAGCTCCCAGTTAAAAAGTTCACTCAGTTTCCATCCTGAAAAGAAACTGTCCGCACCTCCTCCAGAACGTTCCCAAGTTCACAGCTCCTCTGAAATCACAGGGTTGTGGGCACACAGACATGGTACTAGAAGAGGGCGTAAAAGGCATCTAGTGCATGGATAGGGAAACTGAGACCCAAAAGGGATGGTCCAAGGTCACACATGTCTAAGGTTGCCCAGCTGGCAAGTGACAGTAAGCCAAAACCTCAACTCCCAATTCAAAGCTCTTCCAAAGGCAAGCTTCAGAACGAGGAGGTCTAAGAGCATCCTAAAACACTTTCTTGGTCTAGGATCTCCCTGGTGAAGGTGCCTCTTCTGAGACTCAGCCCATCCCTGCCTCTGGTCCATGAGTCCATCACAAGCAGACCACCCAAGGAGGCCCCACGATTATTACTACTTGAAAAAGCAACTTTCAAGAAACCTGTTTCATTCAGTTGATCAATGAGTATTAGGTAAGCTCCAGGCACTGGGATAAGTGCTTCAAATGCAAAGAAAGGCAAAGAATGACCTTTGCCCTCCAGGCCCCTCACCCAGAAACCCTGAACCTCCATAAGCTGCAGGGTTCCAATCAGACACAGGGAGACATACGTACATCATCACAGGAACAAAGACACTAGCTCTGGACAGGATCCCTTGGCCCTCTAGTTCAGACTCCTCATAGTACAGATGGGTAAACTAAGGCCAAAGAGGGTAAAGAGTTCCCCAAGGTCACTTGAGCAGAAAGCCTCAGAGAGAGGATTTGAACTCAGGCCCTCTGACTTGCAGCACTATGTCTAACCTCTGTGACACTGCACACAGCCAGGTCTTTGCCCCCAAAGAGATTTCTCTCCAACAGGGGAAGCTGATGCATCAGCATACATACTGAGCAGGACCTGAGATGGCTCCTGAGAGGCTGTGAGCCAAAGGAGAGAGGGGCTCAGAGTGCAGGAGGCCTCAACAAGCACATCAGAGCTTGATTCTGCTTTCATAACCAACAGAAAAACACCTCACACAAACCTCAAGGCCAGGGGACCACAGCATCCTCACAATCCTGTGGTTTGGGAAGTCTGGGTATCTCTGCTGATGCTCTGTGAAGGGACACAGAATGCCAGGCACAGAATACCTCCCCACCCAATGCCAGGGCACACACTCCCCTCTTCCTCTTTGGGCCTCAGTTTCTCTATCTAAACTTGTGGTGGGGGAGGGGGATGGTAGGCTAAGTTCTTGGAAGCTCTCTCTCTGTGAGCCCCTGGTTCTCCTCTCTGGACTGTCTTCCCTTGGACATCTGGCAGCCCATCAACAGCTGTCAGAGGAGGATCCATCATGTTTACTGAGACTGAAAAACAGAACACTGCAGCTTACAAATCCCACAAGGCTTTTAAGGGCTTAAGTCTGGAGTAAACCTCAAGGGGAGCTTTGCCTTGGCTGAGAGAGCTAACAGAGGCTCACCTGCATGGGAGATGAAGCCCCTGACCCCTCTCTGAGGACCACAAGTGCATTTCAGAAGTAGCTTCAAGAAAATACGAAACTCATTTGACCACTTTTTTAAAGCTGCATTTTGCATTATCGATGTTTTTAGGACCTCTACTGGGGCACACGACTGAGTTTACTGTATTTTTACAATGGTGATAGAAGCAATTCTGTTGTTGCTGAGTGATTCTCAGGCATAATTTGGAGGTGTTTTGACAGAAATACTGGAGTGGTTGGCCATTTCCTGGTCCAGCTCATTTTACAGATGAGAAAACTGAGGCAAACAGGGGGAAATGACTGGCCAAGGGTCACACAGCTAATAAGTATCTGAGGCCAAATTTGAACTCAGGTCTTCCTGACTCCAGACTCAGTGCTCTATCCACTGAGCCGCCTGGCAATAAGGATATTTATTATTATTGCTGCTGTAACTAAGATTTTGCTGCACTCACAGCATAGGTGGCATGCAGAGTGGACAGTGTCCCAGGTAGAGAGTTAGGAAGAGCTAGATTTGATATTTAGAAGCAACTAGCTGGTGGGACAATGATTATGTGCTCAAAGTAGAATCAGAATGATGCCAATTCAGATCCTGATTCAGCACCTCTGGATCTGTCCAGGGCAAACCACTTCTATTCTCTCATCCTCAAAATGGGGGTAGGAGTAGTACCTACCTCCCCAGGCTATGTTGAGAATCCACTAAGATTACACAGGGAGGGTGTTTTGTAAACTTTAAAGATATAATAAGAGTTAACTATTACTACTACCACTACTCTCTACTACTCTACTACTACTCTACTACTACTCTATTACCACTCTATTTCTACTACTACTACTACTACTACTACTACTACTACTACTACTACTACTACTACCACCTGAGTAACCATGTGAAAGTCATTTAGCCACTCTAGGTCTCAACTTCCTCATCTGTAAAATGGGGGCACCACCTTCAGTGTACACCTCACAAAGATGCTTTGAGGACCAAATGAGACCATGTCTGTAAAGTGTTTTCCATAGCTAGACTAGCTCTATCAATATTTATTATTCTAATTCTGACCACATTCCTCTTGGCTCCCCTGGAATGCCAGCAGGGTGATCCCTCCAAGTTTCAAACGAACCTCCTGCTCCACTCCTTTGGGGGAGGGGGTGGAGCTCTGCCTGAGGATGTGGCCTCTGGGACAGGCAGGTGACTGAGTGGAGACAATGCCCAAGGACTGGAATGATTATGAATAGACACATTCTTATTAATAATAGCTAGCATCCCTACAGCACTCTAATGTCTGCAAAGCTAACATAAATTATCCCATTGTATCCTCACAACAGCCCTTCAAGGTAGATACTATCATTATCCCTATTTTACAGGTGAGAAAATTGAAGTCAAAGTTGATTCAATAATTTGCCCAGGGTCTGAGTCAGGATTAAAACTCAGGTTCTTTTGCCCAGGGTCTGAGTCAGGATTAAAACTCAGGTTCTTGTGAGTTTAATACTACCACTGTGCCAACTGGTTGCCTCTAACACTGCAGCATTAACTCTCAAAGCATAATCAGAACCACTGATGCAGAGGGTCTTGAAAGTCACAGAGGATAGAGAAAGAAGCTGGGGCACTGAGAGCTGACTAGCCCTGCAGAGCAGGGAGGAGTTAGACCCTCAGCCTTCATCCTCCCTTTCTCCCATCCCCTTCCATCCATCAGGCAACATGGTTACTAAGTATCCAGAAACTGAGATACAAAGAAATGAGCCCAAAGTCACCAAAGGAAGGAGCTAAGGGGAAGGGGGTGGGGCGGGACAGGAGGAGTTCTTACTTTTTTTCCTAGAACATATTTCAGGCTCATCCCTGGGAGGTGGCAGATTTATATTCCCAAGCCCTAGGAAGCCCTGAATGGACAGATAACCCCCTCTGTCAATCCTGTGGCTTCTGTTCACAGACTTGGCATATCCCAGAGAGGAAAAGATACTGAAGAACTTCTGCCCTCCCCTGCTTCAGGTTCAATCACCTACATTATTGATCACTTTAAGGAAAGATCACATTCCCTCCAGTATGACAACTGAAAGGGGAGCCCGTGAGCTCTTGGACCCCTCTGCTCAGAGCCGACTCTCTAGGGAAAGAGTCTCTCTGGCAGACATTTCCTTATACTGTCCTTTAATTGACTAAGTGACAACTCAGGGAAGTAACTTGGTACAATGGAGGAAGGGCTTTCCTTGGGGAAAAGACGGTCTGGGTTTAGGATCCACCTTTGGGACTTGGAGCATCCCTCTGGCAGCCCCTTCTAGACTGATGAGGAGCAGTCATCGGGTAGAGGGAATTGTGGCAACTGAGAGAAGCACTCAAGAAGTGGTCTACAAGGTCAAAAAAAAAAAAATCAAGGGCTCCGAATTCAACCCCCTGTACCACAAAGGGCCATCCCCAAGACAATTCTCTGTTTAGTCTCTATCTTTTCTTCTTACTGAATACTGGTAGTTTTGGGGTTTCTTTCCCCCTGGAGGGAAGACAACTTGTGAATTTGTGGAGTTCTAAGCAAAATTATTCAAGCCCTGGGACAGCGTGATCCTGGGAAATAGGCCAAGGAGAAGCAGGACTAAAGAGTGGGCTTACTATGCAGAAAGCACAGGATTGGGAGTCCAAGGGCCTCTACCTCAATCAGCCTCTTGGCCTCTCCAGGCCTTAGTTTCCTTATCTGTAAATGAGGGGGTCAGTCCCTTTCAGCATAAGATCTAGGAGCCCAAGAATAAATAACTCCTGCATCACCCCAGAGCCTCTGAGAAACACAGGAGACTGAGGCTGTGGGAGGCTGAAGCTGGCAGTTACTGCTGAAGGTTCAGGAGTCAAACTCATTCCAGTGTGATTGGGGTAGACGAAGGAGGTAACAGCAGGAGATATGCTTAAACTAAGAGGGTTTTCCATTTTGCGGTGACTGTTTTGAACATGCATATTCAAAGGGCTTTCACAGCCAAGCACAAGCAATAATTCCTACTAAAGCAAATATGACCTGGGCATACTCCCACTTCCCAGGTTAAAAATCAGTGGCCACTACCTCAAGGAAGTCAATGGGTGACAAGACTCCAGTGCAAATTCTACTCCAGACACTTACTGGTTGTGTAACCCTGGGAAATCACTTTAAAAAAAAAAAAAATCTTTCTATGCCTCAGTTTCCTTATTTATAAAATGAGAGAGCTGGAAGGAGCCTCTAAGGTCCCTACTGGCTCTAAGTTGATGACAGGATGACTGAGCCCTCTTTCCATAACTAATGAACAATTCTAATCAAGAGAAATATGACTCTTAAAATTCAGGAGGACTCCCTCCACCATGAGTCACAATCAGTCTAGGATTCAGTCTTGGAGTTCTTGGCCCAAATAGGTAGGAAGGTTGGCCAAAGTCTCCCACACTTTGACATCAGAGATCTGCAGCTGAAAAGGTGTTCAAAGGCTGCCCAGTCCAAGTCTGTCAAACTCTCCCACATCACAGAGGCAGTAAGCCAGCTTCGGAGCTGGAATTTGAACTCAGCACCTCCAGTTTGGGGCCAATTTCTTTTCTATTGAATGATATTGTGTCCAACTCAATTTCACAGTGATAAAGAGGTTTCCTACTATGTGCAATCACGAACCCTACAAGAATGACTAGATGACCAAAATGTCACCATCCCTGCCTTCAAAGGTCTGCCACACAACTGGGAACTGGGAAATAAATTCCTTCCTGACATTTGGCTATTGTCAGAGCCAGGATCTTAATCCAAGCCTCTATGAACAAAGTGGAGCTGCCTCTACTTACCCATACTGTTTTGGCTCCTCAGTTTCTCTCTCTCTCTCTCTCTCTCTCCCCCCTCCCTCTCCCCTCTCTCTTCTCTCCTCTTTTCCCTCTCCCTCTTCCTCTCTCTTTCTCCTTTTTAAATCTGCATCTAACCTGAAATCTGACAGGTAAGGCAAACCTTACACCTAATCCTTCCCCCAGGACCCCTAGAAATATCCAGAGGGATGAGGAAGGCGAGCAGAGGCACCCAGCCCTACTTCTCTATCCCTGCCAGGCTCAGGTTCCAGACCTCCTGCCCCTCCGCCGCCGCCTCCCCCGCCCCCCACATTCCACGTCTTCACCGGGCTGCCCAGCGGGGCGCACAGAAGCTCCAGCCCGAATCTCTCAAAGCAGTGAAATCATTAATCCCCTAATTGTGAGAGCTCTGCAGCTGAACACTTTGGAAATTATTCTTGGGCATTTTTTTTCCTTTCGAAGCTCAATTTAATTAGCTGATGATTAACCTCATTAAGGTATCTCCAAAAGAAAATAAACTCGCGGGGGTGCACATATGCAAAGAGGGCACAGGGATAGCTAATTTACGACCTGCAATTTCGTTTAGAAAAGGCAGATATTTAGGGCTCGCCTCTGAGGAACAGGCCATCTCTTAGCAGAAGAGTGCTCTCGGCTGGAAGAGCTTGCAGCCCAGGTCCCCGAGGACTTTTCCAGGCGGGTCCCACACGGAGGCTGGGTACAGCCCCTTCTCTCGCGTCTCAGCAACTCCGGTGGGAGCCAATTAAGAAACTACCTCGGAGGGTGAACCCAGGGCACCACGCCAGTCCCCTTCCACACGCAGGTTCACCAGCAAACACCCACCTGGGGCGTTTCTGCTCAGCTCGAGGCCGTTCAGTAGATGGGGGCTCCGCGGGTTGGGGTGGGAGTAGTTCCTTCCCCAACTCTTACACTTACACACACACACACACACACGCACGCACGCACACCACACACGCACTCACGCGCACACACAAACACGCACACCACACACACACACACACACACACAAACACGCACACCACACACACACACACACACACACACCTGCACCGGGCTGGGGGTGGGGGGGCGGCGCACAGGACTGAACTGGCCCGCCAGACCTGGGGCCGGCTAAGGTTGCACTCACCGGACCAGCCTCATCAAAGATTCAGCAGCTGCTCGGGGCTGGGGGAGCGCTGCAGCCGCGGCTGCCCCCTGGGGTGCGCGATCTCAGCCCCACCGAGTCTCCGGCTCTCCAGCCGGCCGCAGAGCCGGGAGCTCGGACCCCAGTGGGGCAGAGGCTCGCTTCAGGGGAGGGATTCCCAGGCGAAAGTTGCCAAGGAAACTTGATCCGAGCGTTGGGCCGCGGGCGGGCGAGCTGGTGGGGAGCCCGGGGCGCAGCAGCAGCCGGTGGGAGAGGTGGGACCCGCCTGGAGGGCCAGGCCGCCGAGGGCGGGGGCGGGGCGGGGCGAGGATCCGGGCAGGCTCCTACCTAAGGCAGGTGGCCGCGGTCCGCCAGGCCGCCTCCCGCCTTCTCCCGGGCGGGCTGGGGCGGGCCTCTCCAGGCCGAGAGGAAGGGAGGAGGGGCCGGGGGCGGGGTAAGGTCCAGCGAGCGCCCGGCTCTAGCCCCGGGGAGGGGGCTCAGGACGAGGGGCGGAGCCCAGGGCCGCGCCCCACCTCGAGCAGCGCCCGGCCTCCAGGAGGTCCCGAGGCTCGCGGACAGCTCGGTGCCCCGGGCACCGCCTCTCACGCCCCTGCATCTCCACTGCGTCTACCCACAGAAGCGCTTCCCAGACCCCGGGCCAACTCAGGATGAGAGAGGACCCAGCGCGCGCCGCCGGGCCCAGCGCGAAAAAGCCTCTGAGCCCCGGGAGTGTCAGGGCCTTAGAGGCCGGGCGTAGTGACCACAGTCTTGCGTCCCAGTCCCAGGCCAAGAGTCCCCCAGACTCGTGGACTTCCCCCCCCTTCCCTCCACCTCCCAGTCCCTGGCGCCACCTGGCGTCCCTGTGCAAGGGACCCAGGACAGAACCGGAGCTGGCAGCAACAGGCTTAGTCCCCGCTGGGGAACAACCGGGATCGTGGTTTAACAACTGGTTCTCCAGAAAAAAAAAAACAGAAAAAAAGGAAATACGACGTAGTTTTAAGTTTAATACACATTCTTAACATTTTCTCCGTCACTGTCATAAGTCAATCAAGAAAACAATAAAACAAGACCGGGTTTATAGAGCTAGCCTATCACCCACGTGTAAAGGTTCGCGACGGAAATGTAACAATCGGCTCTGAGAGCGGTTAGGAGCCAACCAACCCTATCCAAGATCCTTCACCTAGCCTGGAGGGTGGGGGGGGAGGGAGGACAGGAGGAAGAGGAGGGAAAACCGGGAATATGTGGGGAGCCTCACACTTCGGGAGATGAAGACAGCAACCAGATGTTTGCAGGTGGGAGGGAGAGAATTACCTTCCTCCCACCCGCTCCGGGTCTGCTTGGAAAGACAAGTCCTGGGGTAATGGCCTGAGAAGTGGGGCGTCGGAGAGGGCTACTGCATGACCCTTCCTGTCCAGGGACTTTTTTCTTGCTATTTTTTAGATGAGACGCCCCCGATGCCTCCTTGTCCTACC
Organism: Bettongia penicillata ogilbyi; assembly: GCA_023548195.1. Lineage (NCBI taxonomy): Eukaryota > Metazoa > Chordata > Mammalia > Diprotodontia > Potoroidae > Bettongia > Bettongia penicillata. The sequence goes on from JAJHZJ010000360.1 coordinate 2,983,720, forward strand.
TTGCCCTTCAGAATGCCATAGCCAAACGCTCAGGGTATGATCCTAGCATTTCAGCAGCAATGTCAACATTCCTAGAGCATCCGCTACTAGAAGAAAGCGGTCCCCAGAGAGCCCTTCTGACTCACCTTGGGCCGCGTCTGACAGCGTTGCCTTCCGCAGCGCAGGTTGGGGGTAGGCTTCGAAAAGGGCAGTCGGTGGTCAGGTAACTTTTTTGGCGGGGAGGGAGACAGAAAGTCCGCAGCCTGCGCTTGCCAGGGTGGGATAGGTGGTTGGATCCGAGCGCAGCCCAAGGGATCCGAGCGCAGCCCGGCCGTCCTCGGGGACTGATCCTTGGGTGCAAAGGGAAGACGTGCGAGGCTGCGAGACAGGAACAGCGAGCCCAAAGTGGGCAGAATCAGAGAGAGGCGTCCAGTCCGCTGCTTGACTGTCCCGGGGGTCCGCCCTTGAGTGGGTACACTCACCAGCTCTCTCCTGACTGCCCCACCTCAGTCCTAGCCCCAAGGGTGGGAGTGGGGTGCCTAAGCGAAGGTAAGAAGTCCCTGTCTCTTCAGGACAAGCGCGCTGTCTGGCTGGCTGGTGCTCCAGGAACTGCCCAACCGAGGCCCGGCCACTGAGTGACCCTAAGGATGCCCTCGCTGCCCTGCGGCTCTGGCCAAGTCGCAGTCCTACAGACGACACCGTGCCTGTTACTGCCTTGAAAGCTCAACCTAGCAGGCCAGGCGCCTGCCCCCCATAGCCCCTGCTCAGACTCTGCGCCCCTCTCCTCCGCGACAACGCCCCCGGGAGCGCAGCAACTCCAAACCGCTGATCGCTGGCCTCTGGGGTGTGTTGTGGTAACTCGGGGAGACTGTCTTCTGCCCCACCTTCCCTGGAACTGTGGGCATGGACCTCCCACCTCCACCCCGCCTTTCCATAGCCGAGGTGCGCGCTCTTTCTCCCCTTCCCTCCCTCTCTCGCTTTCCCTCCCTTCCTCCCTCTCTCCCTCTCTTTCTTCCCTTCCCTTCCTTTCTCCCCTTCCCTTCCACTCTCCCCTTCCCTTCCTCTCTTCCCTTCCCTTCCACTCTCCCCTTCCCTTCCTCTCTCCCTTTCCCTCTCTTTCTCTCCCTCTCCCTCTCCCTCTCCCTCTCCCTCCCTCTCTCTCTCCCCTCCTCTCATTTTGTAATGCTAGCTCTCATCCTTCGTGATTAGCCCGAACAAATCATGCTGTACCCATCCCCCCAGGACATTTTATGTTAATGAGTTCAGAAATCCTAAAACAGACTACCCATTAAAAGAGATCTGCAGAGGAAATTAAATTAAAACTTTATATTGAGGTAATATGCCAACATCTGCTACCTGGGCACCACTGTGCACAGCCAGGGATGGTTGAGTGTGTGTTCTTGTTTTGTGATTTCTAACCCTGTGGGAAAACTCCTGATGTGGGAAATCTTTTCAAACTGATCAGGATTTACTAAAGCACCGAAAATTTTTTTAAAAAGGCAAATGTGAAACAATCCCTGTCTTCTAGGACCTTATATTCTGTTGAGGTAGACAACAGTGTGTATTAAGTATGTGCTAGCCATATAACAATCTTCCTGCAGATTCCCACCTTGTGGGCTGTTTAAAGTCCAGCCACATTGTCTCAGACATTGAGAAGCTGAGAAATCTGTCTATGGTGGCACCAAGAATGAGAGATGGCAGATGGGAACCCAAGTCTGCCAAGAGTCAAGGCTGCTTCTAATATTGCTTAGTATGTATGAAATGTATAAAGCTCGGGATGCTGCCAGAGGAGCTCAAAAGACTCCACCTGGCTCCCACCTCCCATGTAACTCTGGACAAATTACTATAACCCCAGAGCCTCACTTTTTCTTATAATAATTATAGCTGGAATTAATAAAGAGCTAGGCTCATCACAAATATTATTTCAGTTGATCCTCATGACAACCCTGGGACAGGAAACTGAAGCAGACAGCTATTAAATGACTTGCCCAGGGTCATATAGTCAGTCAGTGTCTAAGGCCAGATTTGAACTATATCCATTTTACCACCTAGCTGCCTCTTCTTTCTGAGGCTCAAATGGGATAATGAAAGCAAACATTTTAAAATGTAACTCCATCTCAAACTTCCAAATGAATGTGTGCCAATTAATTCTAATTATTAATTATTAACATAGTTTTTTTCTTACTAGATATGTAATTTCCATGGTTACTAACTCCCTGGTGGGGAATGTCCTTTACCAACACAGATGTGTACCTGCTCTGAATTCATAGTCTTAGAGTCTTATCCCCCCTACCCCCACCCCTATCCCTATCACACACACCCCCAGAGAGAGAGAAACTGCGAAGACTTGTCCAGGTTCACACAGCCAGCATATGTCATAGGCAGCATTTGAACTCATATCATCATAACTCCAGGCCAACTCTATCCACTATGATAAGCTGCCTCTCAGCAGAGGCTATATGTATAAAACTAATTAATGAATAATAAGTGTGCATACACACACACACACACACACACACACACACATATAGCGGTACAGTATAGCAAAGACAGCTAGCCTTCCATTCAGGAACTAATACAGACAGTGGGAGCCAGGCCAAATCACTCAACTTGGTGGTGCCTACTAGTGAACTCTCTAAGAATACCTGTATGATAAAAGGTTCCCACTTGTTTGGGTAGAGGGAGTTTCCTCACCTGAGACTTCCAATAAAATTACAGATCAAAGAAACAGTCTCAGTGTGAGACAGAGTGAAAGACAGAGATAGAGACTTCCCAGAAAGAGAGATGAAAGAGACAGACACAGAGACAGGGATCCAGAAAGAGAGAGTAAATAGGCACACAGAACCAGCAAGAGAAATTAAAGAGAGACAGGGACCCACAAAGGTAGAGATTTAGAAACAAGAGACCCAGAGAGGAGAGAAAGAGGGCAGGGGTGGAGTGAGAGATTAGAATATTCAAATTCTTCAAAATAATCACAAGGAAAGATTAAAAACAAACAAAACCTATGAAAGGGGCCAGGAGCTCCATGGAGCTGAGATGTCCAGGGATTGGAGTCTTCTCCCAATGTCATAAAGCCTTTTGGAGTCTAAATAGTTTTTCCTTTGTCCCATGTGTCTGGCTGGTCCCGATGTGTAATGTCACTACTCCCTTGACTTCTTGCCTCACTGTTAACTGATGTACCATAAATAGGCTTCCAGCAAATCCGTCCTTCCTTGGTGACTCTGTCCCAAGTTGGGTGGCTTTAAGAGAATACTTAAAACTCTGTGTGCCAGACTGTCCATGCCACCCCCTTCCCCATGGGCAGGCTCGAAGGAGAGGTGCAATATGGAAGCAAGCAGTGAACATCTCATGCATGAAGTATCTCAATGATATATGACCCAGCTAGCTGCCTTTCAGAGCGGTCTCCCATATTGCAAATGTCCAACCTGTTCCCTTCAGCAGGAAATTCATAAATTTTATGACAAAGAAGAAGAAACACATGAAAGATTGATGCCGAAAGGTATTTTCAACATACCAAGGACAAGTTACATTTGCTCTAGATAAATTCTTTGGCCTTGTATAATTGTCCCAGGTGACAAACAAGTCTGAAAAGCTCTTAGTTTAAAAGCAAAACAAACACCCCTGGGTGCTTGAAGCTCTGAATATTTGACAATTTACTTGGAATGAAAGTTGCAGGCTTCTTCTGGCTGGCACCATGTCTTATTCCTGGCTTTCTCTCCACTGCATCCTCAGGGAGGCACCTCACACTGGATCACAGAAGGGCATCCTCAAAAGACACTTTGGAAGTAAGTGGAAGACAATGGCAAAAAAAAAAAAAATGCAAAAAAGGATCTGGTTAAAGGATTTTCCAGAAACGGAGAGGGGAAAGGGAATGAGCATTAATAAAGCCCCTACTATGTGCCAGGCACTGTACTAAGATCTCATTTGAACTTCACAATAAACCTGGGAAGGAGGTGATGTTATTATGCCCATTTTACAGTTTCAGAAATTGAGAAGGAAATTAGTTTGAGGGGAATGAGGACAGAACTGAGGAAGGGAAGGCTCCCTTCCCCAGGAGCCCTCAGGACTTTTAATGGTGCTCAGAAAAAGACAGCTTCATCTCTGTACACTAGGGATAAAAAAAAACCAGAGTACCCCCACCCTTTTTTGCTGCTGATGCTGCCTGAATGTGTTCTGCTGCCTCCTTAGTTCACTCCATCCCCCACCACACACACACACACGGAGACCCTGAAGGGCCAGGTCACTTCTGTCTCCTCAGAAAGGGGTGAATTCCCCAGGGTGCCACCACCTTGGTTTCTTGGATGCTATTTTCACTGTAAGATCCCAGTAAACGCTTATTTCTGCTAAAAAGCTGAAGGAAGCTATGAGGTTGAGCTAGTCAATGGAACATCACTGATTTTTCCTTTAGCTGTCTTTTTCTTATCAAATTTGAGGGGCTCTGGAAAGGTGCTCTTGTGGTGCCCTGAACCTATTGAGAGAGTGAGGTTTTTCCCATTAGTCAAAATACTCCCTGTTCCCCCCTCCAGCTTCAAAAACCAAAGCTTTGGTGATGTATTCTGTACATCAACAAACACTGATTAAACACCTACAATGTGCCAGGCACTTAGACAAGACAGGGGGATTCAAAGAATGGCATGTCAGTCCCTGCCCTAGAGGAGCTTGGGAAGAAGACAGTATGAAAACAACTTTGTCAGAGCAAGCTACAGACAGGATATTTGGGAGCTAATCCACAAAGGGAAGGCACTAGAATGGAGAAGAATGAGAAAAGGTTTCCTGGAGGAAGACGAAAGCTAGGTGGCAGAGATGAGGAGGGAGAATGTTCCAGGCAAGGGAAGATGCCCAGAGTCAGGAGGTGGAGGGTCTTATTTGGGGAACCGTAAGGACACCAGTGTTACTGGGTTACAGAGTATATGGAAGGACAGCAGAAGGGGGAAGAGAACTGGAAATGGGTGGAGGCAGGTTAGGAGGAGATTTAAACCCTGGAGGATTTCATACTTGGTTCTAAGAGTCATAGGGAGTCATTGGAATTTATTGAGCAAGGTAGGGGTGATATGTACTTTGGAAAGATGATTTGGATAGCTGAGTGCAGGATGGATGGGTCTGAGTGAGGAGAAAGTTGGGGCAGAGAGACCCACCAGCAGCCATTACAATAGTCCAAGTGTGAGGTGATGGGAGATGACAGTATCAGGGGACAGGAGGGGGCTTATAGGAGAGATATCACAAAGGGAAAGTCAACAGACTTTGGTAGCAGGTTGGATATGAGGGGATGGGGCAGTGAAAGCGATTGAGGAGTCCAGAATGACCTGTAGGTTACGAGCCTGGGTGACTGAGAGGCTGGTGATGTCCTTAACAATACAGAGAAGTTAGGAAGGAAGGAAGGTTTAGGGAAAAGCAAATGAGTTCACTTTTGGCCAAGTTGACTAGGTGAGAACTCCAAGGCCACGAGGCGTGATTTCAACCCCACTCTTACCCTGAAAAAGAAAAGTGAGCTGTATGGGGAGACTCAATGTCATGGCCATCCACAAGAAGGCATTTAGTGCCCACTATACGCCAGGCATCATGCTAAACCTGGGGAAACAGAGAAACACAAAATAATCCCTTCCCTCAAGCAGCTCACAATGTAATGTGAGACAACATGCAGACAAGTGTGCACAGGGCAAATTCGAGGCAATCTCAGAAAGAAGGCACTGGGGATAGGGGGTGGGGTTGGTGCTGAAGGTAATATCTAACTTGAGTCTGGAAGGAGGCCAGGAGGCAGAGAAGAAGAGAGGGAGGATTTCAGGTAGACATGAGAGACAGGAGATGGTATGTTTTGTTTGAGGAATTCTTTTCCTATGTTTCTCTGTATATGGAAATGTTTGTTTTCTTTAGTTTGTCTTTAAGTTCAGAATAAAGTTCAATAAATAAAAGAAACAACCAAACATTTTTCTCCTCTTCAGATTACCTTGCATTTCCTTATTCATATTATGGGGCAGCCAGGTGGTGCAGTGAATAGAACACTGGATCTGGAGTCAGATCTGAATTCAAATCTAGCCTCACACACTTGCTAGCTGTGTGACCCTGGGCAAGTCACTTAACCCTGCTTGCTTCAGTTCTCCATCTGTAAAATGGGGACATGTTGGAGAAGGAAATGGCAAACCACTCCAGGACCTTTGACGAGAAAACTCTATAGATAATGTCCTTGTCATCACATGAAGTCCCACATGACTGAGCAACAGAAATGCATGTCATACCCCACCATGATCTTCTTAAGGGAAGGAACTGTCTCCACGTGTCTTTATATTCCCAGTGCCCAAGGCAATGCTTTACTCATAGTAGGTACTTGATAAAGTTTATTTCTGTGGAATTGACTTGAGTTGTTGGTTTCTATTATATTATATATGTCTCTCTCTCTCTCTCTCTCTCTCTCTCTCTCTATATATATATATATATATATATATATATATATATATATGTCTCTGCATATATACATAGACATACATATACAGAGAAAGAAAGAGAGAAGCTAGGTTTTGACCTTTCATTTCACTGATATAATAACAGGGAAAAACATCAGCTATGGAATGACCTCCAGACCTCTGAGAGTGCTTAGAAGTCCTGACAGAGGCAGCTAAGGGGCACCACAGAGCACACGTTACTGGACTTGCAAGCAGGAAGAACCGAGTTCAAATTCAGCCTCTGACACTAGTTGTATGAGCCTGGGTAAGTCACTTCATTGCCATTTGCCTCGGTTTTCTGGACTATAAAATGGAGATGATCATAGTACCTACCTCCCAGTTGTTGAGATGGTCAAATGAGATTATATTTGTAAAGTGCTTAGCATGTTGCTTGTCACACAATAAAAGATACGTAAATATTAGCTATTATGAATAATTGAATGAAGAAAGAAAGTCATGGAGAGAAGTTGGGGAAACTTTACCTAGAAGTGGGTAGCCAGAAAATAATAATGGTGGAAATAGCACAAACATCTAATGATACCAAATAAATATTCGAATGAAGACAGGAGAATCTAAAGGACATGTGCAATAACACTGTTCAAAACAACTGATCTGGAAAACAGGCTATGGCGAAATGCTGCAGGACTCCCCAAAGAGCATGAAAAAACAATAATCCTAGATACATTATTTTAAAAAATCATAAAAGAAAATTGCCTAGAAATATCAGAAGCCAAAGGAAAAGAACAGCATGATCAAATCCATGGGTAATGAACTACTCCCTCCCTGCCCCGGAAAGATGAATATTTGCAAAAATATATAATATTCAAGTGAACAGAATGGTAAACAGAGCATTCAAACAACCTAATCTCAGAAAAAGAAACTGATTAATCATAAAGGAACTCACCAATTTTTTAAAAAAGTGATCACCCCTGTAGGTAATTGCCAAGATGGAGAATTCTAGATCAAAGAAAAGAATAAGTATTGGAAATGGCTAGAAAGAAACCAATCACATGTGAATTTTGGTAAGAATCCTACTGGACTATGTTTTAAGCATGATAAGGGAAGGGGAAGATCAGATATGTTACATTAAAAGTCAAAGGAAATTGACTTACGACAAAGAACTTCCAAATTTAAAAAAGAAAACCAAATATAGATGAATTTATAAGCAAATAGTCAAATGTTTGTAGAACAATTAGTGCCTCTGCTCCATAAAATGCTCACAATATTAAAGAAGACTTCTTTCATTTTTCGTAATACTTTCTGTAAAATAAATTCAGCCTTGACATCTAAAACAGACAGATAAAGGAGAAGGGGAAAACAACTCAGGATCACTTTTAATAAGGATGATATGATTTATCTGTGATTTTGTCATAAATAAATACAAATGCAAAAGAACAAGATAAAATATACAGGTTACAACAGTATGTTGTCTGTATGTATGCATGTGTGTGTGCACACACATTTTAAATATCATAAATTCTTCATTCATTATGCTGGGTTTGTACTAGGAAAGCAGGAATGATTCAAAATTAGAAAAATAAACATCATAAATCATATCAGTAATAAAAAATAAAAATTATATAATTTTACACAATAGTGAGAAGGCCTTTGGCAAACATAGCACTGATTTTTGCTAAAACATTACAGACTTATCTTGGATATGATCATATGATCTTTCTAAAAGCATGGATCATGGGTGACCAAGTGGTGCAGTGGAGGGAAAACCAGGCCCCAAATCAGGAAGACCTGTGTTCCAATCTGACCTTATTTCACTGCATAATCACCACATTTATCTAATTGTCTCACCATGTTTCTTCAGTCTAAAATTTGGTTTATAACTTTTCTTTGTGTAATCATGTGTGGTATAATTCTGTGCCTCATAACACTTCAAAGGCAAACAGAACAGCTATGTATGCACTGACGACATACACGTATTGCCAGCTGGGAGCCTAGGATTACCAGTGCATGTGAAGATTTGTTTAGAGGCTGCGGAGCTATTGGTATCATCACTCAACCCCATCTGTCAAATGGAGAAGGAAATGACAAATCACTCCAGTATCTTTTCCAAGAAAATCCCAAGATGGGTCAGGAAGAGTTGGACAGGACTGAAATAGTTGAACACTGTTTTGGTAATGGAGAAACATTAGAAGTCTTCTGAATTAGATCAGGGATAAAGCAAGAAATGTTCCTTGCTTCCATGATTTTTAGATGTGATAATATTACATATTGCTTGATATAATCCCAGATAGAGCAATTCCAGAAAGGAAGGAAGGAAGGAAGGAAGGAAGAAAGAAAGAAAGAAAGAAAGAAAGAAAGAAAGAAAGAAAGAAAAGAAAGAAAGAAAGAAAGAAAGAAAGAAAGAAAGAAAGAAAGAAAGAAAGAAAGAAAGAAAGAAAGAAAGAAAAGAAAGAAAGAAAGAAAGAAAGAAAGAAAGAAAGGAAATTCAGGGCATAGCCACGAGGAGATAAAATGATCTTTGTTTGCAGATGAAATGATGCTTCATTTTGAAAACCCCAGAGAGTCAGGGGAAAAAAATTAATAGCAGCAGAATATAAAATAAATCCATAAACCATTATTCTTTCTATATTTTCACACATATGTCTTGCATAAGAAAACAAAAAAAATTATAGAAATAAAAAGAGACTAAAGAATTAGAGACAAATTTATTATTCAATGTTGGTCAATGCCAATATAATAAAAATGCTATTACTTTAATTACAGGATTGAATATTAACTTTTATTATTTGAAAGAATTGGCAAGAATTATATTAATTGCTATAACATAGGAAAATAGGTCAGCATAAGAGAGTAGATAAGAGCCTGACTAACAGAAAGAGTAGCCTGGCAATTCCTAGCCCACAGAACACAACACCTGGGGATCCTGGGCAAGAAGGGGAAGGCTACTTACTCAACAAGTACCAATTCCAATGTACAAAAGTTCAAAGAATGATCTCTACATAGAGGAAGATTCCATGGTTCCTCTGCCTTTCCTTGTAGGTCACTCTCAGCCTGCTAGACTTATTAGCATAATTATTCTTTTTGTTAAATTCTAGGTTAATCCAGGCATAGCTCCAAATATTTTCTTATTACTTAATAAGTCAAATAGTCAACCGTTCATTAAATACTATTTATATATCCAGCACTATGCTGAGCACTATTTGGATACAAATACAAACAGAAAAAAAAAATAGCTCCTGCTCCCCAGAATCTTATATTCTCTTGGGGGAAGACAAAACATAAAAGGGGACAGAAAGGTTGAAGTGTGGAGTTGGTGTACATGGTGGGGAAAGTCCTGAGATGTGGAAGCAGAAATGAGACAGGACAGAAGGACGTCCATCCTGGGGCTTCCTCGGAATGGATGTTCAGGGAGGAGCTGCCGAAGGAGACCAGAACATAAGGACAGAGTGATGTTCTGGGATGAGGAGACAGCTGGGAGAAATAGCTAAGTTGGGAGAGTCAGAAGCACATGCAGGAGAAGAAAGAAATGATTGTTTGGATAGTTCCTCATTAATGAATGACATTCGATTTCTCTCTTATTAATCAACCAGCTCATCGCTCTCATCCCAGTTCATTAGATATTCATTACCTGGAGAAATGTCATAAATAGTTACTCATGTATCCCTATGCATCAAAATCTCTAATCATCTAGGAATAAATAAATATTAAGGTTACTAAAATATATGGATTATTAAATAATAAACAAAGACAGACACGTAACCCAGGGTTAAAGCCTGGTGAATTTGCAAAAGACTCTCCTTACAGTTGGAAAGAATGATTATTCCATGTTCCTTGTCTGTACGTGTGAAGGGTGAAGTCAGTAAGAGTATGGTAGAAGGGAGTATTTTATGGTGACTTTTGGCTTAGATAGAGGACATTTATAGTTCCAAGCTCTCTTCAGAAAGAGATGTCTGGAGATAGAAGAAAAATCAAGTATGTAGATGAACCAGCACCTCAGTATGTCCCTCATTTCCAGTTTGCTACACTAAAAACTTGGGGGAATCCTCTTTTGGGTGAAATCAAAGACTGTCTCATACATACACATTCTCTCTCTCCGTTTCTATCTCTGTCTCTCTGTCTCTCTCTCTCTGTCTCTCTCTCTGTCTCTGTCTCTCTCTCACACACACACACACACAAACACACACACTTTCACTCTCCCTTTTTCTGTCTCTTCTCTCTGTCTCTCTCTGTCGTGTTGTCTCTGTGTGTATGTCTGTCTTTCAGAGATATTTTACTCCTAGTAGGAGAGCACATTCACTCTGCATTTTGTGTATTGTCTGGCAGTTCTAACAATTCTAGTCTGTATAATATTGAGGATTACTATTTTCTACTGGCTTGGAGAAGTGGGTTTATTTATTATTTACTTATTCATTTGTGTTACTAGCATTCAGGAGGGAGTCCTGCCTTGGGGTGAAGCTTGGTTCATTAATTCTCTATTAAAAGGTGGTGACCAGGAAAACAACTTGAACCTAAAAACCCTTTTCCTTAGACTAACAATACAGATCGAATTCTATTCGGGCACCCTTCTCCAAGGACAGCAGAGTGGGCCAGCTTCATAGTCTCCATCTATTGTTCATATCTAAGTAAGTACTGAGTCTCCCTTAAAGAGGAGTAGGTTAGATTCCTGAAACACACAAAAGGGATCTGGAAAGGAGGGAAAGAGGCAGAAATTAGGGACCATGTGACCATGGGTAAAGTCCATGTGAACACCCCAGTGCCTCAGGCAAAGACTGAGTCAGGTTGTATTTGTGTGGATGGCAAAATCACACATACGTACCCCCCACCTCCAAGAAATCCTGTCCTTGGCATATAGAATTTTATCATGAACAACACTTATACTTTGTGTAATAACCCACATAAATAATGGCTCCATACACCAATTGTTAGGAAAGTAATTTAGGGCATGAAAATAGGGAAATTTCTGGTAAAGAAATGGGCCTGTTATAAAACCTCCACTTCTGAATGATATTTGGCCCTTGGCACATCTCTCTTAAATATAGACAAGCACACATAACCCTGTCTTTCTTTACCTTCCCTAAGTCAGCTTTAAGGACATTAATTTTAGATGGCAAGAACGTCAAAAACCAATGTTGAAATAATCAATCACTTGGCACCTCTGACAAGAGACTGAATGCTGTCCCCGGTGACTGGCACACTCTCACCTTTGGGTCTTGTCTTAGGGAGGAATATTTTGCACCTTCATTAGGTCCTTGGGTGAGATGCAGAAGGAAGACATTGGTATCAGAACTCATTTGATGTTGACTTCTTAATGTTATTAAACAAACACTACATCTTCGGAGGGTGCCTAGTTAGAACCCTCTTTATCAGATGGTAATACAAGGAGCTCATCAACAGCTGGGCATAGATTTCACTCTGCCTGAGAACTTTCTTGGCAGTGTAACCCTGGGTGAACCACTTAGATTCTTGATGCCTCAGTTTTCTCATCTACATCTTGGATTTGATGAACTCTAAAGATCTCTCAACTCTGAGCCTGAACCTGGGCTCACTTTCTGCAAGTTTGATTCTGGGGCTGGTTTAAGGTATACAGAGAGTGGGAAGTCCTGACAATATTCAGAGGCTGAAGTGGGTGGGGTTAACTTTCAGTCTTTACACCATAGAGAAATACGTAAGGATATCGGGAGTGTAGATCCCTTGAGTTCAACAAAGCATTAATAAATACTTATTATGTGGAAGGCAGTGCACTGATCACTACCTGAGACAGCAAGACAAAGAGTGACCTAAGCCCTGCCTTCAAAGGGGCTTACAATCTAATAGGAGGGATCTATCACACAACACACAAAGACAAGCATGGTACAAGGTATACCAGATGAGGACAAAAGAGAGCCCAGAAAAGACTTCTGATCACTCTTAGCTGGGGAGGTGGGCTGGGTCAGCAATGTGCCCCCTTGAAGGAAAGGAGGGGCTTCACCAAACAGGGATGGGCGTGGAGAAAGCTTAGTTGGCATCTGCCTCTTGGTACTTCCCCTTCATTCTGTTGGAGGTACCGCCATCCTCAGGTCAATACTTCAGTATTAACTTTCACTTCTCTCTCCCTTACCTCTAACAATCAATCAGCTGTCACATCCTGTCATTTTTGTCTTTGCAACATCTTTTTTACCTTTATTGCTATGCTCATCACCTTAGGACCAGTCCTCATGACCACCTGCCTGGACTATTTCAGTAGTGGTCAATGCATCGTCCCACTACCTGGAGTCAGGAAGACTCTTCTCCAAGTCTGGCCTCAGAAACTTATTAGCTGAGTGACCCTGGGCAAGTCACTTCACCTGGTTTGTCTCTGTTTTCTCATCTATAAAATGTGCTGGAGGAGATGCTAAACTACTCTGGAATCTCTTCTAAGAAAACCCCAAATGGGGTCATGACTGAGAATGACTCAACCGCAAAAGCTGCTCCAGTCTGTCCCCACACCCACAGGTCTCTCTCAGTAAACATTTACTCCCAATTGAATGAAACTCCTCGCCTGCCCTCAGGGACCTTACCTACTAGCTGCAGAACTAAAACCTAGAGCAGATAACCATAATCCTGGGCTGGAGGTACAGCAGAAACTGACCTTAGGTTCTAAAGGGAGAAAGTTCATCCTCTGAAGAAACTTCATTTTCTCTTGTTTCTACTTTTCCTACTCAGCACAAACGCAGGAATGTGTAGACACAAAGAATGTTTTAGCTGGAAGGTCAATTGGTCATTTATTAAGCAAAGAAAGGCACAAACCAGTCTCTGCCTTCAAGCTCAATCTAACGTGGGAAATGACATGGAAATAATTCCACACATAGAAGTTACAGGCAGAGTAGAGGGAAAGTCACCTCAGGGGGTGGGATGAGCATCTGGGACCTTAGAAATCAGCCAGTCTTCAAATGAAGAAAGTGAAGTCCAGAGGAACTTCCTCTAGGGCACACAGCAAGTTATCAATGGAAGCAGGGCTCTGATCTCCTTGGTTGACTTCTCTTGCACCTCTCTTTATTACTGGAGATTCATAATTCTATTTCTAGGACATTTGAACATGAACAATGACTAAATGAATTTTCACTGACATTTCACTTTTTCTTTCATTGCCTGTATGAATGATATGTTTGGACCATGAAAATTAGGAGAGAATTAAGGAGAGAATTAGGAGAGACACCTGAACATGTTACAGTATTTGCTCTATATTCATTTGGGCTCATATTTTAATTACAAATTTGCCTAAGTCCGACACAATTTAAACATCATGGAAAACTCAGGAAGCCACTGGGTAATGGACAGGAATCTCAAGGAAGTATTTCATAAGATGGCTCAATAAAAGTGACTCATTGAATGAAGGTGCAGAATGTTAACTGTCAGTATTTGAATTTAAATATCTCTTTTGTGCTTAATGAAACAAATTGGAAAGCAATGGACTTGTTTTGATTATTCCTAACAATTGAATGAGATTAAATAGGACACAGAAGAGCCAGGCTTTTCTATTAGACTCATAATTAGTTGTACTCTTAAAAAATATTCTTTTATCAAGGTATTATAAAATTTGCCCTTTTGATTTTTGATGGCCTCAACTTTAGTTTTTTGTTTAGTGCTTTTTAAATTTTTCCCCAGTTACATGTAAAAGCAATTTTTGGACATTCATTTTTAAAACTTTGAGTTCCAAATTCTTTCGTTCCTCCTCCTCACCCCACCCCACCCCACCCCCTCATTGAGAAGGCAAACAATTAGATATAGGTTATAGTGTAGTCATGCAAAATGTCTTCCCATAATAGTCATGTCAATTTCAATATTTTAAATTATGTTAATGGAACCGTGTCTAGTTACAAAGTAATTCTAGTTGAAGATAAATAAGTAGATAGATAGATGGATAGATGGAAGGATGAATGGATATGAATGGATAGATAGGCATGGCCAATGTGCGAAGTTTTTGATTGACTACACATATTTGTTACAGTACCCCTTGTTTTCTTTCTTTTTTAGGTAGGGGAGTTGGTTGTTGTCCTTCATCTTCGAAGAGGACCAAAGTGACATCACCGTGATAAAGTGAAGATTCATTGTGTCTGACTATGGCTGATCAGACCAATGCGAGCTTGTAATGCTCTATCACAGGTTGGGCACAGATAGTCCATGTGAATATTTGGGGTGGATACTCCAAACGTGCACATCCTACATTTCCTTTGCACTGTCTCATTTCTGCTTTCTCTTGAACCATAGCACCCTTTCTGACATGGGAACAGTATGCTGAGTGGTCCTGGGCCAGTGTCTCCCATGTCACAATCAAATCCAAAGTTCTTGAGAGTGTCCTTGTATCGTTCTTGTGATAGAATCAGAGGGTTAATACATAGAAGGAGAAGAAGGTAGAAGTTAAATGTTCTTTAAGTTTAAATTTTTTTTTTAAATAAAGTAATTAGCAATAGGCTGGTTAAAAATCCATGTAAGCATTAAAGGATATTAAACTGGGAGAGAAGTAAGAGATCAGTTAACCCAATCCCTTCATTTGACAGGTGGGGAAATAGAGGTCCAAGAGAGGGGAAGGAATTTGTCCAAGGCCACACTGATTAGGAGGAAGTGGATACTTCATTTAAGAATTCATGAGAGAGAAGAAGAAACTCAGGTATAGCCTGGCATATTTCTTAGATTTTAGGTGAACAGATTACAAAAAGTTCAGAAGGATAGGGAAGACACAGTGAAGTCAATTTCTAAAGGGTAAGAAGAGCCAGAAAGGATACTATTATAAAGACATACAGAGAAAACAATTCCCATAGAGAGGAAAAGGGAAGGGGTCCGAGGAGAGCAATTAGATGGCCAGAGACTTCACCAATGAACTTAGCCAGATGTGCCTGTAATTTCAGCTCCTGGGGAGGAGGAGGTTTCTGGAGCTCTTGAACTCAGGAGTTCTGAGGTGCAGTGGGATCAGCTGACTGGGTGTCTGCACTAAGTTTGATGTTAATATAGTGAACCCCTGGGAGGGGATTCCACCAGGTACCCTAAGGTGGGTAAATAGGCTCAGCTTAGAAAAAGAGCAGGTTCAAAATCTGGCTCCAGATCCTCTGAGGAGGATCAGGCCTATGAATGGCTCCTCCTTTTCAGTATGAGCAAGATAGGGAGACTCAGATTGTTTTAAAAAGCAAACACAAAAGTGAGAACAAAGGGAGGTACAAGGAAAAAAATACAGAAGGATGACATGGTTCTATAAGAATAGTGCAAGAGCGGGGACAGAGTCAAGATGGTGAAGTAGAAAGATAGACCCACTCTTGCTCAACCTCCAAAGCCCATAAAATATCTGTAAAAAATGACTCTAAACAAATTCTAGAGCAGCAGAAGCCACACAACAACAGAATGAAAGAGATTTCCAGCCCAAGACAGCCTAGAACAACAACAGGAAGGGTCTATTGCACCAGGCTCAGAGTAGAGCACAGCCCATGGAGCACAGCCCAGCCCTGGCTGCATGGGGCTGGTAGGGACAAGACTGGAGCAAGCTTCAAGGTGTGGAATCCCAGGGAAGCAGTTGCAGTTCCCATATTTCTCAACCCACAAATGACAACTTCAAGGACAGCTTCAAAGGTCAGTGAGAAAGCTCTTTTACCTGGGTAAAAAGGGAACTTGTCTGGCCACAGCTGCAGGGCAGCAGCAGTCCCTGAGCCAGCAATATCCTTTTAGGACCCCTCAGCCTAAAGGCCCTGGGGGAATCAAGCTGCCAATCCGAATCTCAGTCCTGGGCATTGTGCAGCTGGAAGCAGTTGTAGAGAGGGAATTCTACTCCCAGATCCTGGGCAGAAAAGTTTGTAGTTGTTCCCAGAGCAGAGTACAGGGTAGGAGAGGAGTAACTCCTCAGCCTTGATTGTGCCACTTCAGAGGAACTGAGAACCTACATGTCCCTAGAGTATGCCTTCCACTTGACAAAGGACTCAAAAGTAAAGTAACAGACTGGGAAAATGCCTCTGAAAGGGAAAAAATAAGACTCTAGAAGGTTACTTTCTTGGTAAATAGGCATTTTCCTCCATCCTTTCACATGAGGAAGAACAATGCATACCATCAGAGGAAGACACCAAAGTCAAAGCTTCTGTATCCAAAACCTCTAAAATAAATATGCAATTGTCTCAGGCCATGGAAAGGTCAAAAAAGATTTTGAAAATCAAATAAGAGAAGTGGAGGAAAAATTGGGAAGAGAAATGAGAGAGATGCAAGAAAAGCATGAAAAGCAAGCCAGCAGCTTGCTAAAGGAGACCCCAAAAAATGCTGAAGAAAATAACACCTTTAAAAATAGACTAATTCAAATGGCAAAAGAGGTACAAAAAGCCAAGAGGAGAAGAATGCTTTAAAAAGCAGAATTAGCCAGATGGAAAAGGAGTTTCAAAAGCTCACTGAAGAAAATAGTTTTGTAAAAATCAGAATGGAGCAGATAGAAGCTAATGATTTTATGAGAAACCAAGAAATTACAAAACAAAGCCAAAAGAATGAAAAAATAGAAGACAGTGTAAAATATCTCATTGGAAAAACAACTGACCTGAAAAATAGATCCAGGAGAGATAATTTGAAACTTATGGGACTACCTGAAAGTCATGATGAAAAAAAGACTTTAGACATCATCTCTCAAGAAATTATCAAGGAAAACTCTCCTGATTTTCTAGAACCAGAGGGCAAAATAAATATTAAAAGAATCCACTGATCACCTCCTGGAAAAGATCTTAAAGGAGAAAGTTCTAGGAATATTGTGGCAAAATTCCAGAGTTCCTAGGTCAAGGAGGAAATATTGCAAGCAGCCAGAAAGAAATAATTCTAGTATTGTGGAAATACAATCAGAATAACACAAGATCTAGAAGCTTCTACATTAAGGGATCAAAGGGCTTCTATATTAAGGATCATATTCCATAAATCAAAGGAACCAGGATTAAAACCAAGAATCACCTACCCAACAAAACTGAGTATATTACTTCAGGGGGTAAAAATGGTCATTTAATGAAATAGAGGACATTCAAGCATTTTTGATGAAAAGACCAGAGCTGAATAGAAAACATGACTTTCAAACACAAGAATCAAGAGAAGCATGAAAAGGTAAACAGGAAAGAGAAATCATAAGGGATTTACTTAAGTTGAACTGTTTACATTCCTACATGGAAAGATAATATTTGTAACTCTTGAGACTTTTCTCAGTATTTGGGTTGTTGGAGGGATTATATACATATAGACAGAGGGCACAGGGTGAGTTGAATAGGAATGATATCTAAAACAAATAAAATTAAGGGGTGAGAGAGGAATATATTGGGAAGAGAAAGGGAGAAATGGAATGGGACAAATTTTCTCTCATAAAAGAAGCAAGAAAAAGCTTTTTCAATGGAGGGGGATGGGGGGAGGTAAGAGGAGAAAAGTGAGGCTTACTCTCTTCACATTTGGCTTAAGGAGGGAACAACATGCTCACTCAATTTGGTATGAAAGTCTACCTTACATCACAGGAAAGCAGGCAAGAAGGGGATAAGAGGGATGTGGGGGAGATGATAAAAGGGAGGGCAAATGGGAGGAGGGAGTAATTAGAAGCAAATGCTTTTGTGGAGGAATAAAGTCAAAAAAGAGAATAGAATAAATGGGGGACAGGATAGGATGGAGGGAAATATAGTTAGTCTTTCACAATATGACTATTATGGAAGTCTTTTTCATAATTACACATATATAGCTATATTGAATTGCTTTCCTTCTCAGTGGAGATGGAGGAGGGAGGAAGAGAGAGAAATTGGATCTCAAAGTTTTAGGAACGAATGTTCAGAATTCTGGGAAATAAGAAAATACAAAGTAATGAGGTATAGAAATCAATCTTGTCCTACAAGAAAAGAGAGAAGATGGGGATAAGGAAAGGGAGGGGTGTGACAGAAGGGAGGGCAGATTGGGGGAAAGGGTAATCAGAATGTGCGGTGTCTTGGAGTGGAGGGAGGGGAGAGATGGGGAGAAAATTTGCAATTCAAAATCTTGTGGAAATGAACATTGAAAACTAAAAATAAATTAATTAATTTAAAAAAAAAAGTATAGTGCCAGAAGTGTTCATGCTCAGAATCAGCTGAGACCAGTTAGGAAAGATTAAAAATATTTTCTTGCTTGCTCATTTCTTCTTTTCTTCTTTCCTTCCTTCCTTTTTTCCTTCCTTCCTTTCTTTTTCTTTCCTTCTTTCCTCTCACTTTTCCTTCCATTTTTCTTGCCTTCCTTCCTATTCTTTAAAAGCTCTATTATAGAAAAGTGCTGGATCATTGAATGGATAAGACTGTGATTTATGGTGAATGGGACAAAATGATGGTAACAGATGAAGGAGAAGAAGCAGGAAGCCAGCATTGATTTCTTTTCCTTTTTTCTGGCAAAAAAGATAATATTCCCCCAGAAAGGACAGGACAAGTGGTCAGGAGGGAGTTAAAGCCAGAGATCCAGAAGGAGCTAGTGAGAAAGCACCAGCTGCCCTTGGTGAATTTCAGTCACAAGACACAGAAAAACTCCCTCTCTGGACAGTGAAAGAACACACAGTTGTGCTGACTGAGTCACTGTCCAGGATCTTGGACAAATCCTGGAGGATCAGAGGAGGAGGGCAAATGTCTGGCTTTTCAAATGAAGGAGAAGAGGGCAGTGTGAATGCTCTCTGGGTTGGCAAACTGGATTTTGATGCCCGAGGATAAATCTAACACGAACTATTATAGGCAGGGCTGATGAGCATCTGTAAAAGGATGTGAAAACAGGCAAGACCAGACTGCACTCATCACCTTTCCTG
Source organism: Bettongia penicillata ogilbyi (assembly GCA_023548195.1). Lineage (NCBI taxonomy): Eukaryota > Metazoa > Chordata > Mammalia > Diprotodontia > Potoroidae > Bettongia > Bettongia penicillata. Next base: position 3,002,851 of record JAJHZJ010000360.1, read on the forward strand.
GTGGGTGTACCAGACTAGTGAGAGGCAGGTGTGTAAATAAATGAGCTAGTTTCAGCACCAGGACTAGATTAACATTCTGGTTCCGAGCAGCACCAGGGGGCACCAGCATGGATAGAGTGTCTGAAGTCGGGAAGACTTGTGTTCAAATCCTGCTTACCATCTGTGTGATCCTGGACAAATCACTGGAGCTCTTTCTGCCTCAGTTTTCTCAACTATAAAATAGAATAATAATAGCACCTATTTGCATTATTTTGAATTATATTTAATTTACTTTCATTAATTTAGTACTATGCCTGGCACATAATACGTACTTAATGAACACTTGTTTCCTTCTTTTCTTCCTCTGACAAATACTAGTTGTGTGAGCTTGGGTGAGTCATGTCACTTCTCATTACTCCTAGGCAACTCTTGAAAAATATAAATTTCCGAACAGTTGCTGATACAAATTGGTGAAGGTAGTTTGCCCCCTGTGAGGGAAAGGTAACTAAAAGTTTTCTATGCCAATGAGATCATAGGTCTGGACCAAATAAAAATGAGGTGGAACAGATGAATGCTATAAATATAGATTAACTTAGCAAAACATTTTGCTTGTGCTAGAAATGGAGAAATTTGAACTAGATGACAGAATGGCTAAGTGGATTTGGAACTGATTAAATAGGTGAACTCAATGAATAATTCTTATGAATGACTCTGTGTTATTTTGGAAGAACCCCAATGGCATGCCCCAGAGATCTGTGTTTGGGTCTCTACTATTTAAAAATGCTACCAGTGACTTCTGTAAAGACACTAATGTTGTCCTTATAAAACTAGAGATGGCATAATGCTGGGAGACAGAAAGGTGGAAGAAAGAGTTTGGATCCAAAAAAGATCTGAAGAGGCTAGAGTACTGGGCTCAATCTATTAAGATGAAATTCAATGGCTTTAAGCAAATATAATGTCTTCTACACAAAACTGACAAAAACTAATGATGAATCTTCAAGATAATGGAGGCATGGCTATGGACAAATTGGAAGCAGTTCATCTAAAAATATTGGGGATGGAGAGATGTAAGTGGACTATAAGCTCTATCTAAGTCAATACAGTGACATAGTAACCCAAAAAAATCAGCTTAAACTTAGACTGTATTAAGACAAATAAACATGGACTCCAGAAGAAGGGAGGGAACAGTCTCTTTGAAAGCTATATTGGTCAGATCATGCCTAGAAAACTGAGTTTAGCTCTGGACATCATATTGTAGGAAGAAAATTGACAAGGTAGAAACTATACTTGGAACTGTGACTGGGATAGTACCTGGATTCAAATTTATGCCATTAGAGAATTGGTTGAAAGAATTGGGCATTTATCTGAAGTCTTGGGTGGGCAGGGACACAATATCTTCACTAAAGATTACGTGTGAGAGAGACAAGATTTGATCTGTTTGGCCCTTAAAGGGGAGAACTGAGAGCTAGCATTTGTAAAGCTCTTTAGGGGCAGGTAGGTGGCACAACAGAGCTCTGTCTCTGGGCCTGGAGGCGTCAGACACTTACTAGCTGTGTGACCTTGGACAAGCCACTTAAGCCTGTTTGCCTCAGTTTCCTCATCTGTAAAATGAGCTGGAGAAAGAAATAGGAGGCCACTTTAGTATCTTTGCCAAGAAAACCCCAAATAGGGCCACAAAGAGTCAGACATAACTGAACAACATTGAACTCCTTAAGGTTCACGGAGTATTTGCAAAGATTATCTTGATTGATTCCCATAACAGCCCTGAGATACAGGTGCTATGGTCATCCTCATTTTATAGGTTGGAAAACTGAGGTGAGTTGCACAAGGTCTCAGAGACTCAGAGTTCAGGGCTCTATCCACTGAACCATCCAGCTGTACAATGGAACATAAGTCCTCTGGAGCAGTAACTTCAGATTTTGTCTTTGTATCTCCAGAGTCCAGCACACATCTTAAACATAATAGGTGCTTGTCAGCTCCCATGCAGGTGGGAAAGGTATTTGGGGAAGAGGATCCTTCTTAGCTTCTTTTGAATGATATCATCTCGGCAGCAGCCTTTGTTGCTTGCAGCTAAGAAAGGGCAAGGGATAGGGTTAGGACAGAGTCAGCTCTGACAGAGAGGAGTCCCCCAACACGTTAAATGTCTCAGTTTCAAATGCTTGAAATTGAAAAACTCTGCCCCATGATTTCTTGTAGTACTGAGGGCATTTTGCCACTACTGTCACAGGCTGGGTTTCAGTCACATAAATACTTAAGAAAACAAAAAAATGGCCCAAAAGTATTAAAGAAAAGGCCCAGATGAAATGGGGTGGGAGAGGGAAGGACGGGCCTGGCTGGAAGAAAAGCTTATTTGCCCAGTGACTAGTGATGGGCCTGGTTTATGTAATTTACCTTCTGACATCCCAATTAGGACATTCCCCAATGTCTGAGGCTGACTCCATTGTAGCTTGACGGACTGAATAGGAAAAAGGCTTTTTTTGAAAAGCCCAGGAATTGACAGATCTAAATCAGCTCTTTGTTTTTTAACTATGAAGCAATAAGGAAATATTTTTCTGCTATGAAAAACACACACTAGCTTTGTCCATTAATTCCGAGGCTTGGGAAATCCAGAGTTTATAAAAGGCAAGGATTGCTTTAATTGTTATTAAAAAAAAAATCATGGCAACCACAATGTCCCTAATTTATCAAAAACTCAAGGTCACTCTGGCCTGCTTCCTTTCCCTTACTCTTGGCCCTTACGCACCCTGGTCACCAGATCCTCCCGAGATGAAATGATTCTCCCGTGATAAAGTCCTCCGCTCTCCTCTCTTGGTTCAAGCCCTTATCACCTTGCATGTGGAACACTCCAGTAACTTCTTGATTGGTCCTCCTGCCTCAAGTGTCTTTTTCCTCCAATCAATAACTGCCAAAAGAATCTTCCTCAAGTACAGGTCTGACAATGACACAAATCCGTGGCTGTGCTCAAGATTCATTTGTGGTTTCCTATTGCCTCTAAGACAAAGTACAAATGGCTCAGCTTGTCATTGATGGTCCTCCAGGAGCTGGTTTCAGCCCATGTTTCCAGCTTAACCTCACATTTCTCCCTGTCACATACTCTGTGTCTGAGCTAAACCACACTCCTAGCTGGTTCCCAACTCATCATTCAATCTTCCATCTCCATGCCATGACATAAATTACTCTGCCCATGCCAAAATGGGCTTTCACCCATGTGAAAACTCAGAATAGTTATTTTTTTAAACCCCAGTTTAGGTGGCTTTTCCTTTATGAAGCCATTTCTTTCCTTTTCTCTGGCCACCCCCAGTCCTCCCCTCTCCTTGTCTTTTTCACCTCACTGGTCTTTCTTTCTCCATGTACATGCCTTATGCCTCTAGGAGAATTGTGTATGTGTGCTCGTCCTTCATTGCCGAAGAAGACCATGCCATCAGAGAAATAATGACATGACTTGCATTTGACTTTGTTTTCAGGGAGGGAGGGCTGTGCAGGTCACCAGCCTCACTTCTCCTCTAGTGCCATCTGAATCTAGTGACCAGATATTCATCAGGATGACTGGAGATGACCCAGGATGAGACGTTTGGGGTTAAGTGATTTGCCTAAGGTCACACAGCTAGTAAGTGTCAATTGTCTGAGGTAAGATTTGAACTCAGGTCCTCCTGACTCCTGTACTGGTGCAGGAGAATTGTATAAGGGTCTTAATGGAAGGAACCATCCTCCCTTCCCTGCTACCCTCTGGGACATGATCCCAATCCATTAGTCCTTGAGGGTTCCTGTGGCAGGTGAAAGTTCTTTCCCTTCTGTGGTGCTGAGGGAAATTATACTAGACCAGGTCTCTGACTTCCCTCCTTCCCTACAAGCATGGACCTAGAAAGGTCCTTAGTTTTCACTTGTGAGAGTAGAACGGGAAGAATGCTCTAAGCCTCTTATGGAACAGTGGGCAGAATGCTGGGTTTGGGTTCAGATCTCAATTCTCATCATGGCTGCACAGGATGTCACTGGGTTCAGAAGTGCACATCTGTAGCAAAGGCAACTTTTCCTGCGAATTGTCAGATCTACAGGTAGGGGAGAGCCAGGCATGAGCGGGGAGGTGTTGTGTAGAGGGGCGCTGCCAGCTTCCCCATTCCCCCAAGTGACACAAGGCTCATGTTTGGGTTCCCAGACTCGGCTGAAGCTGGGTAGATGCCAGCTTCCTGAGTCGGAAACTGGCAAGGCTTGTTAGGTCGGCTGCGGGAAGAGGGACTTCGTTCTTCAGCCATGTAGCTTGTGGATCCAGCAAACAATGGAACAGAGGGTGGAATTGTTCAGAGAAGTAGGACGGGGGCTCTGAGAAAGTCCAGGACTCCACTGAGAGGTCCATTCAAAACCACCAGGAGCCTGGGAAACAGGCAGGAAGAATTAAAAGCATGTAGGGACAGACAGGGATCTGACCCAGGGGACAGAGCTGGAACCCAAGGACTTTCTCATAACCATAAACCCCAGGGGAGGGGGCGGGGATATGGGACTGAACACACATTCTCAGTGAGAGTCACTGTGGGGTAGGGAGGGTCCTTGGCCAACGTTCAGGACACCTGAGCTACTGTTCAACTTCTACCATTTGCTAGGACTGTGGCCATGCTAATTAGCCTCCCTGAGCCTCTACTTTCTCATCTACTACAGGAGGAAGATGCTGTCAGTGAGCACCTACTTAAATGGGATGACGGATGCAAAAGGCAATTTCAAGTGTTCTGAAAATGTCCTTTGTTGCTATTAAAACTCCCCTTCTCACCAGCTAGAAGCAGCTGGGTGGCACATTGGATAGAGTCAGGAGGACCTGAGTTCAAATCTGACCTCAGACGCTTTACTAGCTGTGTGACCTTGGGCACTTAACCCTGTTTGTCTCAGTTTCCTCATCTGTAAAATGAGTCAGAGGAGGAAATGGCAAACTATTCCAGAATCTCTGCCAAGAAAATCCAAAATGGCGTCACAAAGAGTTGGACATGACTGAAAAACAATGAACTTAAAACAACTTACCAGCAGTAGTGTCTGGGTTCCCTTCTTGCTCTCAACTTTGAGTTAAGACCTGGAAGGCCTTTGTTAAAATGTACACGAGAACCTATGAGTAACCAGTAGCACCTGAAGTCATTGTCAGCCATTAACAACTTGGAACTGGTTGCCCCATTTTCTAGCAAAGATCAGGAATGATGTAGAGAGGAGAGGGGAAGAGCAGGAGGGAATTTGGTGGGTTTCCCAGGAAGGATCCTTATGACCATGCCAGTATTTGGAGCTACACAGGTCTTCAGAGAACAACCAGTCTTAATTCCTCATTTTGTAGAAAAAGTAACTGAAGTCCGGGGAGAAGCCTCCAGTGTTAGCCAGGAAACAGAGAGGATAACAGAGGGTCAGATACTATTTCTCCAACCCCAAACCCATCCCCCTTTATATTCTATCACACTGCCTCATAATGACTCATGGATTGCCCTGATTTATCACCCCCTAACCCTGACCTTCACAATGATTTAGTAGGCCAGAAATCATTGCTTTCCTAATTCCTCCTGTCCAAATGTACCTGTCCTGTGTACCATTTTCTCTGTAGTAGTTTGGGTCTGAGGCATGGGGAAGGAGCATGGATAAAGGTTGTGGTGTGTGGGGCAAGCATTGTGATCCTCCGGTCCTCCCAAATCTAGTTTTGGGCTGGCTCTATTATATAAACATCTCCTCAATGGCTGAAAAACTCCCTGCCCCTAAAAATGGAAAAGAGCTAGCAAAGTCAGAAAGGACAGGGTTTATCCAAAGAGATTTTTCCAAGAAAGGTAGGACAGGGGCTCAGCAAAAGCTTATGATCAGTCTCAGTCAAGCCCATGTGAGACAGCTGAACACCGGAAGAGCAGGTCAGACAGGAAAAGGAAACTGAGGGCTAGAGAAGGGGAGAGGATTTTCTAGCATCCCACATTCATTTTAGAAATATCACCACCCCCCAAAAAATGAAAGACAGATTTTCATGAATTATTTACCATCCACTATCCTCCCCTGCGGAAAAAAAGAGAAATTAATTAAACAGCATAGAGAAAAAAAGGTTTATGGGATTATAATCTGTACAAATCAGCAGGTCCATTCTGGACAATCTGCCATCCCAGAGGCTGCAGGGATGTTTCTAAAGAAGGAAAAGCCAGACTATCCTGTGCTCGTAGATACAAGGAGCAGCATTTTACAGAGGAAAAGGCAGTCATGCCATTGTCTAAAGACTTCTACTTCAGCCCAAAGGTATTTGACCCCTTTCCCTAATGCTCCTTCCCATTTTCCCCCTCTGTGCTTTTGCTGAGTTTGTCCCACATGTCTAGAATACACTAGCTCCTCATAATCACCCCTTAAACTCATAGTTTCTCTCCTCCCCAGTGAGTGTAAGCTCCTTGAGGTCAGATGCTGTAGTGTTTCTGTATCCTGAGAGTCTCTGATGACCTGAGTTTGAATTCTATTTTCTATCATTTTACTAGAAATGTTATCCTGGGCAAGTTGCTAAAGTCCTCTGGATCTCAGTTATAAAATGAGGTGATTGGATTCAGTTGACCCTAAGCTCACTTCCAGATTTAAGGCTGTGTATCTGCAAAAAAAACTCAGAAAAATCCAAAATGAATGTCCTTTAAAGTGGACATTCTGCCACTCATCCTTGCCGAATTGGTTAGAGAACAGAGAAGGAAAGGAGCTTTCTCTGGGGAAGAATGTGGATTTGGATTACAGGTCAGTGTTGGTTTTTGTCCATCATGCGTCATCAATGACACCAGGCATGCTGGAGCCCCAATGTTTTGTGGTCCCAGAACAATCACAAGGTGGACATGCTGGCTGTATTGATTCAGTTGGATTCAGGCAAACCTCTGGTCATTGGGAGGGAGCAGTGGAGGACTCCCAAGCCTTCACTGAGCCTACCTGTGCTTTAGCCCAGTTACTCAGGACTATGGGGCAGACTCTATCATATCTCCTAATTAGGTAGAACCCCTAAACTACCCTGTTTTAATTCAACTCTGCACTGCCTCAGCAAAAACCTGATCCTCCCATGGGGTATCTAAATCCCTAGTGGTTTGGCATGTTAGCAAGAAGAGACAAGTCTATATCTGAGCGTGAATAACTGAGGCTTTCATTTGCGCTGGCCTGTGTTAGCCTTGTCAAGGAATTCTACCTCTTATCAACAGCTAATGGGTAAATGACTCAGACACCTTTCTCTCTTTTCTTGTCCTATTGTCCATTAGTTAACAAGTAAGTCATTTTCAGCCAATATCAACCAATTCCAGTCACATTTCGAGAGTGCCTAAGAAGAGCTTAATTATTTTGTGTTTATCACTTACTTCAGTCTGTTATTAAATGACAGCTCCATAAGATAGAGTCCATTAAGAGGAGAATGAGCTTTTGGAGAACTCTAACACTCATTGTAGAAATGGTTATAAACATTAACCACAAGAGCTCACATGTTCTTGCTTAAGATTTATAAGGTGCTTTCCTCCCTCAGATCTAAGGAGGTAGCTGTGATAGGTATTATTATTTCTATTTTACAGATGAGGAGACAGACAGCAAAAGGGCCAGGGATTTTCCCATAGTCACATTAACTAGTTTTGGAAGTGGGACCTGAGCTCATGTCTCATAACTCTATCCACAGTGGTGTATTCATGACACTGAGTATAATAGAGTTTTCAGGTCAATGTCTTTGAAACATATTGGCTTTACTGGAATTAAGTTTGGTGAGAGAAAGGAAAGGAAGGACATAAGAGAAGAATACCAGGTTGCAAAGATCTTGCAGAGACACTTGTGAAGTAAGGTATAACCATCCCAAAGCAGTTCTTTAAACAAGTGTGTGAATATTTACCAATGTGACCACAAGGAGTTTTACAGTGACTTATTTAGACTATACCATAGGAGTAATTCCGCCATAGTCGTGTGTTTGCCATCCATATCCCAAATGCACGTTAGTCTCACTCGTAGAAGAGAAGAAACTCAAGGAATGCTTCACCATACTCTAGATTGTCAGGGACAGTGAACAGTTCATTTTTTTAATTTTAAATTTAAAAATTTTAAAAATTCAGTAGGCCAGAGTCAAGATTTCAAAATACATCCAAGCCCCAGCACAATTCCTTCATAAAGATTTAGAAAATGTGCCAGAACATGTCCTGATCAGGAAACCTAATAAATCATAGACAACCATATTTCAACCCCAAATCAGCATAGAGAGACAAAGAGCTCTGTGGACACTGGGGATGGGGTATGTGGCCAAAGGTGCAACATAAAGAGAACTTGTGACCTCATGGACACATGTGGTCCTCTAGATCCTCAAGTGGGCCCTTTGAATCCAAACTTCATGGAACAAATCTTTTTATTAAGGAAATTTATGCTCTGCATTATAGAGCATTCTAGTAGGCAAATGGAAAGAGGACTAAGTTGCCGACTAAGAAAAGAAGAGGTCCCAGGCCAATGCAAGAGGTAGGAACAGGTGCCAACTCATTGTTATAATATTCGCTACCTATTTTGGGGTTACAGATCAAGGATGGATAAAGGAGGGACCTGCACATAGGGTGGTATTCCATGAGGAATGCTCATTGGCCATTGACTGTACTAAACAAGGAACAAGTTCAGAAGTAAATAGTGGCTATGTGTCTCAGACTCTGAGAGCTGAATGGGAACTCAGTCCCAGCCTCCAGTCCATCCTGGAGCCTACAAATGAATTACCAGATCAGGAATCTCAGAAATGAAGAAGGATTAGAGTTCTACCACTCAGAATCTGCAGAATCAGCTGGTTGATAGTGATTGAATTGAGCAGTAGTCTACTAACTACAGGTAAGCCAATTGAAATGTTGAATAGACCCAAACCCAGGTCAGGAACTTGAGGAGATCAGAACAGGAAGGCAATGATCAGACTTTGTCCTGAATCAAACAACTCTGAGAGTACTGAAAGTCTTCAGTCCCCCTGTCTGAGTCATTCCTGAGATCCTTTAATAACACAACACTAAATACCACCAAGAAAATGGTGGTTGTTTAGTCATTTCAGCCATGTCCATCTCTTCATGACCCCATTTGGGGTTTTCTTGGCAAAGATACTGAAGTGGTTTGACATTTCCTTTTCCAAAGAGAGTAGTAGAAGGACCCCAAAAGATGAAAGTCCAGCTTTGGAATTTCTCCCAGAAGTGCACAGACACCAGCTTTAATATATAGTTTGAAGTCAGAAAGTAGGATGGAAGAATGAGGAAATAACAACAACAAAAGAATTTCACAATGAAAGGCTATTATGGCAACGAAAACAAACACAAAAGAAAATTACTCCAAAATATACCCATGCACAACCTCAAAGAAAAATGGAACTTGGGCGCAAGTTCAACACGAATTCCTGGAAAAGATGAAGCAAGGATTTTTTTTTTTTAAAGTGTTATATAATGATTTTTTTTAAACCAAATAAGAGAAATAGAAGAAAAAAATAGGAAAGGAAACCATTAAGAAATATTTAGAAAGAGAATTAACTGCTTGGAACAAGGGGTATAAATCCTTACCCCCATGAGACATTAAGAAATATCAAAACAAAGCTGAAGGAAAAAAATAAAATGTAAGGTATCATAGCAAAAGCAAATGATCTAGGAAAACAGGTGGAAGAGAGATAATTTAAGAAATTATTCAATATAAGTAAATATATAAAATTATATATAAAATGTAAATAAAAAATAAAATAACCCAAAAGCCATGACCAAGAAAAGAGATGAGGCATAACATTTCAAGAAATCATAAAAGAAAACTGCATATCTCTTAGAACCAGGGTACAAAGTAAGAAGAGGAATAATCGGATAATTACCTCCTAAAAGAAATGTCATTTCATTTCATTGTATTATATATTAGATTAATTATCATATCATATTATATATTACATTATAGCCAAAATAGCAAGTTTCTAAGTCAAAGAAAAATATCCAGAGTAGCCAGAAAGAAAGAATGCAAGTAGAGAGAAGTTACAGTCAGGATCACAGGAGATTTATCAGTTACCACTAAAAGGAATAGAGAATTTAGAATACAATATTCTAGAAGGCAAAAAGAACAAACTTGCAAACAAGATATAATTCTGCAGAGGAAAAATGGACCTTTAATCAAATAGAAGACTTTTAAGCATTAAGAAAAAGAGAGTGTATGTCTGTGCATTGAATAAGAATTTTAAAACACAAACACAAGAGTCAAGAAAACTTAAGAAAGCAGACATAAGCAAGCAATAATAAAGGACCAAACAATGATAAACTCTTTATCTTCAATTGGAGGGAGATGGCATATATATTCCCTCAGACTACTATTATCATCAGGAGTTATAGAGGACATCCAATTAGACAGAAACCCTGGGAGCAGCTACATTATTTCTTGATGGTTCTAAAATAAAATTGTAGAGATTGGAAAAGAAATGTACTAGATAAGGAAAAGCAAGGAGAAGAAAAATTGGAAAATTATCTCACATAATCAGGATACACCCCTAGAAATTTATATAAAAAGTAGGAAGGTATGGGAGGATGCAGGTGCCACCTCAGTTGCATTCTCATCTGAACTGGTCAAGGAAAGAAAGAATGCAATGTCACACAAATAGAATTGGGTACTGACAAATATTTCCTTCAGCATGGAAAAGGGATAAGGTAAAGAAAGGAATCGGAATAGGGGAAATTAAGGGAGGGATTGGTCTTAAACAAAACCAAGTCAAACTAAAAAGGTGGATTTAAAAGAGGGGCTTAAAGGAGAAGAAAATATAAGAACTCATTTTGTGACTCTGAATGAAGGCAAGAGAAAAGGGAAAAGAGACTAGAAGCTGATTATACCCAACCAAGAATGCTGGTACTGAGCCCAGTCTGTTTCTCACTACCCTTTTCTTCTTAAAGAGAGAGTGGGAAACAAAGAGAAGGAAAAATAAATAGAAGAATATAATGAAGGGAAATACACAATTAAACATCATAACTGTGAATGTGAAGATAAACTCATTTATAACACATAAGAGGAAAGCAGAATGGATTAGGAAGCAGAATCCAACAATATGCTGTTTATAAGCAAGACACTTGAAACAGAAAGATGCAAACAGAGTTAAAATAAGGAGCTGGAGGAAATTTTATTATGCTTCAGCTGAAGTAAGAAGAAAATGGCCTAAGTAGTAATCATGATCTCAGACAAAGCAACAGCAAAAATAGATTTAATAAAAAGGGATAAACAGGGAAATTACATATGAGTGGTACCATAGGCAATGAATTAATAGCTATATTAAACATATAAGCACCACATGACATAGCAACTAAGTACCTAAAGAAAGAAAGAAAGAAAGAAAGAAAGAAAGAAAGAAAGAAAGAAATAAGCATTTCTTAAGCACCTACTCTGTGCCAGTGACTGTGCTGAGCAGTTTAAAAACATTATCTCATTTGATCCTCATAACTACCCTGGGAAGTAGGTGCTATTATTGTTCCCATTTTATAGTTGAGGAAAGTGGGGCAGATGCAAGTTAAGTGATTTACCCAAGATTAAATGATTAATAAGTATCTTAAATCATATTTGAACTCAAGACTTTCTGACTTCTATATAGATTATTCAAGTACATCCACTATTTTAGGCAACATTATGTGCTTTAAAAAAAATAAAGGAAATATTTAATGACTTACAGGGGAAAACAGAGAATAAAACTATAATAATGGGGCAGGGATCTTGATTTACTCTCCTCAGACCTAGATAAATCCAATTAAAAAAATAAATAAAAAGAAATCAAGGACCTGAATACAAGTTTAGAAAATTTAGATATGACAGCTCTCTGAAGTTTATTGAATGAGAATAGAAAGGATATTACTCTCCAATAATTGTACAGTGCCTGGCACACACACTTAATAAATGCTTATTAAGTTAACAAAAATGAACCTACATTAGAGGCTTAAAAACCTCACAAACATATGCCCAAAAGAAGAAATATTAAATGTATGTTTTATGAATGCTAATTCAATGTAAAAGATATTCAATAAAAGGTATTTGAAGCATATATAAAAATTAATTAGTGACTACATAACAATCCTAAAGAATGCATGCATCTAAGAATAAACAGAAAAACATTCAATAATGTCATTAAAGAAAATGACAGCAACAAGACACCAACACAAAATTTGGGGGATGCAGTCAAATCAGTCCTTTGGTGAAAATTTATATCTTTAAACATTTTTATCAACAAATGGGGGAAAGAGTCAATCATTATACCCATTTCTGTTAAAAATTAGATAGAGATTAATATCTCATCTTGTATGTCAAGAGAAGCTCCAAATAGATATGTGGTATACACATAAAAAGTGACATCATAAATAAAGTTGAGAAGCAAGGAAGAAATTATCCGTCAGATTCATGGAAAGAAGAAGATTTCATGAGTGAACAAGAGATAGAGAGGATCACAGTAGGGAAAAAAAGATGATTTTGTTTGCATAAAATTGAAAGTATTTGCACAAATAAAACCAATGTGGCTAAAATTAAATGAGTAGTCAGTAAATAAGAAAAAAATCTTTGCATCAAGTTTCTCTCATAAAAGCCTCATTAACAGATATATTTGGGGGGGCGGAGCCAAGATGGCGGAGTAGAAGGACGCAAGTTTACGAGCTCCAAAACCAAAGCCCATAGAATTAATAAGACCCCATAACTTCTGGGTCAATACAAGGTGTGCAGAAACGGAGTGGAAGAGATTTCTGTGCCAGAGAGCCCTGAAGAGCCGTTCCCGGGGTCCGTCGCGCCCCGGAAAGTGGACCCCACCCCAGCGCTGCCCTGGCCACGACCCCAGAGAAGCTGACCCAAGCAGGGTTCAGGGACAGAAGCTCCTCCCACAGAAGCTACAGGTCAGTGAGAAAGAAGGCTGGGCTAGAGGAGGGGAGCAGAGCATCTCCGTGACTCGGGCCCCCTCGGGAGGAAGCAGCGGTGGTAGAGACAGGGGCAGGAAGCGGCGGAGGCAGAGGGGTGGGCGGCGGCAGCGGCCCGGGACTCAGGAATCCCCCAGCAGCAGGCAGGATCTTCATTACGGAAGGTATCTGCATGAACGGCCTGAGGGGGCTGAGCCTGGGAGACGGCCCTGCCTCCACCCCGCTCTATTACTGAAGGCCTCTGCATAAAGCCCCTGAGGGAACTGAGCCTGGGAGGCGGCCCTGCCTCCACCCCAGCGCCAAAACTAAAGCTTGCCATGGACAGCCCATTTGAATCTCAGAGGCCAAGCACTAGCTGGGCGGATCCAGGTGGGGGTGGAAAGGAATCTCAGAAGTCAAGTAACTGGCTGGGAAAATGCCTAGAAAAGGGAAGAAAAATAAGACTATAGAGAGTTTTTTCCAACAAATGCAAATGATCCCAACCTTCGGATCTGATGAGGAGGACGTATCCTTGCCATCAGGGAAAGACGTGGAGGGCGGGGCCTCAGTACCCCAGACACCCCAGGGGGGTGGCGGGTGGGCTCAGGCCTTGGAAGAGCTCAAAAAGGATTTTGAAAAGCAAGTTAGACAGGTGGAGGAAAAACTGGGAAGAGAAATGACAGAGATGCAAGAAAAGTATGAAAAACGGGTCAATACCTTGGTAAAGGACACCCCAAAAAATGCTGAGGAAATTAACACCTTGAAAAATAGGCTCACACAATTGGCAAAAGAGGTTCAAAAAGCCAATGAGGAGAAGAATGCTTTCAAAAGCAGAATGAGCCAAATGGAAAAAGAGGCTCAAAAGCTCACTGAATTTAATAGTTCTCTCAAAATTAGAATGGAACAGATGGAGTCTAATGACTTTACGAGAAACCAAGAAATCACCAAACAAAACCAAAAGAATGAAAAAATGGAAGAGAATGTGAAATATCTCATGGGAAAAACAACTGACCTGGAAAATAGATCCAGGAGAGACAATTTAAAAATTATGGGACTACCTGAAAGTCATGATCAAAAAAAGAGCCTAGACATCATCTTCCATGAAATTATCGAGGAAAACTGCCCTGACATTCTAGAACCAGAGGGCAAAATAAGTATTGAAAGAATCCATCAATCACCACCTGAAAGAGATCCCAAAAGAGAAACTCCTACGAACATTGTGGCCAAATTCCAGAACTCTCAGCTCAAGGAAAAAATCTTGCAAGCAGCTAGAAAGAAACAATTCCAGTACTGTGGAAATACAATCAGGATAACTCAAGATCCAGCAGCTTCTACATTAAGGGATCGAAGGGCGTGGAATAGGATATTCCAGAAGGCAAAGGAACTAGGACTCAAACCAAGAATCACCTACCCAGCTAAACTGAGTATAATACTTCAAGGGAAAATATGGTCTTTCAATGAAACAGAGGACTTTCAATCATTCTTAATGAAAAGACCAGAGCTGAAAAGAAAATTTGACTTTCAAACACAAGAATGAGAAGAAGCATGAAAAAGCAAACAGCAAAGAGAAGTCTTAAGGGACTTACCAGAAATAAACTGTTTACATTCATACAGGGAAAGACAATATTTCTAACTCTTAAAACTTTTCAGTATCTGGGTAGTTGGTGGGACCACACATACACATGTACACGCATGCACACACATACACACATGCACACACATACAGAGATAGAGAGCACAGATTAAACTGAATAGGATGGGACCATATCTTAAAAGAAATTAAGGTAGATGGTGAGAGAGAAATGTAGTGGGAGGAAAGAGGGGGAAATGGAAGGGGGTAACTATATGTCATTTAAGAGGCAGGTAGGAGTTTTTTTAGTGGAGGGAAAAAGAGGAGAGCTGAGAAAAAAAACAAACAAACAAGAAGTTTACCCTCATCACATTTGACTAAACGAAGGAGTGAAATGCACACTCATTTTGGTATGAAAACCTATCTTACAGTATAAGAAAGTGGGGGAGAAAGAGATATTGCAAGGGGGGGGATGATGGAAGGGAGGGCAAAGGGAGGAGGGAGCAATTTGAAGTCAACACTTGGGGAGGGACAGGATCAAAGGACAGAAGAGAAACAATGAGGGGCAGGTTAGGAGGGATGGTAATCCAGTTAGTCTTATACAACACGACTATCAGGAAGGTCATTTGCAAAACTACACAAATATGGCCTATATTGAATTGCCTGCTGTCCCAAAGGGAATGGGTGGGGAGGGAGGGATGGGGAGAATCTGGAACTCAAAGTTTTAGGAACAATTGTTTAGTATCGTTGTTGCAACTAGGAAAGAAGACATACAGTTAATGAGGAATAGAAAGTCATCTGGCCCTACAGGAGAAAAGAGAAGATGGAGACAAGAGAAGGGAGGGATGACAGAAGAGAGGGCAGATTGGAGATAGGGAAAATTAGAGTGCTTGGGGTATTGGGGTGGGGGGAGGGGAGAAAAGGGGAGAAAATTTGGAACCCAAAAATTTGTGAAAATGAATGTAAAAAGTTAAATAAATAAATAAATTTAAAAAAGAAAAAAAAACAGATATATTTGGAATTCATTCAAATTTAGGATAATAAGAGGTATTCCTCAATTGATAAATCTTGAAAGGATGTGAATAGTTTTCAGGGGAGAAAATCAAAGTCATCAATAGCTATATGAAAAAAATATTTTCTAAATTAATAATACAG
Source organism: Bettongia penicillata ogilbyi (assembly GCA_023548195.1). Lineage (NCBI taxonomy): Eukaryota > Metazoa > Chordata > Mammalia > Diprotodontia > Potoroidae > Bettongia > Bettongia penicillata. The sequence goes on from JAJHZJ010000360.1 coordinate 3,018,373, forward strand.
TAACAAAAATTAAAACAATTTGGGTACTTCCTTACATCCATCAGATTGGCAAAGTTAAGACAAAGGTAAAATGACAAATGCTGGAGGAGATGTGGGAAAACAGTTATATTACATGTTACATTCCACTGTTGGTGGAACTGTGAACCAGTTCAGGCATTATGAAAAGTAATTTGAAGTATACCCTCAAACATATTAAACTGTGCATACCTTTTGATCCAGAAATATTGCTACTATGTTATTACTATTGTTTTGTCGTGGCAAAGAACTGGGAATTGTGGGGATGCCCATGAATTGGGTAACGGCTAAACAAGTTGTAGTGTATGATTGTGATGGAATACTATTGTGCTATAAGAAATGATGATCTCGATGATCTTAGAAAAATAGGACAGACTTGCACAAAATAATGAACAGAATGGGCAGAACCAAAAGAACTTTGGATATAGCAAGTTGGAATGACTATTTTGACTATTTACAAATATTTAAATTAACTAGAAAGAACATATGAAGGAAGATACAATCTGCATCCAGAAAAGGAACTGATAAATAGAAGTATGTATAAAATTTGTGTGTGTGTTTATACACACATATACATTTATTTACATATACACACACACACATACACACATTTTTGTCTAACGGTAGCCATCTCTAGTGTGGGGGGAAGAAAACAATGGCTGATGTGATTATTGTCACTGCCAAAGATATTTGAAAGATCAGGGAAAATGGGAGAAGCACCACAGAATTAGCGAAAAGTCAACGTGTTCTTATTTTAAAGGAAGGGAATAGATTCTTTAATCTAGAGACCAAAGAGATTGACTTCAATTCCTGGGAAAATTATAAAGTGGATCATTACAGAGAAGATTAGGATTGAATGGAAGATGACTAAAAAAAATGTAGTAGATGATGGTAATTGAATATTGCCATGTTTTAAGAAACTGTGGTTATAATGAATAAAGAGAAGCACGGGAAGATTTATATGAACTGATACAGAATAAAATATACCAGGGAGAAGAGCATGCACAATAAAAATGGAAAAACACCCCAAAACTTCGAATCAGAATGTGCATGATTAATACTCAAGTATGGCCTTGGAAAAGGGTTGGATGACTAATATGGAAATATTTTTAACATTATTGAACATGTATAACCTGTATCAGATTGTTTGCTGTCTTGGGGATGGAGGAAGGAAGGGAAAGAGGGAGAAAATTTTGGAATTCAAAAATTTTACAAAAATGAATGTTGAAAACTCCCTACGTGGAATTGGAAAAAAAATACTATTAAGCAGTGTGTTGAGAAAATGTACTACTCTTTTTTCAGAGATTGGAAACTATGGGTGTATAATGTTGCATATACTGTCAGACTTTGCTGACATGTTGGTCTTGTTGAACTAATATAATTCTCTTTTCTTTTATTTCCCCTTAATTACAAGGAATGACTGACTAGAAAGGGGAAATAGGAGAGAGTCATTTAGAAAGGGATTGGGTATAAATACAAACAAAAATTCATACAATTTGTTTTGAATGAAAACATGGTCAGTGAACATCTTGTGAAGGAAAATATGACTATCAAGATAAAGCATGGCATCACTGGGAAAAGGTCATGCCAGATACCTATAAAAATTATTTTAACAGGTTACTAAACTGGTGAGTTAGAGAGGAGTTTACCTAGATTTTGGAGGGGTATTTGTAAAAAAAAGACATATAACATATATACATATGTATACATACATATATAAAACATGTAACATATATATAACATATAACACACATATATATTTAATATCATTCTTGTAAATAAATAGAGCAATGCAGGCTTAGAAATTTGGGTGTTTTTATAAATGATCATTTGGAATTAGTTGACTGGTCATACTCTGGGAGTCCTTGGTCATGGCTCACTATCAAGTTGGCAGGAGGTCTCCAGTGGAGTGCTTCAGCTAGGTGGTACAGTAGGCAGAGGGGCAGCTAGATGGTGCAGTGGATAGAGCACTGGATCTGGAGTCAAGAAAGACCTGGATCCAAAGAAAGCCTTAGACAATGAATACCTATGTGAGCAATTCACTTAACCTCTATTTGTCTCAGTTCTCTTATCAGTAAAATGGGAATAGTATTAGCACCTCTCTCTCAGGATCGTTGTGAGGATCAAATGACATAAAGTGCTTGCCACAATGGCTGGCACATAGTAGACACTATACAAACATTAGTTTTTATTGTCATTGTTGTTTCTACCATAATTGGCTCAAGGCTTTTAAGAATGTTTAATCAATGACTTTGCTACCACTCCAGATGGCCATGTTTTCACATTAGGATAAGACACCAAGCAGGAAAAAAACAGCAAATAAAGCAATTAACAGCTTGTCAAATGATCTTTAGAGGCTGGAGCAATGAGCTGCACCTACTAAGGTGTAATGCATTGGGAGATACGTGTGAAGTCTTTACAAGTGGGTGCAAAGATTCAACTCCATGCTCACAAGATGAAGAAGGGCTGATTGGCGAACAATTAACCTCAGAAATCAACCTCGAAGTCAAACCAGTAGGGATCAGTGGGGTAATGTAGTAATCACAAAAGTTAATGTGATCCTGAGTAACATGAAGACAGACACCCTTTCCAGGAATAAGGTGATGGTCTCCTTGGATAGGATATCGTTGTAATGCTAATTCTCCTCATCCAATGTTTTTAGGTGTTACTCATTTTCGTCTCCGATGAGATATTGCCTCCCTTTCATCATTAGCTGCTCTGTGTGTGAAGGGATTGTTTCCCATCTAGGTTGTAAGTTTCTGATGGGCAGAGACCTTCTTTTGTATCACTGACAGGAATGAGCCACCGCTCTGCCAGCGTGTCATGGGAGATGCTCAGTAAAGCTTCACGAAATTGGATCAGCTTCCATTTAGCATTGGGAATTGTGCATTAAATTCCAAGGAACCAGAATTAAAAGAAATATTTTAGCTAGTCCACAAGGCTTCTTTCCTGGCATTCTTCACTCTACAATCTTTATACTGGTCCCTTGTAGTTCCTTCCATATGATTGTTCACATCTCATCTCCATGCCTGTGCAGTTATTCCTCGCACAGAATATATTTCTTCCTTTTCTTCATCTTGTAGAATGTCTTTGTTGGAGCCTCTTGACCACATAGACTTTCCAAGTTTAAGTTCAGTCTCCCCAGGGACCGCAGTATGCCTCTGTTGTGGGGGGAGGGATGCTTCTGTAAAATAACAAATTTTGCCATTTCTGTTTAGTAAATTCCCTTTATAAAAGCTAAATAAGGCTGTCTGATATTTGGTTAAGAAGTACATGGCAGAGGGACTGACAGTATTGGAAACCTCAAAGCATAAGGGATACCCCTAGAGCCCTGAAGGGGGTATTCTGCTCTTTAAGGGAGCATTAATGTCTTCTAGGAACTTATCCTTCCAGGTGAGGGTAGGAGTTGGGAGAGTGAACCCAAAGGGAGAGTAGCATTCATGTGTTTGTTGTGTACTACCAATAAAATAGAAGTGTCTTGAGGGTAAGAGCTATTTCATTTTTGTCTCTTCCTAACTCAAATAAGTAGCCTGGTGCCTGGATCATAGTAGGCATGTAACAAACATTTGATTGAAGGTCATTTCCAACTCTCTCCTTCCTTCCTTCCTTCCTTGTCTTTCTCTCTCCTTTTCTTTTTTTGGGGGTTCTTCTTGGATAAAATCACTAATATGGACATGTTTTACATGATTGTACATACATAACTTATATTGGGTTGCTTGCTGCCCAATAGGGCAAGGGAGGGGAGAGGAGAAAGAGGGATAGAATTTGGAACTCAAAACTTAAAGAAAAACCCAAATGTTAAAAATTGTTTTAATTTATAATTGGGGGGAAATAAAATAATCCATGAAAAAGAAAGCCACAGAGTCCATCTCTTTCATAGCAACTGTGACATGTCACTGCAAAACAGTAATGACTTGAGAGTCTATTACAATATTTCTCTATCCTATGTGAAACTAACCTTAAGGCTAACTAGTGAACATATCTGTGTACTCAGATCACACATATATGTAAATGTGGTATTGATTTATAAACCAATTAACAGCAAGGGTCATCTTTTTTCTTTAAAAAGCAAATTCCTGATCTTTTTTTATATATACCATATATTCCAACTCTATTTGAAGGAATGTAGGTATTTCTATGAATAATTAATATTTGCTTTTTTCATATGGAAAGGGTATTTTTATGTGCAAAGGAACCCATGTAGTCAGTATACCAAGGGAGAAACTGACCTACGACAATATTGACATTTCTGCTATTAATGAAATGAGAAAACATAAGCACGGTGCAGCTGAATGGAGGGAAAATGTAAAGATTCACCTTGGTGAGGAAAAGAAAGTTGTTGGCATAGTTGGCTTTATTTATACCTAAATGTAAAAGGAAATGCGATTTCATAGTATATTTGATCAATATGTGGTCATGTTGCCTTGCAATGTGTATGGTAAATATGTGGGAAAAGACCTTGAATAAGACCCTTTAAATTAAATCATCTTTCATATTTGATGAGTGTTGAGGACCAGGGTGGAGTGCCATTGACAAGATCAGGAAAGACCTTCGGGGAAACTGTTCTTGGAGATTGTGCTCATTATCATCCGGAATGGCTCTCCATGTCCCCCAGATGTTGGGAACTACAGAAAACAAGGGATATGTAATACAGATGTCCTCTAGGCTAATAGCCTTTAAAGACAATAAGTCTGGCCAAATCACTGGGACAGGAGATGAGCAGAATGTCACATAGACTTGCAGATTCTGTCTATATAAACCCTAACCCTCAGATCAGTAAACGGAACTGGTCCATCTTTTCCCGCCTCCCGTGACTCTTTTCTTTCAACCACATCACCGAGCCGTGTAGGGTCGCGGGCCGTGAGCTACATATGAGTTCAATGTAAAGTCAGGAAAAGAGAAGGATGATGAAACTATGTTGGAAAATATGCATCAAGATTAAGAAATCAAAGAAGTCAAAAACCTGGAGACCTCAAAGAAGCATCTTGCCCCTATATCATGGATGCTTTTTTAAATAGATTCCAAAGACACAAGTCATGGTGAGTACTAACCATCCCTTGAGTGTACATGCCCACACAAACACACACACAGAAACAATCTTAAGAGATAAGAAACAACTGGTTTCCAATGAAGGAGTCATTTCTGAAACATCTGCCAAAGGCTGTCAAACTATTGATTTGTCAGAGTGAAGATAAACGTCAGCAGCAAGTCAGGAAATAAATGATGTAATTGTAACAATTCCTTCAAGGCAGCCGATTCAAACAAATGATCGAATCGAACTCTTTGTTTTGTTTTTGCTGTTTAATTGGTACAAACATTTCTCTGAATAAAGTTTTTCATTTCTTCACTTGTGCGTCCCTTTTAATCTGTACTGACTATACACAGTCAGCTCTACCATCCCCGATGACATCATCCCTCCTAGTAATTTGTCTTGCCTCATCTATCCAGGCTTCACTCAGCAGAACAGTTAATCCTTCTCCCCATCTCTCCATCCAGAGGGAGTGGGCTGCCTACTAATCAGTTCCCTGACCTCTCCCTACTCCTTATCCCTCCAAGGAGGTTGAAAGGCTAGAATAGGCTTCTGGTTCAGATAATTTTCAAGTCACAGAGTGAGCTTTGGCTTCTCTTTTGTACAACTTGGACAGTTCCCAACATCTCTCCTAACTGAGGGTATCTTATTTGGTGCTATGGATGAGGCATTTCTGCTCAGTCAAAAAGCAGCCCCCAGACAAACAACCCTGATGGGTCTGGGACCAAACGGGACTGGGAACTGAGCTTCACTCCCGGTCACAGCTGGACCATAACAGTGGAAGAGTGTCAACACCTAGACACAGGGAGTCCAGAAACACAGCCATGCAAACAAGCTGTAACTGTAACAGTACAGCAGCCCAGGAGACATGGCCACCCACCAATTATCACTCTGCACACCATAGGATTAGAGGTAAAGTCGGTCCACAGCTTGCCTCCTCAGCTTGAACCACAACTTTTAGCTGCCAATTAGAGCCTAGAAAAGAGGGCGGGGAAAACCTAAGCAAAAAATCACCAAGTCCAATCCTAATCTATTTCAACTGTAAACAGGTTCTCTTTCTGTCTCTCTCAGTCTCTCTGTCTCTCTTTTTGTGTCTGTCTCTGTCTCGCTCTCTCCCCTCTCCTCAATCTCAATATCTCTCTGTATGTCTCTCTTCTTCTATCTCTGTTTCTCTGTTTGTCTTTCTTTCTCTCTCTCTCTCTGTCTCTCTCTCTTCTCTCAAAGGGTGCTAAAGTGGATACAGACCTGACTACAGAGTCACCAAGACCTAGATTTGAGTCTTGCTTCTGACACATCCTGGCTGGGTGACCATGAAGAAATCTCTTAACTTCTCAGTACCCCTAAGCAAAGAGGAAGTTCTAATGTGCACTGTTAGTGGGCTTTTTCACCCTTGGGAGTTTTCTATATCACTGAAAAGACCCTGTACAGTCCAGGTCCTTCTCCATGAACCATCCTGAGTCAGTCTTGTGTATAACAGGAATTCCACATTATCCATTCATCTTTCTTCAGAGTTTGCTTCAGGTATTCCTCCAATGGGAAGCTTGGGCTGAGCCCCTTTTCCCACTGTCAGTGTGTCCTCTGCACTGATTTTCTTTTCCATTAGCCTGGTTGTACCCCTGTGGTGAATGTAAATTTTGGGGGGCAGAGAATATTTATCTAGGGGCCACTAGGGGGCTCCTCAATGCACAACATAGTGGGCCTGGAGTCAGGAAGACCTGAGCTCAAATCCAGTCTCAGACACATCCTAGCTGTGTGACCCTGGGCAAGTCACTGCACCCTTTTTGCCTCAGTTTTCTCAGCTGTAGAATGGGCTGAAGAAGGAAATGGTAAACCACTCCAGTACCTCGGCCAAGAAAATCACAAATGGGTCACAAAGAGTCAGATATGACTGAAAAATAACTGAATGTCAACAGCAACAATGAACGTGTGTTGAGTGGATGTGAAGTTGAAATTGAGTCAGGCTTCCAAGGTGGTTTCCTTCTCTTGACCTGAAGTGAAGGTTGCAAAAACCTATCACTCCCGAAAGGGATGAGAGTCTGAGCTCTACCTATGGGGCCTTTCATTCCCCCCCCACTCCCAATAGCAAGCCTTCCCGAAGTGACAAGGTGGCCCATCTGCCACCACTGGGTGCAGGTTTCTGGTTGACGGTTTTGTTGGTGGGTGTTGGCAGACTGTGGGGCAAACACTGCTCCATTGTATGACTGTTAGTCCTGGCATCCTCTTGAGAAAGGCATTCTGTAATGTGATTTTTCAGACCCCAGGAGACCAGGCAGGAGGGAGACACATCCCTAACCCATCTGCCACCTCTCTCTCTCTCTCAACTTCCACTCCCTAAAATGGGAACTTAAAATAGCAACAACTGATTTTATCTTCACAACAGCCCTGGGAAGTAGGATGCTATTACAATCTGCATTTTACTGATGAGGCAACTGAGGTAGACAGTGGTTAAGTGACTTGCTCAGGGTTACACAGTCCTGAGGCCAGATTCAAACTTAGCTCTTCCTGCCTGAACAGAACACTGTGCACTATGGTGCCTCCTAGCGGTCTCTTGCACATTTTTCTTTTTTTTTAAATTTTAATGGAGACCAATTGAAAATAATTTTGCTTTTGGTTTTCTTACCCCAAGCCCCACAAGAATGTCAAAAATTTTGAGTTTGGGGTCATTGTGAAATTTTAATGATTTAAATTTAGTGATTAAAAATGCAATAGCATTATTTCCTGATGTCATGGTACAGAGTGAGGAGTCTGAAACTTTGGCAAAGGGACTGGGTTCAATTACTGAATCAACTCTTTACTCTCCATGTGAACTTGATCATGTCTCACTTACTCTACCATGTAAATAGGGTGGTCTGTGGGGCTTCTGATGTTCTTTCTAGCTCTAAGGCTAGGACTCTGTCATCATGAATTTACAGGCTTCCAGTCACCCCCTGCTCCAAGTCTGCCCTTGAGAAGGCTCTTCTAGAAAACTGTCATGTTGACCCTCCCCAAACAACCTCTTCATTTTACAGTCCAATCCAAGACATGCCTTGGGTTGGAGGGAGCAGCCTTGTGAGCTGCTTGCCAGCAGAAGAAGGCAGACCTCTTGGACAAAGGCAGGCTGAGGGAGTATCCCCTGGGCCCTCCTTCTGCTGGGCTTCCCTTCAAGTGCCCTGAGCCATGGAACCTTACAGGCTGTGTAATTCCCATCCCTCACCCTGAGAGCTGTCAAGCTTTCCTGCAAACACCAGCCCAGTCCAGGGAGAGGCTTTCAGATCTCCCCGGAGCCTTGGTTTGAGTATCATGTGAGCACCTTGCCATGCTGCTGGGGTTCTAGCTTGCAGGTAGCTGACAGTCAGCATCTGCTTTTATAAGGCCTGTGTTATTATCATCATCATCATCTCTAGACTTCAGACAGACTCAGAGCTTATAAGGGTTGGTCAAAGTTGCACAGTCAGTAAATATCTTACGTAGTATTTGAACACAGGTCTAACTGACTCCAAGTCTAGAACTCTCTCCATTAGAGTACACTGCCTTTCTACCTTGTTTGATAAGAGAGTGGAGGTGGTTGTCATGGGAAACAAGCTTCAGAAGATCTGGGCTATCCAGTCACCCAGTGACTGGTCATCAGAACAACAAAATGGTGAGAAAATAGGTATGGGCTGTATAGATGCCTGTTTTTCCCTCCTCTTCCTTCTTCTCCTTTTCCCCACTCCTTCTTTCCACCCACACAACCTGGCTCACCCTTGGCCCTGGCTTCTGCAGGACAATCTGCTGCACCTCCCTTCCCCTGGACTTCCCTTACTGTGCATTTGGACCCAATTCAATGCTGTGTCCATACTGACCCACTGGAGAGCACACAGACCTCAGAACCTGAGCCCCATTGCTAAATCAGGGGCCTCCATTCGTAGAGTCTGTCTCCTGTGGGCTCTGCACAGCCAGCCTCCCTCCCTCATCTTGATGCCTCTGATCCACCTTTCAGCCCAACAACGTTTTGCTATCAGAGCAAGTGAAAGGTTTTTTTTTCTTTGTTTTGGTTCAGTTTTCCATCTGGGTGAAAGCAGCTGTGGCAAATTGCCATGGTCTGAAGGAAATTGCATTTTTAATACGCAAATACATTCTGGAGGGAGAAACAGTTTGAGGAGCTGCCACTTCAGGACCCTGTTGCTAAGTCTATAATCAGCAGTTATGAGGGACCCACATCCTCTAGAGGTCATGAAGATTAGGTCCATCCAGCAGAACCTGGCTATAGCCACTTGATTAGAGAAGGGAGTGTTGAGTTCCCTCTGAAATGTTTCTCTCTACCAAGAGTGACTGAAACTGTTTTCAGAAACATCCCAGGATTAATGGGCCGGAATCAGTACCCTTGATGATGCCCCAAGGTTCCTTCAGTGCCTCAGCCCTCACCATCTTCCTGTGGGGTGGAGAATCTGGCCACTGGCCAGATTTCTTCCTGCTTTGTCACTAGTCTCATACCTCATGAAATGTGCTCAGTCCCCACAATCCTTGCTCCTTAGAGAGCCCTCTCCCCATGCTCTGATTTGTGCTGTATTTCTTCCCAGTCTGTATATCCTCTCTTCTAAGACGCCTCTCCCCTTAGCTCTGATTGTCTCTGTTACATGGTCTTTTCTATCCACAGTTCTGTGGATGTAGGTTAAAAAAGTGTTTATTTTCTACTTTGACAGTGAAAGCATCCTTCTGCCCCCACTAATAGTGGAGAGAGCAGGAAAGAAGGAATGGAGAGTGACCTACAAGTGGAAGAAATCAACGCTGCCTTCCAAGGTAAGAGTCCTTCCTGAGAGTTGACAAATGTGCAGGCTGTCTTCAAAGTCTCGGTGTAGTTTGAAACTTATTAAAGATGAAAACTTCACTTAGACTGTTGGGACATCCCAGATAAGCTCAAGAACCACTGCTCAGTGGGTGAGTGGTCAACAAATATACATAAACAGTTCTCAGAATTGCCATTTCTTAATGAACATATAAAAGATTATTTAAAAAGAACTAATAAAAATATTATATATATATATATATTTATATCTCATTATTCTGAGGTTTGACCTCACATCCAGTAAACTGTTCAAGGTGACAAAGATAGGATGAGTCAATGCTGGAGAGGCTGTGGAAAGACAGGCACATTAAGCATTGCTCGGGGGACAAATGAATGAATCTCAACTTTCTGGAAAATGATTTTGAATTCTATTAAGGAAGTGACTAAAATGTATTCTCTTTGAATCAGTGATACCAGTACTATACACTGAAAATAGAAAGAAAGGTCCCACAGGCACCAAAACGTTCATAGCAGAATTTTTACATCCTAGCAAATAGTTGGAAACAAGCAAATACCACTGCTCTTCTCTGCTCTCCATCCTCACAGGGGGTTTTGGAGTTGGGTGGCCAGTGGTGAATCCTTGTGATTAAGGCCCTAGGAAGGGCTAAAAATAGCAGAAAAAGTCACATCTTATTTCTATAGCATTTACTTTGATAACCACAATAACTCTGTGGTGCAGTTTTGGATATCACTTAATATCTTTATTATACTGTGACTAGTATCCCTATTTCAAAAATGAGCAAACTGATGCCCAAGCACCTTCTCCCCAGTCCACAAATGGCCAAGTTGGGTCTTGAACTCCAGATATGAATCTCTTTCTGCCAAAACACTGCTGCTCCCAGGCATTGTTTAGAGTCTGGGATGCTGCAGGGATGAAGGGGAGACACAGGGAGGCTCCCATTCTTCAATCAGTCCAGGGATGTGTGCATGGCACATGAAGTGGTCAAGATAGTCATTTTGGACACTACTCAGTTGTGTCCCAAAGTAGCAAGAGCCCCAGAGTAGGGGGTGAATTAGACCACCCTGGGTACCATGAGCATGGACATTTGGAAAGGGAGTGGATGCCCAGAGAGAGGCAGCCAAGTGATGCAAGGGATAGAGCACCTGACTTGGAGTCAGAAAGATAGGAGCTCAAATCCTTCCTTAGATAGAATCGGAGTGCATTTTCTTAACCCTAACCCTAGCTGTATAATCCTGGTCAAGTCTCTTAGGCTCTCTCAGCCTCATCTGTAAAATGGGGATGATAAAAATAGCACCTATCTGACAGGATAAAATATTTCAAGTGCTTTCCTTTTATTTTTGTTATAATAATAGTAATTGTTGTTGTTGGGAGGAGGAATGGAAGAAGTAGTTACTGAGTGCGTTGACATCTAGAGCCAATAGGATGTTCAGAATAGGAAAAGTAGCAACCAGTAAAGAGATAAACCCAAGAGCTGGATTAGTTGGAATGCTTTGGGGTTGGGGCTTGGGGCAGAGATTGGAGGGAACTCGAGGGTCTTGGAGAAGGAGTGTGATCTCATACATCACTGAGGAGTGAGGAATGATGCACCAGTGGCCATAAAATTGTGTCAGATGCTGCCTATATTAGTTCTAAGGGCAGAGTTCACCTGTGGGATAATATTTTGGTAGGAGAGGGGCTGAGCCAACAAGGACATGAGGACTGAAGCACTGGGGAGACAGGGAAGAGAAAGCTTAGGATAAGATGTCAGAGCTCGCTTCAAGAAGGGAAAGGAATTAGGCTCATTCTATTTGGTACCAAAGCACAGTCCCCACATGGACTAGATCTCCATACAGGGCTGCGGGGAGAGAATACATAATTACAGAGTTGGATTGAGAATCGGTGTAGCAGCAGCAACTTTCCAGTACCAACAATTATTCAAAGGAAGCATGGGCTGCTTTGGGGGGCAGGGAGTTCCCCAGGCCTAGAAGTCTTCATGTAAAGGCTGGGTGGACACTGGCCAGGATGTTGTCTCTAGGGCTTCTGCTCAGGCAGGGGTTTCAACCAGGTGGACTGGGAGGTCCCTTCCAGTTCTAGGATTTTGCGACTCTAAGGGACCAAACCCTCAGGGGATTGGGGGCTGGGATGCAGAGCTGGAGTTGGAGGTGATGGGTTGCTTTGTTCTGAGTTCACTGGCCTAGAAAGAAAGTCAGACATGTTCACAGACAGATCACCAGGGGAACCTCTGTGCCCACACAAGATAATAAGTGACCAGCATCTCCTAGGAAGCAGGGAAGAATTCAACCCAGTTCTCAGTCAGTTGATTGCTTTGAGTTCTGAGTTGCTCCCAGGACAAGCACCTTCTGGTCACTGGGAAATTACCTGTGCTCAGACTTATTTTCACTCTCCCTGCTGGGGGCCTGCAGCTGCCTGCATGTCCACAGCCTAGAAAGCCTGCTCTGTGCCAGCCCCTAGAAGCTTTACCCCAAGTATCTACTGAAGGGGCAGCATTGTCTTCTACAAAGTTAGAACTTTGTAGTTCTTACTTTCCCTCCCTTTTCCTGCTGGCATTCCACCCTGAGCTCAGGCAGAGGCAGGGTTGGTTCCTGAGGCTCCAGGCAAAGTGATGCTCCTGGCCTCCCTCCCCATCTGGCCCCAGTCTGTCTGGCCAGCCTGGCTACATAGGCATCCTCTTCACACTTTTTGCTGCATTCTTACTGGCCTACTTTAAGTCACATCCATCATAACTCTGTTAAGTTTTTGTGGGAATGCACACTGGCCACTCCATCTCCTATCTCTGGGATCCAACCCTGGATGAAAGCCCTCCCTCCTTGCCCTCTGCTTTCCAATTAGAAAGCAAGAAGCTATTTCATTTTTCCATTTGGATTCCTAGTGTCTAGCATGATGCCTCACACATAGTAGTATCTTTTGAGTCTAAAATAGTTTAAGAAAAAAAATCAAACTGTCCATAACAGAGATTCACAGTTTCATGTGTAATCCTATTTCTGCTCTACTAGATATATGAAAGTGCTGTTTTATTTAGTTTTTAATGTTTGGAATTTTATTAAAAAATCAGATGCATACGGATGACTGCATAAGAAGTGTTCCTGAGGTCTGCCTGGTGAGATTAATTAATATTATACTGTTATATTAATAACTAACTATTAATTTGTGATCCACCCTTCTCTTCCTATTTCTGTTACAAAACCCAACTCCTGGAAAGATCAGTTAGTCTCTGAAGAGCATAGCTTAGTGATGAGACATGGGGACTCAGGAGGGGCCCCACCTAATTAAGAAACCTAATTCTGTTTAGAGTATAAACAGAATCCAGTCGGAATGAGCCTTTGTCTTGAGGAAGATTCCCCTCTCCTTGATCCCCTCTATTAGAGTTTAGGGCAACCTGCTCATGAACGGGAAAACTAGCCAGAGAGGTCCAGATGGAAATGGCTTCCTCTGCCCAACACCCATTTAACCCTTGAAGCTATTGAGTTTCATGATGAAGTCATGTTTTCAGCAAGAGGAGCTAAAGACTTTTAGCTCACCTCTTCATTAAATGTCTGCCCATCAGGGTTTGGGGCAGCTAGGTGATGCAGTGGATAGAGCAGTGAGTCAGGGGGACCTGAGTTCAAATCTCACCTCAGACACTTGACACTCTAATTGTGTAACCTTGGGCAAGTCACTTAACCCCAATTGCCTCATCCTGGGTCATCTCCAGTCATCCTGATGAATATCTGGTCATTGAATTCAGATGGCTCTGGAGGAGAAGTGAGGCTGGTGACCTGCACAGCCCTCCCTCACTCAAAACAAAGTCAAGTGCAAGTCATGTCATTATTTCTCTGATGGCATGGTCTTCTTTGGCAATGAAGGACAAATACACATGCACCCACCAGGGTTTAGTTTCCAGTTGTCAGGGGAGTTCCCTTTTAGAAAGGATTTAAAGTGATTCAGAGCATCTTTGGTTAGGAGGAAGCCTCTTGCCTCTCTTCCCGTTGACTGGGAATCCAGGCGTACAATCTAAGTGCGGGAATCTACCCCAGAGATAAAGAACATGGAAAGGATTATTGCTCACCAATACGGGTTTTTGTTACCAAATATGGAACTTAAGGGAAGAATGCTGATGTGTTGGCATAAGGGGTGATGAAGAAGGGTACATGACCGGAACTTTGGTGGTTTGATGGTTCTCCATCCTAGAGCACTTTATTTGCCTTAAGGGGATACTTAGTTATTTTAGCTTTGGCAGAAAGGGTGGGGGTTTTGGGGAATTCATGCCTGAGGGGTCTTAACCTGATTTCACTCACTGGTAATGAGGTATAATCAAACATACTAGGGGTATCTGGGATGCCTGGGTATGTGAGCACAGACTGTCAAGGGTCACTCATTCTCCTCCTGAAGGTTTGACTTTAAGGTGGAATTGGAGTGGGAAAATTCTTTTCACAGAACCTCAGAGAGGTACTTTGTCCTCCCTATGGAACTGGAAGGATTAGCTATGTCATACGCTGGTGTGAGTTTAGATAGTGGGTTCTCCTAGATCAAATGTCTTCCAGTAGCCCCTGCTAGCATTTGAACGAGAGCCAAGAAACAGGATCTCCAGGAAAGAGTGCCCCTGACTTTTGGGAGTCCCTGAGTCACAGGTCACCAGCTCAGGTGGAATTCTACCCCTGCACCACAGCATTGCTAATTCTGCAATCTCATTAAACCCTAACTGGGACTTCATTGGGGATCATTTAAAGAAAGATTCAGTTTTACTCCAAACAGAGACATGCAAAATATGAGGAGAGAGGAAAATCAGAAAGCAAAGCCAAATTTTCCCTTTCCTCTAAGTTCTCTAGTCAAGCTCAATTTAGTGCCCTAACATCTCCATCTTTATTGTAAGGCTCTAAACACAGTATTTTGCCAGAGATTTAGCAAAACAAAGTATTAGATTATGTAATTTCACAAGGGAAGGCATCTGCATACATCTGCATATATCTGCATATCATATGCATCTATTACAATGGATCAGAAGTTGCATAATCCACTTAGAATAATCAGGGTCTTTGTCCTGCTGCATTTCCATTAACTTCCTGCAAATGAGACTAATCACATTCCTCAGTAACTCCATAATGGAATTAAGCTGATTCCTGTGCTAGGAGTTTACCCAAGGTTTCTTTTGGGAAGGGAAGACTCCATGGTGGCAGTGGAAATAATAATAGCTCCTATATCAATAATGCTTTGAGGTTAAAAAAAACTCTTTATTTTCAACAACCCAGTAACCTAGGCAGTATAACCTATTTTATAGATGAGACAACTGATATTCAGAGACAGGAAGTGATCTTTTAAGATCTTGAATTTCAACTGTAGTTTTCCTTTTCCAAGATCTTTGCCCTTTGTCCTATGAGCAAGAAGAGGCCCCAGCCTGCACATCAGTGCCCCAATATGACTGTGGTAGGCTGACTGGTGGCACTCTGGCCTCAATATGAACAACCACTGCTAGAAGGATTGATGTATATTATGGAGTCTGTCTGTTCCCCAAAAGAAACAGCGGTAAGATAGAAACAGTAAAAACCTCAGAGATAAGATCTACTTCCTGGCTTTCCTGCTTGTCAGAGACTTGGAAGCCCTAAAGGTAGGGATTGTATTTTTATTTGTTTGTTAATCACTGGTTTCCTCTCCCCCTTCAGTACCATGGACAGGGTCAAGAACATGGATTCATAACACCATTGATTTAGAGATGGAAGGAGACTTTGAGGTCATCTAGCCCAATTCCTTCATTCTGAAGTTGAAGAAACAGAAGTCCAGAAAAGTTAAATTACTTTTCCAAGGTCACAGAGTAAGGGCCACAGCTGAGTACTGAAATCCAGGTCCTCTGTGTTCTAAATCTAGCCCTCCCACCAAATGGCCTTTGGTACTTGTAAAGGACTTTCCAGTGCATAAAGCCCTTTCACATTCACTGGCCCATTTTATTCTCATAAAGAAGCCATGACGTGGGCAAAGCAATGATGATGAGCATGATAGAAGATGTTAACTGCTATAGCTTTAAGATTTTACAAGCACTTGATTGTTACAACAATCCAATGTGGCAAGTACTTCAAGCATTTTCAGCCCCATTTTAGAGAGGAGGAAACTGAGGCTCAGATAGGTTAAGGTAGTCAAATTTTCATTTTGCTTTTAAACTTGACCTCCTCTGAATCTTAGTCAAGCACTCAATTACACTACAACTCTCTCCATTTTACAAAGAATACTGAAGCCAGTTAATTGCTGCAACTACTCCCTGCTCCTGACCAGTTGCTCACTTCCCTATTCCAGTTTTCCTTAGCATTCCATAGCATTTCTTCTCATTGCTTTAACATAATTATGGATTTAACTGCCTTTACATGTCTAATAGTTGCTGGAACTTAAGGTAGAAACACTGATTTTGACTTCCCTTTGCCTTCAAGCCATATTGGAAGAGTCTGGGTGGGATGAGGAGAAAGTGGTCAGCTGTGGCTCTCCTCAGCTACCAAGAAAGCTATTTATCACCTACACCTCCCTCTCAACACTTACTACATTCAGCTGTGCCTAGTGAGAACATTCACAAATCATGATAGCACTTCGAGGTCTCCAACTGGGCTGAAAAGCAAATTATCTTCTGCCAGCTAGACTGTGACCACAGTCCCCAGGAACCCTTTCTGGCCAGCTTCCCTGTGGTCTCATTAAAGTTCAAAGAACTGCCTTGGGATATAAGCGCCCTGATCCTAACGGCTGCTCATCAGTGTGCTGGGAACACCTCAGTAATTCTACCTAACGCTTCCCTAACTCCCTATATGTCACACTCTCTTTCCAAAGGCCAGAACTAAAAAAGAGCTACTAGGGGACAGGAGGGGAGGATCGAAGTAGGACGCTGCTCAGGTTGCATCCTGACCAATGACCTATGGTATAAATCTACCTGGAGAGGTCGTTTTAAAATGTATTTGGAGAAACTTTCAAGAGGTAACATCGTAGTTCCCTGAGCCAGCTACTGGTCTCTAGCACTCTATGTGAAGAGAAAGGACTTCAAACAGCTTTTAGTAATACTCAAAGGAGTTATAACAGGCATTTACAATTTACAAGACACTATGCCAAACAGGGTTTCATATAGATGCAGGGAAACAGATTTCACTTCACACTAAGGAACATCTGACTAAAAATTGGAGCTGTCCATAAACAGATCAGTTGATTTGGAGAGGATGCGGATTACAGTACTATGCCATAATAGATCTGGAACCTCAAAAGTTCACTAATTCATCCCTCTCTCTCACTTTAACAGATGAAACTGAGAATCAGAGAAGTTAATTGATTTGCCCAACATCATATAATTAGTGGACATTGTGGGAAGTAAGAAAGTTCTGTTTTTCACATTCCACATTTCCACATTCCACAACATAAGGGTTGTGACTTAGCATGGAGAGGTTAGAAGTTAGAAACTAATGTGCAGGCCCAAGAAACTGTGTGGGTTAAAAGACCCTTACACAAAATTTTAAATAAATTAAGAGACTTCTCGAGGTAAGAACAGAAAGTGTTTTATTCAATTCTCACGAGAAAGGGGTGTCCCTCCACCAGGATGGGGCTAATGGAAGGAGGAGCTTACAGAGGATAAAACACCATCATATATCCTAACACAGAGAATCCCTGTTGAGGGCCAGGGTGGAGTGCGGTTAACAAGATCAGGATAGACCTTCGGGAAACTGTTCTTTGAGACTGTGCTCATTGTCATCGGGAATGGCTCTCCATGCCCCGCAGATGTTGTTGTCTCTGTGAGACAGACAAGAGAATTACAGAAAACAAGGGATATGTAAAATAGATGCCCCTAGACTTAAGATTGATTTAGTCACCCTGATTGATTTAATCAATAGGAGACAGAATGTCTATAAACCCTAACCCTCAGATCAATAAACGGAACTGGTCTATCTTTTCCCCACCTCCCATGACTCTTTTCTTTCAACCACATCACCTTGCCGTGTAGGGATGCGGGCGTCCACTACAAATCCCACCATCCCACTATTCCACCTCTCCATTAGCTGGGAGGTGGGCTTACAGTTTAAGTGCAAAAAACTAGGCAAGACCTGGGAAATACTCACCTATCCCAACACACTTTCTTATTTAATACCTAACTACCGATGTGGCTATTCTATAGCTAAAGTAAAAAGGAGGGGAGGGGGAAAAGGAGAGCTTGTACTGTTGATGTGACAACAGTACATAACAAAGGCGAGATTTGAGTAACTTCCAAGTTTTGGCTACAGTCCATAGCACTATCACAGAGAGAAGGGAGGGGAGGGGACCTAACTACCCACAAACCCTGGATTCCTGGAAATCAGGGATCCAGAGAGAGGCCTTATGGAAAAGAAATTTTACTTAGAAAATATAATATTCCCCATATTTCATTATGAGATGTCTTCACAATGTCCTCATTTCACTCAGAGTTGTGTGAGGAAGGGCCTATCAGGGAGGAGAACATGGAGTCACATGGCCAGGGGACAGTATTGCCAGAGATCCAGTTAGGCAAACAGTATAAGAAGCCACATCTTCTTGCACATGTTGTAGTCTTTCCGTAGTCTTACTGGGGAGACTACCCATCCATTCAAGGGGAATAGATGCAAAGATTAATGAAAGCTTTCCTGATTTCACAACAGATATTGTCCTTTGTTTAAGGCAAGCATATTTCTCACTGTTGGGGGCTTGTTAGGCTCACTTCTAAAGATGTCAAAAGCAAGATTTGAACCCATGTCTCTGACTTCAGAGATAGTATGCTTTTGACTATCATATTTCTTCCTCTCTTAATAAGAGGCTAGGCAATCACTTGTTGATGTAGAGAGGGAATTATCTGGGAGACATGCATTGGATTAGATAGTCTTGATGAAGTACAAGCTCAAGCAGAGACCTTTGTCCCTTGGACCAGGAAGGTTTTGGACCCATTTGTCTGAAGGGTTGCGGAAAGCCTGGCCTTGGGGGGGGCTCCTTGGATTCCCCTTACTTGATTTAACATTCCCATGATTCCTCCCTTCCTGCCACTTCTTAGTATTCTCTTGAGGCCCCAATGACCCAGCCAGGATTGTGGATTGTCTGGACTATGGGCCTCTCCCATCAGGATCCTTCTTGGGTTTGATTTACATTCCAGGCTGACCTCCCCCATCCAGACCATCCCTGGGACCCAAGACTGTTTGGTGATACCTAGATTCTTCCCTTAGTCTTTTTCTATATTTAAGCTCCATCTCCATGAAGGTGCTCAGGTCTAGCTGAGATTCTATCTGACCTGCTTGTTAATACAAGCATTAACAAGTGCTTAGGCTCCTTAAGAGTCAACCCAGTATGGCAAATCTTTAAAGAACTTTGTTTTTCTTTGGTTTTAGGAAGGCTTGTGTTAAATTCATTCAAGCAGCACCTGGCATGTGAGCATTTGGGGGTCCCCAGTACCCCGAACCTCAACAGTCTGTGAGGACCACAGCTTGATTGGAGTCTGCAAATACCTTCATGGCACATGCAGGGGAGGGTGAGGCTTCGATGCAGTCACTTACAAATTGGTTTATTCTCTACTCTGCATCAGCCACCATGCTAGGTATCGTAAAAACTGGAATTCTACTGAGAAAATACAACAGAGAGAAGAAGGGACAAGGCAGAGCATGAAGGAGCTCAAGAAGAGGAGAGATCGGAGCAAATCCTCTGAGAAGGATTCCAGACATGATTCCAAAGAACTGAAAATGACAAATGCTCTCCATCTCCTGATAGAGGTGATGGATTAGTATGCTGAATGAGACTGGTTTTAGACATGGCCAATATGGAAATTTGTCTTACTTGGTGACACATATTTGCTGGGGGAATGAGAGGAAGAAAAACTGAATGCCTGATAATTGACAAAATGTATGTTTGTCCTTCATTGCCAAAGAAGACCCATGCTATCAGAGAAATAATGACATGACTTGCACTTGACTTTGTTTTTTTTTTTGAGTGAGGGAGGGCTAAATTGACAAAATACATTTAAAATCATGAGGGAGAAAAGGAGATGGCAAAGGAGATACACTTCAAAGTAAAAGTTTCTGCAAGTTGAAGATGTGCAGGGAATGAAATCTAGACATATGGGATGGTTATGTTCATGCTGGAGATAAGTCAATTGAAGCTCAAAATGGCCAGGTAATTTGCCCAAGGCCTCCACAGTCAGGGAATATCTGTAAATTTGAGACTTGAACCCAGGTAAGGCTCCAAGTTCAGCATTCTTTCCATTGGGAGAAAGGCCAGGGGTTAAGGTGGTTAGCATGCTGTACCTGGGGGCAGAAGACCTGTCCTAGGCTCTACTCTGATACTTTCTGTTTGTGTGATCTGGAGCAAGTCTCTTTAACTGCTCTGACCTCAGTGTCCAGATCTTTAAAATGAATATGATTATAAAAAACTGCTTCCCCCACAGAATTTTTGAGAAGACAGGGGAGTTTGTAAACCTTACAGCTTTGCATAAGCATGAGCCCAGACTCTACCAGAACAACCCAAGATAATCAAATAGAGGGATGGGGTGGGGGAAAGGCCTTATAGTTTATCTCATCAACCCATTCACTTTTCAGATGCAGAAACTGAAATGAAAGAAATGAAGAGACTTGCCCAAAGTCATCCAAGCAGTAGGGGTGAGAGGTGGGACTAGAACCCAGATCTTCCTAAACTGAGAGCCAAGGGTTTCCAAGCTGATACCCATTCACTGTCACTGAAGGACCAAGGGAATCAAGCAGAAGCCTAGTTGGAGCAGACACTTTTTGAGGAGGGAATGGGCAAAGTTTTCTTTCCCTCACTGTACCACAAGAAACATCGGTGACTCTTCCAGAGAATGGGGCTGATTGTCTTTTAAATTGCTCAGAGAGATAGCAAATTGTCTAGGCCCCACTGAGCTCCTTTCTGATCAATGCTAGTGCTCCATTCAGACCATGCTGTAATGCTCACAGAGAGCTCGCTCCCTAGCGCATTAGTTGCCAGATAATGTACCTTTTCCAGCACTCCTGCTGGCTGGTGACCTGGTTGTGAAAACTGTCCTCAGAGTCCAGACAAAAGTCCTAATGATGGATGTATTGGGGGCTCAAGACGTGCCTGAGGGCATATACACCTGGTTCGCTGATAGTGAGAAACCACCAGGACACAGTTATGGAGACGTGACCGTTCATCACACCAGTGCTGGGGGAAGCATTTGGGTCTCACTAGTACTGTCACCTTTGGGGGCTAGGTAAGGTTGCTGGACTGTGGTGTTTTTCATCATCAATTACCTTCCTTTCATGCTGAAAAGCAGACATAGAACAATGAGTGCATAAAGGCATTTTGCCAGAGGCTAAGATTCTTACTGATTAAAAGTAATCCACAATTTTTTTTTCTGGGAATTAAGAAAATGGTGTGTGTGTGTGTGTGTGTGTGTGTGTGTGTGTGTGTGTGTGTGTGATAAAGAGCAGAGCAACTGAAGCCCAAACTCCTCAAATGACCAGAGTCCTGGTCCTGCTTTGTACTCACCTCACCTCTGGGCCTCAGTTTCCTCATCTGTAAAATGGGGTTATTCATCCCTTCCTTGATTTGGTGAGAATCAGATGACACAGTGAATGATAAGTGCCTTGAAAACTGCAAAATGCTGAGTAGACATAAGGGAGAATTGAGAGGGAGTGTGCCATAGTGGGCAGGTTCCCAGACCAGGAGCTGGGCAGACCCACTTTAGGTGCTTCTTAGCTGTGTGACCCTGAGTGAGTCAGCAGCCTATCTGTGGCTCAGTTTCCTCATCTTTAAAATTAGGGCATCAGACTTGGTGACCTCTAAGGTCCAGCCCAACTCTATAAATGTGATCCTATGATCTTCTGAATGGGGTGAAACTGGGAACATTAACAGTAATCGGAGAGTTCTAACTCAGAGACTCAACAGCTGCTCTGAGTAGGGTTGCTCACTTGGGTCCATTCCATGCCTGCTCACAATCTCTGGGACCAAGGCCTTAGTTCATCAGCCTATCCGGAAGCTAAAACAGATGGACTGGCTTGTCCTCTTGGCCTCCCAGCTGTTGTCCATATAGAGAGAACTTACAGGAAATCATGGCAGGAAGGAGGCTCCTGGTGGCCTCCACTCTGTCTGCTCTTGAATGAGGGACCTAAGAGAGGGGCCCAGAGGAGAGGTGAGTGAGGGGCTGTGGTGGCCTCCCCCTGTTAGGGGGAGGCCTTGAGAAAGTCAAGAACTACATAGCTGATGGTGATTCAAAGGGCTCATCCTGCCCGATGGCCTCTTTATATAGAGGAAGGATGAAAGATACAGAGAGAGAATGGGGCTTGTCCACCCAAAGTCCTGTTGCCAGGAAGGAAGTGACTGAACTGGGGCTTCTTCCCATGATTGCTTCTTCCCATGTTAATGCGAAGGTAGGACCTTTGATCAAAGCTGGTGCTGATTTCAGCCTCCTAGCACTGTCTTTCCACTCCCAAATATTGTTATGGCCTTCCTAAATGACAGGAATCAGAAAGTAGAGACAGCAAGGGGGTGGTTAGGAGAGGTCCCAGACAGATCTTCCCCCCTTTTTGGCCATACCCAGCCCACCAACCATGATGGGGGCATGGGACTCCAAACTGCTTCCTGCTTCCAGACATAAAACCCTGCTTTCTTTTCATTACTTCCTTCTTATCAAGACATTAAGATTTAAAAAAAAAAAAGAGATTTCTAGAATAATTCATCAGGCCCACTTTAGTTACTGCACACAAAGCTTTGCCCCCTAGAGCTCCTTTGAGAAATAATCTCTTCTGTCTACGTCTCCCCTTGACTCCGCCTTTGATCCTTACATGTTCTGTGGGAATTCTACAGCCAGATGAAGAGTGTATTCAGAGCTCCTCAAAGCCACCCATTTGTGCTTCAGAACTCATTAAGGCAGTGCATTTCTATTGTAATGGGGTAAGGGAGGTTTCTTTCCTTTCCAGCCAGATTGGCCTACCAAGTTGTCCCATCTCTCAACTGTTGGGTCCTTGAATCTGCAGAATGTTCCTTCTTCTCTGCTCCATGAAATCCCCAGTTTCCTTCAAAGCACAGTTCAGGCTCCATCTCCTGCAGAAGCCCTTTCCCATTCCTCCACCCCCTTTCTCTTATTCCTGATCTTTCCCTCTTGCACTTCCTTTGTATAGAAATTGTATTTATTTACATGCATCCAGGTCTCTGACACATCCCCACCCCAAGTAGAGAGGTAGTTCTTTAAGAGCAGGGTAAGTTTCCCTTTTGTCCTTCTGTGTAGTTAAAGCGTAATGCTATTTGCTGATTGAGCAGTTAATAAAGCCTTTTAATCAATGAATGCTTCCACTATTGGTTCAATAGCAATGGAAATATTTTCACAGATACCATTTATGTTGATTATGGGACTAGCCATTAGACATCCTCCATTTATCCCAACTCATGATCTCTCTCTCTCTCTCTCTCTCTCACCGCCTCCCTTCCCCTCCCTCCCCTCCCTTCCTCTCCTCTTTGCTTCTGTTCCTTTTTCCTATCTTACTTTGGCTGAAAAAACAGGGGCTACTTATAGGTTTAGTCTGACTCTGAGCAGTATGGGAGCTGTGACTTGCTCCATTTCTGACCTGGGCAGGCTCAGCTCTTCCTTAAGCAATCTGGTGGTATCCCCACCTCCACTCTGAGGGAGGGTGTCCATATTAATGCCAAACAGCCCTGATACCTAATTGGCATAGATCTAAAGCAGCTCAGATCTCCTGAACGCAAACCTCATGCTCCCTAGTGACTGAATTTCTATAATGCCTGGCTCTCATGACCATTTTCAAAAATGTACTTTTTTAAAAAAGAATTCCTCCAATTCTGTTTTCTCCCCTCACCTTTGTCTTCTCTCTGATTTCTTGATCCAGTCAGTTGGCCAAGATTCCATGATGCATTCATTCCGTTCTTAGCTTAGAAACATCCAATGGGATAGTGGTTTTTCTAAGGGATCCCATTTCTAGAAATCTATAATTTTCAAATGGGGTGGATGATTTCTTAACAAATCTGAACATAATGATTTCACCCAGCATTAACTAAAGAACTTTATTGTTCAGTTGTTTTCCAACTGTATCTGACTCTCTGTGACTGCATTTGAGGATTTCTTGGCAGAGATACTAGAGTGGTTTGCTATTTCCTTCTCTGGCTCATTTGACAAATGAGGAAACTGAGACAAACAGGGTTAAGTGACTTGCCTATGGACACACAGCTAGTCAGTGTTTGAGGCCAAATTCTGAACTCAGGAAGAGGAATCTTCCTGACTTCAGGCCCTGTGCTCTATCTACTGCACTACCCAGCCACTCTAACTAATTCATCCTAACAGTGGACTTTCTCTATGATACCACCTGTCTTAGGCTACCTTCATCTCTATCCCTGCTTCAGTTTCCCTTTGTGTTTGTCCTTTCCCCCATTCTAATGTAAGCTCCTTGAGGTCAGAGGCTGTCTTTCTGCTTGTATTTGTATATTCAGCATTTAGTAAGTGTCTACATATCACTATATGATGTGTTACTATATGCTTGTTGACTGACATTAGGTCTACAACATCATCCCACAAAGAATTATATTTTATACACACACACACACACACACACACTTCTCAACTTTCTACTCATATGAGTGAAGGGGTTCAAATCACCCCAAACAAACTGCCAGCATGGGATTCCAGAGCCAGATGGGACCTCAGATGCTTGCTTCCAAAACCTACACTTGAACAAGAATCCTCTCTAATTCATATCCTTCTAGTGCAGGGAAATACCGACCTGCTAAGTCCTCCCATTCGTATTTTGGAAAGCTGTTTGTTGAGAAGATTCCTACCAGCCATGATAAATCTAAATCCTCCCCTCCCCACCAGCATTGGCTGCCTCTTTGCATTGAGTCTAGTTCCCTGCTCTGGAGCTGAGCAAAGCCAGGTCTCTAATACCTTTGCTACATAGGGCTTCTTCCTACACACAAATGTCCTTCTCTCACCTAGGCTCTTTTTCTTGAGATGAACCATTGTCGGCCCTTTCACCCGGACCTTGTCTGGATGGCACAGTCTTCAGTGACATGCTATCCCCTTCACCTTACTTGTGTGCTGTCCTTATCCCTCCTAAACTGTGGCACACAATGCTAAGCATTGCAAACGGGGCCTGATCAAGGCGGAATCCACTTGAACGGTCCTCTCCGTGGTCTTAGAAGGAATCATAGGATTTGGCAGTTGGTGTCTCAGTAGCCTCTGGCCAAATCCAGACCTCAGCAAGTATCCCCCAGGAACACACTCCCAAAGGCATCATCCAGCCTCTGCTTGAAGATTTTCAAGGAGGGGGAACTTACCAAACCCTGAGTCAGGTCATTGCATTTTTGGACAGCACTAATGCATCCACTAATGCCACATCCAATCATGGCTTCCAGTTCTACTCTTTGATTCTTTCAACTAGTCCTTATATAACACATTCAAAACCCTTCCCTGGCAACTGACTGGCTTATCAATGTTCTTCTTAAACTGTGGTGTCCAGAATTGGTCACAATACCCCCATATGAGGTGCAATATGGGCAGGGACCAGTAGAACCATCACTTCCATATTTCTGGAAGTGACGACTTTCTTAATGAAGTCTAAACTGGCATTGGTTTGGTGGGGGTGCTGCCACCTCACACTGTCTTGTCATATTGAATATGCAGGAGAATATTATATTTTTAAATTCAGGCCAACACTTACATGAAACTTTGGTTCTATCATCCAACAGGTTAGTTAACTCTCCCAGCTCTGTCATATGTAAAGTTGATAAGCATGATTACTAGACTGAGTAAACCAGGTGCCTCCTCAGGTGTGGCTCCTTCCTGGGTTAGGCTGCTTGACCTTTGGTGGCTCTTCCAATTTTGTGAGATTTCACAAATCTCTGTACCAAAGGAAATGAGACAGCAAAATGAGGTGGTCCCTGAGAGCCCATGAATTCTCCAGCTATCCCAGTAGAGGTAAAGGCCACTGCCTTCTCCTGCTCCTCTAGAACTCAGAAATTTGTCTTATACTTCATGTCCAGTGGGAAGGGAAAAGGGACCAGTTTCTTCCATTGGAATCTTTTGTACGCCCCTTCTGTTATGGTTCAGTGGCCAATGAAGAGGATTTTTTTTCCCACCATACAGTAAACAGACAAGCAACAGTCACAGGATACCTGTGCATGCTCCGAACTGGGGCAGAACCCTTCTCTCTGACTTCCTTCCTGAAGGAATTTCCCCAAACTTCTGAAGTTGGTTGGCAGGAGGCAGAATCCTCTTAAACATGCTCTTAGGACTGACCCTTTTATCCATTCTCTCCCCTCCCCTGCACACAGTCACCTAACACTTAGATCTGGGGTCCTGTTAACTTCTGGGTGTCTCCACTGCTAGTGTTCTTCTTACATTGAAGTTTCTCTTGATGGTATCTATCTTGATGGATACACACAGGCAGATTTCTCCTCCTTGTTCTTTCCTTTGTTCTCATTTGCACAACTGCAGACCTTTGCATGACTTACCAGCCTTTGTCAGTGCACTCTATTCCTGGTCATTAGCCTGTCATGCCTGTATTTTGAGCTAGAGTCCAAAAATCTGAACCCCATCCTTGAGCACCATCTCCTTCTTTGGAGGTTGTCCAGCTCCCTCCTCTTGGGAAAAAGTTGTTCCTTTGTTCTGAGTACAGAGGGACCCTTCCCTTCCTCATCTGCTTCTCATCCTCCTGACTCAGGTCAGGATTCTTCACTATCTTTTCAGATTCCTTTTTTGTTTTGATAAAACCAGTCCACCTTTGTGTAGATGTTGAAGATGATGCTGCTGCTCTTAAAGAAGTACTTTGTTTTCCTTGGAGGGCCCTCATTGTCCTCAGCCTCCCTCTCCATCCAAATGCTGCAGCTCAGAGAATGCCAGAATTCAAGAATCCTAGAAAGTCTGAACCAGAAGGGGCCTTAGAGATCATCTCCTCCATCCATCTCATTGCTCAGAGGAGTCTGATGAGGGCAAGCATCAGTGCTAGGATTTGAACTCACATCCTGTGATGCCAAGCCCAGTCCTGTCACCCTCACTCCAGCATGCTGTTTCTCTTGAAAGCCCTTTGCTTTCAGAGACTTCATGGAAACCAGAACCCCTCCCCTGAGTGAAAAGGAATTGGTTTGTCATCCCTATCAGCTCTAAGCAGCAAGAACTGAAGCCTGATTAACCAGAAGAAAGCCCTCAATCAATCCAGCCCATAATTTGGCTCAGCAGACGCTCAGCTAGGGAAGCATGTTCCTTAATCAAGAGATCCATAAAGTTTGGAGTGCAAGAATGAGTTTGTGATTTGAGAGGAGGAGATGAGCACCTGGTGTTATTTATTCTGAGAAATAAATCCAAACAATTGCTGTGAATTAGCCTTGTTATGTGGGGACCACTGGTCTGATGGGAAAGATACTTCAGGCACTGGAGACATGACCTGCCTCAGGTCAAGCTGAGAGGACAAGTTGTTGTTCAGTAATCCAGGGTTCCAGGGTCAAGATTTGGACTCCAGTCTCCTAGATTCCAGTCTGACAGTCTTTCTGTTAGCTTTATTACGTCCTGGTGCCTGACTCTGAATCCTCTGAATCTGGAAGGGCAAGAACACATATGCCAAATAAAGTGAGCATAGTCTCTTGGGATTTCCAAATCTCATTTACAAGCAATGTCATCATCCAGTTCAATCAAGCCACAAGCATTTCGCAATGCTCTAGTCACTGTTCTATGCACTGGAGATGCAAAGACAAAAATAAAAGCATCTATCCTCAAGGAACGTGTGTGTGTGTGGGGGGGGGTCATTATCAACTTGTGAAACTTAGAAAGCCCACCCCAGGTGAAAAACATGATTCTCTAGATGTGGGGGTGAGGGAGGGGATGGTTTGCCTGTATGGTTGATCTGGAAAATTCAACTTGCTACCGGAAAATTACTTCAGAATAAAAGAGAGAAATAAATGTAACATTGTTGGTGCATTTATCCTAAGACACTGGGGGAAAGTGGGTAGGATCCATTCCTTCAAACCCAAGGCAGATTTTCAGTAGAACTATGAGATGCCAGAGAAGAAGAGGAAACGGAAATAAGAACTTTTTAATAAAAAAAAAAAGACATTGAGTCTGTGATGGATTCCACTATAACTCTCTGTGATGCATTCCACTATAACTATATATATTCCACTATATATAGTAGAATATATATATAATATATATCTACTATATACATATATATAGTATATATTCTACTATAACTATATATATTCCATTATAACTATATATATTCCACTATAACTATATATATTCCACTATAATTATATATATAATATATGTATATAATATATATATATATATTCCACTATAACTATATATAACTAAATGCATTCTGTGATGGATTCCACTCTCTCTAGCCACTGAAGAAAACTTCCATCTACTGAAAGTCTCAGGGAACTCACTCTCTGATTTTGTAGACATAGACATCATGTTATCCAAAGTGCAAGGAAGCCTTCTGGCTTCCTTGGATGCGAGGAAAAACTGCTGTGGGGAGGGCTGCAGTGGATCTCTGTGCCCTCTGCTCAGCGAATCCACATTCAGCGATGCCCTATTAGCAAAGCAACTCTGAAATGCAGCAAGCCAAGCCTGCATAATGAAACCTCCACAAACTGGTGCTGAGTGTGAAGGCTGGAGTTCTTTCCCACACTTGAATAGAGATACCAAAGGGGTGATACGGAAACAAAGTCAGTCACTGAAAGGCACTGAGGCTCTGATATCCCTGGCAAGCATGGTCTGAGAGGTAAATTGGAAATGAATGGGTGTAGAAAGGTGATGATTCACAGGCACTGAAGCCATTTCATGATGAATATATGTATGTGTGTGTGTGTATATACACACATATATATGGAGGTTTTCACATACACACACACATACACACAACCTACAGCAATAGAAATGTAAACTGAGGCAAACTTAATAAGTTTGGTCACTATTCTCCCTAGGTACTGACATTCTGTCTCTAGGCTAATGTGTCTAATTTGCTTAGTAAAGTTCAAGTTGTGTGAAGAAAGTCAATTGTAAGAACTTCTGGGTGCAGTTTGCTCAAAGCTGAGTTTTTCTTGGCTTGTTACTGAGGTCTAGACATGAAGGTTCCCGACAAGAGAACTGGGGCTTTTCTATTTTTCATGTCCCCATTTTCAGACTAGGCCATGAGTGAGGGAGCGAGGGAGCTGACTTGTTAACCCAGATCATCACGGTAACTCTCTGCTCTCACTGATCTCCCCCTCCTCGCTTTCAGTGAGAGGCCCACATTTCCCAAGCAGAGTCCAGGAGACTGACTACATTTCAGCATGCAGCCTAAGCCCCCAGGGAGCAAACCAAAGATGAGTCTTAGCCAGGAAGCCCGGCAGAACCAGGCCTTTTCTGATGACCTAGTGGATAAGTACACAAAGTCCTACCTTTTCCTTTAGAACAATACTGACACAATTTCTTATTCAGTCTGTGGAAACTTTTTTTAGCATGGTGTTTTGAAGAAAGTTACAAAAAAAAATTAATCCAAAGAATGCATAAGACAGAGTTTAAATGAAACACCATGGTTTCCAAGGGCAGGTAGGTGGTACAGTGTGTAGAACACTGTACCTGAAGTCATGAAGATTTTTCCTCCTGAATTCAAATCTGTCCTCAAACATTTATTAGATTCAAGACCCAGCAAATCACTTAATTCTGCTTGCTTCAGTTTCTTCATCTGTAAAATGAGCTAGAGAAGGAAATAGCAAATAATTCCAGTATCTTTGCCCAAATGGGGACACAGAGAGTCAGATACAATTGAAAAAATGACTTAATAAATGTCTTTCAAAGAACTCAAGTCATGCTGAGCCAAAGGACAATGGGAAGAACACACATGCTAGGTGTCACAAGCTGCAGAGTCTCAGTGATTCATACGTGGAATGTGTCATCAAAGATGATATCAAGGACATATGGGATTGGAAAGAGAAGTGAACAGGTGAGGCAGAGCAAGGGATAATCAAATGTCAGTACTGTCTGTGGCATGCTATGGGACCAAGCCAAAGGTTACCGGTATTCTGGAAACTCTCTGTGCAGGATTTGTGGGAGGACATGGGCCAGAGTCTCATAGCATGAAAGATGCATTTGGGTTCCAATGGGCTCCAATGGAAGGATCATTAATGTCAAGAAGATTGCTGATGCATTGAACTATTGAACATGGAACGGGAGGACTGAGATTGGCTAATATGACAGAAAAGGAAAATGATGGATGTTGGAGGGCATATGGGAAAACTGGAACCCTAATGTACTGTTGGTGGAGTTGTGAACTGATTCAACCATTCTGGAGAAAAATTTCAAACTATGCCCAAATGGCTATAAAACTGTGTACCCTTTCCGGCAACACTACAGCTAGTTCTATATCCCAAAGACATCCAACAGAAGGGAAAATTATCTATCTGTACAAACATGGTTTTGGTTGGTTTTGGTCCTTCATTCTCAAAGAGGACAAAATGATATCACCATGATAAAGTAAAGTTTCAGTGTTCACAACTGTAGCTGACCAGACCAATATGAGCTTGGAATGTTCTACCACAGGTTGGGCACAGATAGTCCGAGGAAACATTTGGGGTGGTTATTCCAAATCTGCGCATCCTATGTTTCCTTTGTGCTGTCTCAACCTGCTTTGCTTATAGAGCACATTCTTATGTGGACACACCATGTTGAGTAGTCCTGTGCCAGTGTCTCCCACACAATCAAATCCAAAGTTCTTGAGAGAGACCTTGAGAGTGTCCTTGTATTGCTTCTTCTGACCACCATGTGATCACCTGCCCCAGGCAAGTTCTCCATAAAATAGTCTTTTTGACAAGCATACATTTTGCATTCAAACAATATGGCCAGTCCATCAGAGTTTTGTCCTCTGAAGCATAGTTTGAATGCTTGGTAGTTTAGTTCGAGCAAGGACTTCAGCGTCTGGTACCTTATCCTGCCAGGTGATCCTCAAGATCTTCCTAAGACAGTTCAATTGGAAGCGATTCAGTTTCCTGGCATGGCGCTGGTAGACTGTCCATGTTTCACAGGCATGCAACAATGAGGTCAGCACAATGATTCTGTGGACCTTCAGTTTGGTAGTCAGTCTAATACCTCTTCTCTCCCAAACTTTTTAAGAATTGAAGATAGATAGGATGCCCAACAATTGAGGAGCAGCTAAACAAGCTGTGGCATATGATTATGATGGAATGTTACTGTACTATAAGAAATGATGAGCAGGAGGATTTCAGAAAAGTCTGGAAAGAGCTACATGAACTAACACAAAGTGAAGTGAGCAAAATGAAGAGATCGTTGCATACAATAATAGTCATGTGACATGACGAAGAATTAAGACCGAATAACTTGACTATTCTCAGCAATACAATGGTCCAAGACAATCCCAGAGGACTAATGATGATGTATACTATCTGCCTCCAGAGAAAGAATTGATATTGTTGGAATACAGACTAAAACATGCTATTTTTGATGTCTTTCATTCTTTTTCTTTTGAGTCTTCTTATAAAAAATGACTAATATGGAAATGTTTTACATGATTGCACATGTATGACCTTTTATCTGATTGTTTACTGTCTCAGGGAGGAGAAAGGAGAGGGAGGGATAGAATTGGAACTTTAAAAAACAAATGCTAAAATTGTTTTACCATGTCATTGAGGAAAATTTCATATACACACATGTATAGATATGTGTATGTAGATGTGTGTATATATATACATACACACACGTATGCATATGCTGGCCAATGAACACTTAATCCTTAATACATGCACACTATTTCCTGTGGGATAACATGGTGGAGACTTGATGAGCCTTCTTTGGACCATAAATGACAGGGGCTGAGGCTCTGTGGCAATGCCTAGTCAGTGTTTTGGAATTGTGTTATAATTGCCAGCAGATGTGAGAGGACTGTTGGCAATCCCACTACTAAGGTCATTGCTGTCTATCTCCATCTGGCTGCCTTTGTACTTTACCCCTGTGTCTATGAGTGAAGGAGAACCTCTATGAGTCTTGAGGTGCTGGAAGGGTAAGTGACTATGTCTGCTTATTTCCCCTCCCAGCTGCCATGTGTCCCTGAGGACATGGTGCCCATTTCTTTTGTGTTTTTTCCTTCTTGATGTTAGGTGAATGAGAACACCTGGAAAAAAACGTATGATTTTCTGAACCTTAGGAGGTCAAAAGATGCAGTGGAGATCTCTTT
This sequence comes from Bettongia penicillata ogilbyi, assembly GCA_023548195.1. Taxonomy (NCBI): domain Eukaryota; kingdom Metazoa; phylum Chordata; class Mammalia; order Diprotodontia; family Potoroidae; genus Bettongia; species Bettongia penicillata. The sequence continues at coordinate 3,050,316 of JAJHZJ010000360.1, forward strand.
GGCACCCAGAGTAGTACAATCCACTGGAGCAACAGTAGTAGCTGAGATCAATGAGGAAGCACTAAGGAGGCTGCTTGGCTCAACTCAACAATGACTTGACCCATCAGCTGAGACATCACATCCTACAAGGTACTAAACCTGTTGATCAAGGCATGAACTTAGTGACACTAAATCCAGACTTGAGTGTGCTGAGGACTCCATGAGTCCATGAGGAGATAAAATGATCTTGTGGTCCCTCGGCCCTATGTGCTCCCTACATATATGCCTCAGTACCTTTGCAACTCAAGGTTGATCCCATTCTCTCCAACCCCAGGGTTAGTAGGGAAACACATCTCTTTTTATCCACTACCTCAAAGATTTTTGTGAGCTCCTTGAGGGAAAAGAATATATGTAACAGATGATTGGCCTTGACAGCACTAGAAGCTGCCTCCAGAAGTGCCTAACAGTGGGCATGTTATGCCCAGTTCTTCTCTTGAGGGCATAAGAGTCCCATCAATGTTCCTGACTTCTTAATGCATTGTGTATCTTTACCATTCTTGGATCCCCAGCACTTAGGATGGAATTAAGAAGAGTAGGTGCTTAATAAACTCTTGGAGATGGATATATAGAAATTTCTGCTTCCCATGGGTGTTAGGCTAAAGTTCCCATCCAGTCCCAAGGTTCTGTGTTTGGATCACAGGCACATAAAAAGAGGGAAGTTTAAGATGACTCATGGGCATGAGGAGATGGCAGAGGGCATGAAGGGAGGAGTGAGTAGAATTATGTGGTAGTGGGTATGCTTGGTTTTATAACCCTTTGGACATAATTCCAAATTATTCTACTGAATGGTTGAATCAGGATATCACTTCACCAACAGTGTATTAGCATCTCAATTTTCCCACATCCCCTCCAACATTTGTCATTTTCTTTTTCTGTCATATTGGCCAATCTGATAAGTGTGGGATGGTAGTTCAGAGTTGTTTTAATTTGTATTTCTCTAATCAATAGTGATTTAGGGCTTTTTTTATATGAGTATAGGTAGTTTTGATTGCTTCATCTTATTTTTATAAAATTGACTTCTCTCTATATTTGAGAAATGAAACCTTTATGAAAGAAAAATGCTATAATTTTTTCACAGTTATGAGTATTAACTATATATTTCCCTCCATCCTATTTTCTTCCTCTTTATTCTGTTCTCTCTCCCTCTTTACCTTTTCCATCCTCAAAAGTGTTTTGGTTCTGACTTTTACTTCACCTAATCCACCTTCCTTTCCATTAGCTTCTCTCCCTTCTCTCATTCCCTTCCCCTTCTACTTCCCTCTAGGGTAATGTAGATTTCCATACCCAACTGAGTACATATGTTATTTCCTCTTTGAGCCAATTCCAATGAGAATATGGTTCATGTGCTTCCCCCTCATCCCCTATCTTCCCCTTCATTGTCAAAGTTCTTTTGTGCTTCTTCTATGTTGGATGATTTATCCCATTCCATCTCTCCCTTTCCCTTTCTCCCTGTACATTCCTCTTTCTCACCCCTTAATTTTATTTTTTTAGATAATCATTCCATCATCGTCAACTCACACCCATACTTTCTGTCTGTGTATACTCCTTCTAACTGCTGTAATAATGAGAAAGTTTTAAAGAGCTGTAAGTATTATTTTGCCATACAGAAATGTAAACAGTTTAACCTTACTGAATCCTTTATGTTTTTTTTTCTTTGTGGTTTACATTTATCCTTCTCTTGAGCCTTATATTTGAAAATCAAATTGTCTATTCTGCTCTGGTCTTTTCATCAGAAGTGCTTGAAAGTTCTCCATTTCACTGAATATCCATTTTTTCCCCTCAAGAATTACACTCAGTTTTCTTGGGTAGTTGATTCATGGTTGTAGTTCTAGCTATTTTGCCCTTTGGAATTTCACATTCCAAGCCATCTGATGCTTTAATGTAAAAACTGCTGAATTTTGTTTGATTTTAACTGTGACTTCATGATATTTGAATTATTTCTTTTGGGCTGCTTATGACATTTTCTCCTTGACCTGGAAACTTTGGAATTTGGCTACAGTATTCCTGGAAGTTTTCATTTTGGGATCCCTTTTAGGAGGTGAGTGGCAGATTATTTCAATTTCTAGAATATCAGGGCAGTTTTCATTGAAAATTTCTTGAAAGATGATGTTTAGATTCTTTTTTAAAAAAATTATAACTTTCACGTAGTCCAATAATATTTAAAATGTCTCTTTCAGATTAATTTTCCAGGTCAGTTGCTTTTCCAATAGTTTGCATCTTCTATTTTTTCATTCTTTTGATTTTGTTCCATTGTCTCTTGATGTGTCATAAAGTCATTAGCTTTCATTTACCCAATTCTATTTTTTTATGTTTTATTTATATATAATTTATTTGGTTTTCAGTTTTCAACATTCACTACCAAAAGAACTTGAATTCAAAATTTTTCTCCTCATCTCTCCCCACTCCCCCCGCCCAGGACAGCATGTACCCCAATTCACCCCTTCCTCCAATCTGTTCTCCCTTCCATCACTCCCCACTTCTTCCATCCCTCTACTATTTTCCTGTGGGGCAAAATCGATTTCTATACCCCATTGCCTGTACATCTTATTTTCCATTTTGATGCAAAAACAATTTTTAACATTCACTATTAAAGCTTTGAGTTCCATATTTTCTTCCTCCCTCCCTCCCTCCCCATCCACCCTCATTGAGAAAGCAAACAATTCAATATAGGTTATACATGTGTAGCCATGCAAAACACTTCCATAACAGTTAAGTTGTGAAAGACTAACCACATTTCCCTCTGTCCTATCCTGACCTCCATTTATTCCATTCTTTCCCTTGACCTGTCCTCCCACAATAGTGTTTGTTTCTGATTGTCTCTTTCCCCAATTTGTTTTCTGTTCTATTATCTGGCCTCTCCTATCCCTGTCCCCTCCTGCTTTCCTGAAGGGTAAAATAGATTTCCACTTTCAATTGAATGTGTGTTATTCCTCCTTAAGTCAAATCCCTTGAGAGTAAGGCTTACTTATTTCCTTTCATCTTCCCTCTTCCCCTCCCCAATTCTATTTTTTCAGGAATTATTTCCTTCAGGGAGTATTTGTGGCTCCTTTTCCGTTTGTCCAATTCTACTTTTTAAGGAGTTCTTTTCTTCAGTGAACTTTTGTACTTTTTTCCCCCCATTTGACCAATTCTGATTTTCAAAGCATTTTTTCTTCACTAGGTTTTTGTTTCTCCTTTATCATTTAGTCTATTCTGTTTTTTTAAGGCATTATTATCTTCAGTATGTGTTTGTGCCTCCTTTACCAAGCTGTTGACTCTTTTTCATGATTTCCTAGCATCGCTCTCATTTCTCTTTCCATTTTTTCCTCTACTTTTCTTACTTTATTTTAACAATCCTGTTTGAACACTTCCATGGCCTGAGACCAATTCTTACTTATTTTTGAGGCTTTGGATGTAGGAGTTTTGGCTTTGTTGAATTTTTCTCAGCTTGTGTTTTGATCTTCCTTGCCACCATAGTAATTTTCTATAGTCAGGAACTTTTCCTGCTGTTTGCTCATTTTCCTAGCCTATTTATTAACTTTTAAGTCTGTGCTGAAGTGGGGCTCTGCTTTTGGAGTGAAAGCGGCACTGTCCCAAGCTTCAGGGTTTTTGTGAAGTTGTTTTCAGAGATAATTCTGGGGACCTGTAATTTTCCAGTTCCTCCAAGGTGGTATGATCTAGGGATATGTGTGTTTGCTAGTCTCTTGGCCTGTCTTGTGGTCTATGAATGACCACAAGATCTCTTATTCACCCTGGAGCCATGACCAGGGTCTCCACTCTCCATATGCCACAAGCTCTGGTGTGCTAGCTCTCCTCCCCACCCGGAGAGTAAGATTCAGGACTGTGACCTGGATCCAAGTAGAGGTGAAGTCACAGAGTCCTGCATTCAGTGCCAGCAAAGGGACCTCCTTCTGAGCATTGTTGCATTCTATGGACTGAGAGGTCTGGAAACTTCCACTGCCCCCAAGGCCTACTGCCGGTTTGCTGGTATGAGGCCTGCTGTGGAGTATGCTCTGCTCTGAGCTTAGTGCAGCAGACCTTTCCTACCTACCTTCTAAGTTGTTCTGGGCTAGAAAATTGTATCACCCCATCCTTTTGTGGGTTCTGCTGCCCCAGAATTTGTTTTGAAGCATTATTTAAAGTTTTCAGAGGGGTTTTATGGGGAGAATTCAGGTCAGTCCTTGCCTTTTCTCTGCCATCTTGGCTCTGTCCTCTCATGAGTTTATTCTTTACATTGTCTTTTAACTTCAACTCTCCATGGGAAATGGGAAGGGGAGGTTGCAACTGGAATCTGATTTATTCAAGGGTAATAATCCTGCCTTGGCTCCTCTGTTTCTATTGACAGGATCCTAAACAGGGTATTGCCACAGGGTCAATTTTGCAGCTAATTTTATAGGTAAAAATTTCACTATTGCCCCAAACTAAAAACATTGTTTTAAAATAGAGTTTTAACTGTAGCCTTCCAGAGGTGGGAGGTGCTGATGCTTGGTTGGGCTTAGGGTGAAAGGCTAAGGTAGACCATCCTGACCATGGTGAAGAGTGGCATTCTAGCTTCCAACATATTAACTGTGTGAGCCCAGGCACATCAACATGGATCGTCTTCTCATCTGCAATATGATGCTGCTGGCTTCTTTCTTACATGGCTGCTGTGAGAATCAGATGAGAATATAGGTAAAATACTTTTCAAACCCTGCAGACTCTGTTAATGCCAAGTATTACCACTGTACCAAATGTGAAGCCTTGGGTCTCTTTAAGCATCACTTCTGGAAAATGAGACAACAACATTGATGATGGCAGAAATAATTATTATGACTGTGATATCAGTAATAACTTTTGTAGCTATGTGACATAGTGTGTAGAATACTGGAAATACAAAGACCTGAGTTCAAATCTTCCCTCAGACACTCATTCCCTGTGTGTCCTCAGGCAGATTCTTTAACCCCTGCCAGCCTCAGTTTCTTTATCTATAAATGGGAATAATAAATTTCCCTCAGAGGGCTATGTGAAGGTCATATGAGATATTGTCTGTGAAGTGCTTTGCAGATTTTAACTTGCAATTTAGATATTTTAACTTTAGAATTAAATTTTAATTTAGAGATCTGAGTGAATGCTATTAGCTCCAGAATCCTTGGGTAGAGTTTAGTCTGGACTAACTTCCATTCAGAGCTCTATGGGCTGTCCCTGGTGCACAATCAGATTAGGATCTGGGTGGCCTCCACCCCTCCTGAAGGCCCCACCTGCTACTGCTCCATGCACAGGTACCCGGCCTCCCCAAGGGCCATGCTAGTTAAATCTAAGGAGTGGGATGAGGTGTGGGAGGGAAGAATCACCACAGTCCTAGTGAACCTCCCATTAGTCACAAGACCTGTTGGTTTCCCTGCTACTAATGCCATCTTTAAGCCAGAAATCTTTGGTGACTTGCACAGGAGAAACTCTTAGCCTGATTCCCATCCTACTACCTACAGCCCTGACAAAGGAGAGATTTCCCCAGAGAGAATGAGATTATCAGAGGGAGAACTAACTCATTCTCAGGGATTCCAGAGTGTGCATTAACTCTCAGGGGAGATTGCTCCTGGTGATTCAGAAGCATCTATAACAGAAAGCTGACAGGCACTGGGACATGTGGGGGATTTGGAGACAGATGAGTGACTTCTAGGCTGGGCACTGGCCCTTCCTCCCTGGACCTCAGCTTCACTGATTGGGAGCTAAAGGACTAACTTCTAACTTCAGGGGTCTTCGGGTCTCTCCTCCACATTTTATCAAGGAAAAAACCTGAGGTTCAGAGAGGTTTAGTCATTTAGTCAAAGTCTTTATTGGGGAATAAACTTCAAAGCCAAGACGTAAACTCAGCTATTTTGGCTCCCAAAACAGCCCATCTTTCCCCACCCCACGCTGCTCCCTTTTCTGCCTGGACTCTATGGTGTCTAAGGCCATTTCTACCCTTGTTAATTCATTTCAGTCATGTTCAACTCTTTGTGACCCCATTTGGGGTCTTCCTGGAAGAGATCCAGGAGTGATTTGCCATTCCTTCTCCATCTCCTTTAACAGATGAGGAAACTGAGGCAAACAGGGTGAAATGATTTACCCAAAGTCATGCAGCTAGTAAAGCATCTGAGGCCAGATTTAAACTCAGAGAGATGAGTCTTCCTGACTCCCGGACTGATGCTATATCCAATGGGCCACCTTGCTGATATTGTAACTATCATTAAAAAATGTTTCCTGTCACTTTATGCTCTTGGTGAGTGAAGGTCCCCAATGTACAACTGCCAGACTCATCGGTGGCCTGATCCTCTGTTATTTGGGGGCCCTGCCCCTCAGACCCCCAATATTAAACCTACTATGTCAGTTCTACCATGATCTGTTTTTTTTCTCTCTCTATCTAAAACAATTTCCAATCTTCAAGTCATGATTTAAATGAATATCTTGTGAGGGAAAATCAATCAAGGAAGGCCCTAAAGCAGATGTGTAATGAATGTTTGTGGAATTATTAGAAAGGGAGGAGAGTACATCTGTGCAGGCATATGTATGTGTCCATCATCCTGCGTCCCTCAGTTCTGCCCTACTCCCAAATAAAGTTCTGACAATAGCTGAGATCCCTCCACCAGTCCTGGGAATCCTCTTTGCTTAGTGACTCAGGGTCTCAGGAAATTCCCTTTCCCTCCTTTTCTTGGAAAATCTCACTTGTGGGTTAGTACAACATGGTTACTAACCTTACTAACCTCTGATAATGAGGCTCATATCTAAAGAAAAAAATTCTCCTTCTGGGCTTAGATTTCATCCTTTCTTAGCTAAAAAGGAGGGAAGGAATTGTTTTTCTTTTCTGTAGAAATTCTTAACTCTTGGTGTACCTTTGTGTATGGGGGATGGGAGGAGAGGAGAAGACCCTGTTGCAGCTCAGGTTTAGAAGTGGAAGGGATTTGGATGACCATAATACAACCCTCTCTTTTGACAAATGAAGGAACTGAGGCCAGAGCAGGGGAGGGGGAGTTAGTGATAGACTAGTGATTCCAATCCATACCAATGTGAGGAGGGACTCACTGGAGCTGATATTCTTTGATATCTGGGTAACCCTGCTAGGTCTCATATTCAAGGGGTCAATGAAAACCCCACAGTTGTTACCCTATGACAGCCAACCTGATCTTCTTTCCTATTTCCTATATATGTGCATGGGACCTCCCTCAATGGATTAGAAGCTCCTTGAGGACAGGGATCATTTCATTTCTGTCTTTTTATACCCAGTAGCCATCATAGTACCTGGTACTTAGTAGGCACTCATTCTCATCTTCAGCTGGTCACTTGCAAAAGCTAATCCTATGTTAAAGGATTAAAGGGAACTAGAGTGCCAATGTGCCCCTAAAGTTAGAGGGAATGTAGCCAGTGGGGCTCAAACCAATGGCAGAGAAAAAAGACAATCCCCAACCCTTCCCAGTACCAGAGGTCCCTGAGGAGAACAAAACGTTCCTGGGAGAAAGGAGCTAGAGAAAACTATGTTTACTGACATTCCTCTCTTTCACCATGAGCTCCCATTATTCTATCCTTCCTCAAATCTAACCCCTCCTAAAATGTATTCTTTGCCCCCATTCCAAACTCCAATGCCTCCACCTCTCAGTACTTTCTCAGATCATTACCACTGATCTAACTTCACTTTTCTCCCTTTACAGTCTCAAGTCAGGCAATTCAACTCTAAATTGTCACTTATTCAAATTGAATCCCTCGCTCTTTTACCCCATCAGGCTGAACCCCAGCCTTGGATTAATCCTGTCATCTAGATCTTCAGCCTTCATTCACTGCCCTCATGCTGCTGAACCTCACATAATTGTATTGACTGGGGACATTGAATATTCATGTTATACAACTCTAAATGGGTCCTCACTGCGGCAAGGCAATTCTTTTTTCCTTGCTGGCTGGATGGCTGGATCACTCCTCAAAGAAGCTACTTCAACTCTTGAATAGGAGGGTGTCATGTTCAGACCTATAGTTAAGAAGGTCACTTTGCCAGCTGCCTAGAGGATGGACTAGAGTGGAGAAAGACTTGCTGCAGGGAGACCCACAAGGAGGCTATTTAAGTAGTGCAGGCATGAGGTGATGATGGTCTGCACCAGGGGAGCAGAGACACCAAAGAAGACAAGAGGACTTAGATGAGAAGTGCTACATGGATGGTTGTGACAAGACTTGGCAACTGTTGTTTGTCTTTGCCTTTGTCTCTAGCACAGATCCAGCACAGAGAAAGCACTTAGAGAATATTGACTGAATTTTTTGAATCTACAAGTTTAACCGTCATGCCATGTGTGTTTTTATTTGTCATTGATGAAAAAAGTTAAACAGACTTGGATCAAGAGCTGATCTCCTGGGCACCCCACCAGCGACCTCTCTCCAAGTTGGCATCAAACCCCTAAGCATGAGTGTGGGACAGAATCAACCCTTAGAGAAAACACAGAGCCAACCATCATGGAACCTTTAGTCTAATGGTGGGACAAAACACACACTTTGCTGCTCTCTGTGGCATACATGTCATTTCCATGGCAAATACATTGAAGACAGGAAAAACAAAGTACTCCTGAGGTCTAAGGGACACCTCATCCATGAAACTGATTAATGAATTTATTGTAGATTTACCTCCTTCAAATTCCAAAGGAGGGACCTAAGGGTCAGGGATTGAAGGGGTCTGTCTCCCACAGAATGTCCTATGACACAGTCCTCTCCTCCCCTTCCAGTCATCTTTTCAGCCTGTCATCCTAACCAACCCCTCAGGCATTTTTGTTGTCCTCCTCCAGCCCCTTGGATTGTGGTGACCACAACTTGACAAGGCATCCAAGGGGACAGGCTACCATGCTTCAGGGCATTCCCACTGATTGGAGGATACCTGGTTTTCCCCTAGCATTTTTGGCCTCAGAGGCACATCCAGCTGTCAGAGCTCAATGTCCACCATCCTACAATATGGGCTGGGGTATTTTTTCCTGAATGCACCATCTAATAGCTTTCCATTTTGAAACTCACCCACCACTTCCTTGGCCACTCACAGGCCTGTTTGTTCCCGTTTTCCCCCAAGCTGATGGGCTTCATGTCATTTGCACACTTGGCCAGCCCATTTTAAGTGTCCTCATTTCCTGAGATGTTCTGGAACATGTAGAGCTCACCAATTAATCACCACAGCTCACTTTGAGAGCTTTACCTTATCTGCCTTTGAGTAGAGAGATGAAAAGTGGGTCATGGCTCCATCTGCCACGATGAGGACCCAACTTTCCTCACTTGTAATCAGAGTATTTATCTAGAAACTGGAACAGAGGAAAATCCTGAGAATAATCCCATCTAACTATTTCCCAAACCAAAAGCTTGTTATTGAAGGCAAAAGACACTGATAGGAAAATAGACTTCATTTCATCACTCACCTGCCCTCTGTGGGTCTCCTGACTTCTAGGCTACAAGGACTTTCTTGCTTGATAGTGAGATCACTAGAGGTTTCTGGACAGATCATGGAAGGATATTAAATAATTCAATCTAATCTACTAAATATTTATTTAGCACTCACTACATGCCGGGCACTGTGGATCAGCACTCTGGGTAAGATTAATAAAAGGAGTTACAATCCCTGTCCTCAAGGAGCTAAGGGGAGAGATACACACAAAAGGAGTTAGGAAAGCAGGGTCAGGGGAGAGAGATTCGAGGTGCACCTGGCACAGGAGCATTATGTTCTGGGGATCTGAAAGCAGATGGAAAGAAGATGGAAAGGGGAGTGAGACCCAAAGTACCATTTCTGCCCTCTCTAAAGGCAGGCATTGGAAAGTTTGGTGTTCCATCCCACAGCCCTGCAATCAGAGGGAAGAGGAGGCTGAGGGAGGTAGCGTCAATCAAGGTTTGAATTAACCGCAAGGTGGTGAGATTAGAATTCATGAGCTTAACCTGGAAGGAGCAGATCAGAAGATGCAAAGTGGACATATCAACCTGGACCACTTCAATACACAATAGTGAGTAAAGTATTTTTTTTAAATATAAATTTATTTATTTAACTTTTTACATTCATTTTCACAAAATTTTGGGTTCCAAATTTTCTCCCCATTTATCCCCTACCCCAATACCCCAAGCATTCTAATTTTCCCTATCACCAATCTGCTCTCTCTTCTATCCTCCCTCCCTTCTCTTGTCCCCATCTTCTTTTTTGTCCTGTAGGGCCAGATGACTTTCTATTCCCCATTAACTGTATTTCTTATTTCCTAGTAGCAAGAACAATACTCAACAGTTGTTCCTAAAGCTTTGAGTTCCAAATTCTCCCCATTCCTCCCTCCCCACCCTTTCCCTTTGGGAAGGCAGGCAATTCAATATAGGCCATATCTGTGTAGTTTTGCAAATGACTTCGATAATAGTCGTGTTGTGTAAGACTAACTGTATATCCCTCTATCCTATTCTGCCCCCCATTGTTTCTATTCTGTCTTTTGATCCTGTCCCTCCCTGAGTGTTGACTTCAAATTGCTCCCTCCTCCCATTGCCCTCCCTTCCATCATCCCTCCCTCCCTGCTTATCTCCTTCTCCCCCACTTTCCTGTACTGTAAGATAGGTTTTCATACCAAAATGAGTGTGCATTTTACTCCTTCCTTTAGTCGAATGTGATGAGGGTAAACTTCATGTTTTTCTCTCAGCTCTCCTCTTTTTCCCTCCACTAAAAAGTCTCCTGCTTGCCTCTTGAATGAGATATAATTTACCCCATTCCATTTCATCCTCTCTCCTCCCACTACATTTCTCTCTCACCATTTACCTTAATTTCTTTTAAGATATGGTCCCATCCTATTCAATTCACTCTGTGCTCTCTGTCTCTGTGTGTGCGTGCATGTGTGTATGTGTGTCTGCGTGCATGCATGTACATGTGTGTGTGTGTGCGTGTGTGTAGTGTGTACGTCTGTGTGTGGTCCCACCAACTACCCAGATACTGAAATGTTTTAAGAGTTACAAATATTGTCTTTCCATGTGGGAATGTAAACAATTCACCTTTGGTAAGTCCCTTATGACTTCTCTTTGATGTTTACTTTTTCATGCTTCTTCTCATTCTTGTGTTTGAAAGTCAAATTTTCTGTTCAGCTCTGGTCTTTTCATCAAGAATGCTTGAAAGTCCTCTGTTTCATTGAAAGACCATATTTTCCCCTGAAGTATTATACTCAGTTTTGCTGGGTAGGTGATTCTTGGTTTGAGTCCTAGTTCCTTTGACTTCTGGAATATCCTATTCCATACCCTTCAATCCCTTAATATAGAAGCTGCTTAATCTTGTGTTATCCTGGTTGTATTTCCACAATATTTGAATTCTTTCTTTCTAGCTGCTTGCAATATTTTCTCCTTGACCTGGGAATTCTGGAATTTGGCCACAGTGTTCCTAGGAGTTTCTCTTTTTGGATCTCTTTCAGGTGGTTATTGGTGGATTCCTTGAATACTTATTTTGCCCTCTGGTTGTAGAATATCAGGGCAGTTTTCCTTGATAATTTCATGGAAGATGATGTCTAGGCTCTTTTTTTGATTGTGGCTTTCAGGTAGTCCTATAATTTTTAAATTGTCTCTCCTGGATCTATTTTCCAGGTCAGTTGTTTTTCCAATGAGATATTTCACATTCTCTTCCATTTTTTCATTCTTTTTTTTTTTTTTATGATTTCTTGGTTTCTCAGAAAGTCATTAGACTCCATCTGTTCCATTCTAATCTTGAGAGAACTATTATCTTCAGTGAGCTTTTGAACCTCTTTTTCCATTTGGCTAATTCTGCTTTTGAAAGCATTCTTCTCCTCATTGGCTTTTTGAACCTCTTTTGCCAATTGAGTGAGCCTATTTTTCAAGGTGTTATTTTCTTCAGCATTTTTTTGGGTCTCCTTTAGCAAGGTATTGACCCGTTTTTCATGCTTTTCTTGCATCTCTCTCATTTCTCTTCCCAGTTTTTCCTCCACCTAACTTGATTTTCAAAATCTTTTTCGAGCTCTTCCATGGCCTGAGCCCACCGGACATCCACCTGGGATGTCTGGGATACAGAAGCCCCGACCTCCACGTCTTTCCCTGATGGCAAGCATTGTACTTCCTCATCAGAAATGAAAGGAGGAAGGAACATCTCTTCCCCAAGAAAGTAGCTCTCTATGGTCTTATTTTGCTTCCTTTTTCTGGGCATTTTCCCAGCCAGTTACTTGACTTCTGAGATTCCTCTCCACCCTCACCTAGCTAGTGCTTGGTGTCTGAGATTCAAATGCTGCTGCCCAGCCTCAGGGCTTTCCATGGTGGGAGCAGCTGCTATTCAATGTGAGGTTAAGTTCTGGTGCTTGGGTGGGGGCAGGGCCGCCTCCCAGGCTCGGTTCCCTCAAGGGGTTTATGTAGAGACCTTCGGTAATGGAGCTCCTGCCTGCTGCTCCCGGAGTCCCGGGCCGCCACTGCCTCTGCCGCTGCCTCTGCTGCTTCCTCCTGAGGGGGCCCAAGCCACCGAGACACTCCATTCCCCTCTCAGCCAGCCCAGAATTCTCTCTCACTGACCTGTAGAGCCTGTGGGCGGAGGGACCTTCACGGCCCCTGGAGATTCCGTCCCTGAAGCCTGCTCAGATCTGCTCCTCTGGGGCTGCTTAGCCAGGGCAGCGCAAGGGTGGGCTCCACTGTCTGGAGTGCGACGGACCCCTGGGGACGGCTTTTCAGGGCTCTCTGGAACGGAAATCTCTTCCACTGTTTTTCTGCGCGGCTTGCACTGATCCAGAATTTGTGGGGAGTTCTTTTTACAGGAAATTTATGGGCTGTGGATTTGGAGCTCGCATACGTGAGTCTTTCTACTCTGCCATCTTGGCCCTTCCCCCATGAGTAAAGTATGCAGTGGAAAGGGGAAAACCTAGGGAAGACAGAACACGCCTCAGAATTCAGCCCAGATCAAAAGAGCAATTGAAGGAAGTGAGATTCCTTGCAGGGGATAGGAGAACCCCTCCCTTTATATTTATGGCTAGTCTATCAATTCTGTCTCCAGATTCAAGAGCAGTTTAGTGAATGTGCTCTGGAATTATACCAGAAATGATCAAAACTGCAGAAACCCTCTAATCACCTCGTTCCATTCCATCATGAAAAAAACAGTGAAATCTCTTTTACCAAGAGCTATCTTCCCTGTTCTTGACCTCAGATGATGAACTTATAGACTGACTTAGACAAAAGTCTAAAAGGTAACATTTGTATAGTTTATTAGCAGTGTTAGATAACATGGAAATACAGATAAAAATTCCAATAAGTTTATAAAAAGTTTTCAATAGGTCACCTTTGTCTTCCATCTTCTGCATCCTTCCCAGATATTTCAGATATTTGCTGAAGAAAAGGAGAGAAAATTAAACTTCATGTGAAAATTTTCTCATCCTTTCCTGGCACACAGCACTGAGAAGCTAGCTCTTGGTAAAAGAGATTTCACTGGTTTTTTCATGATGGAATGGAGTGAGGTGATTAGAGGGTTTCCGCAATTTTCACCATTTCTAATATAATTCCAGAGCACATCAACTGAACTATTTTTGAACCTGGAGACAGAATTGATAGATAATCCACTAACATAAAGAAAGGGAATGAAAAGAACTCTGGCTCTTTTCACTCTCTCAAAATGCCATATCTGTTTTGGCCTCTTTTTCTCCTGCCATGTATCTTTCTTCTTTCTTCTTGTTCACTGATTGCTACCTCACTCTCACCTTTCTACCTCCCTGTGTGGTGCCCCCCAAACTTGGTCACTGAGTCTACCCTCCTCTCCCAAGTAACTAAGCTCTCCTCAATGCCTTCAGAAATGTCTAATCCAAGGATTCTCTCGTACTGGGAAGCATCACCTCAAAGTTTCTGTGATACTGGAGAGGTCCTCAAGAACATTCTTGGGTCTTGGCAACACAAAACCATATTGTTATCATACCCTGATGGTGTAGACTTGTGCCCTCCCTAGTGACTGGAGCTGAAGCCAGGGTCAGAATAATTCTATGGTATAGACCAGTATGCTCCAAATATGAAGATGCTACAGAGATTAGGAACCAGGACAAAGTGGGTCATTTGGCTCTTACCATTAATTTAGGAAGTTTGAATTTAATTTAAGAAAACTATTGTGGGTCAGGTCTTTTTAGGTGTTGGGGATAGAAAGATAAAAATGAAATGTAGTCTGCCCTCAAGTTGCTCACATTCTACAACATACATTCAGATCTGTAAGTATGTGCTAAATACAATGTAAACGTCAGAGAATTAAAAGCCGAAATAGGGGTGGGATTAAGGAAGGTCTCACATATGAGGTGACACCTGGGATACGCTTCGAAGGAACCTCGGCATTCTAAGAGTCAAAGGTAAGCAGGAAGGGCAATCCAGGAAAGGGGCATTGTGAGCAAAGGCAGAGGAAGGAGATGCAATGACATACATAGGAATGATGAGTTGGCCTGCTTGGCTGCAATGTAGCATTCATGAGGGGACAGATATTTGAAAATGTACTAGAGACAGATTGTCAAGGGAGATTTCATCTGATTTTAGAGTAATAAGAAGTCCCTGAAGCCATGTGAAGGGGACAGTGACATCCAATCTAGGCTCTAGGAAGACTGAAGCAGCCATGTGGAGGCTATACTGGAGAAAGCAGGGATTGAAGGGAGAGTCTATTGCAATGAGACAGGCAAGAGGTGACAAGGGTCTGGGCTGAGGGATGGCTAATTGAGTGTGGAGAAGGGGATGGATGTGAGACTTTTAATATAAAATCAACAAGATTTGACAATTGATCAGGTAGATCTGGGGATGAGGGGCAGTGAAGGGTGCCACACATATATCCCATGTTCCAAAGCTCTTCTTGGCTGTAGAATAGTCAGGGAGGCTCCTGTCTGAGAAGGCATCACTGAAGTGACCTGGATGGTACTAGGACATTGTACTTTGGAACCCAGGTTTCCTGACTTCCACTTGATTCCATCCTGCTGGATTGGATTCCAATTCTCCAAGCTTGATTGCGTCCCAGTGCACTGATTTTCTATCTGGAATCTACCTAGGCCATGAGGATGGACTACATGCCTCTCTGGTTCCTTCCAGTTTGGAGAAGCTATGCTTCTAGGAGAAGTCAGTGTGACTGTGAAAATCCTCCAGCTTATTACATTCATCAGCTTACCTAAACTCTAGCTTCTGAGGACCTGGCCCCAGCTCAGTTTGTAAATGAAAAACTCAGTTATTAGTGAGTTCCATTACTACCATTATCAGTGCCCTATTAAAGATGCATAATCATGACCTCTGGAGTAATCAGGAGCACCATGGCACTGGGGGATGAACTCCTGAGCTTGCAGAGGGAGTACTGATAAATTGGGAGCACTGGACAGAGTAGGGAGGGAGGCATGAGGCCCTGGACATGTCAGGCAGAGATGGGGCATCCAGTGACTGACTTCCACGCGGAAGATCCAAAAGGCCACCTTTGTGGTGGGGATGGACAGCTCCCTTGCCCCCAATATCATGCCAATGCCACCATCTGCCACATATTCAAAAATTCCACCCTTCCTTTGGATTGGGCACCTGCTGTGTTAGAATTTAAGTGTGCTCCGGTGACTGTTTAGATCCCCTTCTACAGGCAAGAGGTGACTTTGGAGTTGGTTTTTGTGTAGTTCATTTTATAGTAAGGTACTTGTACTGTCTTCTTGGTCCCTTTTCAGAACATCAATCTGGTGTAGGCCTACATAGGATACAAAGTCACCTCTCTGGGAGGACATCAGATGCTTTCTTACCCTAGGGTATTCAGTCTGCAGAAGAAAAGACTGGATGTAGGGGCTGGGGAGGGAGGTAGCATGAGAACCCCCATCCTACATTTGAAGGGCAGCCACACGGATAAAGGAAGGGTTCCTCCCCTTGGCCCCAGAGAGCAAGACCAAGAACCAGGGGCTAGGCCAGGTAACAAAGAAGCCCATTTAGTCCTGCCATATGGAAAACCTTCTGAACAGTTAGGGCTATCCCAAAGTGGAGTGAGAGAAGGGTGAGAGGTCCCCCTTGGGTGGGTTCTGTGAGTCATGGTTGGAGACACTCAGGATTCTGGGTCTGTATGGTTTCACCTCTGTCCTTTCCTGCAGCTCTGAGCCTCTGTGAAAATGCTGGTACTCAGGAAAGGGGGAATGTTGAAAACTTTATGAATCACTAATACTTCAGTGCAAATTAATAACAATATATTGGGATGAGCTCGTTTTTAAGAGCCTTTCCCTTGGGACAGTGAGAGCAGGTTTTGGGAGAAGGAAGGAGGCCCATACCTGGGGGTTATGTTCACTGGAATGCAGGACCTCTTAACTGGGCAGGTTCCTCAGGCCTGGCCCAGGACTCTGCCTAAGGTCTCCTGTCAGGAAAGGTTTTTGATTTCCAGTCAATCCTTTAAAGCTGAGGTCAGGACAGGTTATGTGATTTGTTTAGGGTCACATAGGAAACAGATAGTGAGGCTAGAATATGCAACCACATCCTCAGAGCCCAATCCAGACCCCTACCCACTCTATCATGCCTCATTGTGTGGCCACAAGGGCCACAGGAGGTTATGTCTGGAAAGCACCTTCTATACCTCAAAACCCCAGGAGAATGTCAGCTGGCAGCATCACACTTAGGATATGGAATTAAATAAAATATACACTATTTGTAAAGGGCTTGGTACAATGTCTGGCACATAGTAGGTGCCAAATAAATGTGAGCCATTATTATTATTAAACTGGACTAGAGGCCCTGCGCATTCCCTTCAAACACCAATCCATGATGCTATCATTCTCATTTTACAGATAAAGGAACTGAGACTCAGAGATCAGTTGACTATTCAAGGTCACATAGCTAATGAGCATCACAGCATCACACCTCATCACAGGTGGGGTTTGAAACCAGGTGTCCCTCAGTTCCCATCTCCTCTGACTCTATGGTGATGAGGGAGGCACAAGCCAAGCCACTCTCAAGTCAACCTGTGGGTGCCCTGCAGGTGCGAGCTAGTGTTAACCAGAGAAAGCTTTTGAACATGGGCTGAGTCTGGGAAAATTGGAAGGAAGAACCATTGCTGATTGGGGCTGGCATGTGGGGGAGACCTTGCATTTCAATATTCATGATTTCATTGGTTCTCATAGAACCATGAATGTAGCTCCAAGGGCACTTCATCCAACTTCATTGTTTTACAGATGCGGAAGCTGGGGTCCAGGGAGGGGCGGTCCCTTGCCCAGAGTCAAAGGTGGTAAGCATCCCATAATTTGAAACTGGGTCCTCTAATTCCATGGTCACCTTGGAATAATCCTTATAACCCTCATAAACTTTCATAACCAAGGGCAGCGTGAGAGTTTTCAATTCTCTCCATGTGGGAATTCCAGGCACCTAGGATAGAAAACCTTGTGCTACAATGAAATGAGCTCTAGATATGGAGCCTGAATCCTGTGTAAAGCCTTACTTTAAGTAACCAAAACACTTGTCTCTTAAAATTAGGATCAGTCCATGGGCTGTTGCTCCCTGCAGGGACATCCCAGCTGTCAGGCTGCAGACTCTCTCCCTCAGTGTTACAGGGATTGAATCCCTCCCCTATGAGGTGGATGAAACAGCCAGAGAAATTCTGGCTCGGTTTGGCTTAGTGTGACCTGTGCTCTTAAACCTCCCTGGGGGGAGAGAGAAAGAGAAGAAAAAGACAGAGAGAGAGAGAGACAGAGACAGAGAGACAGAGAGAGAGAGAGAGAGAGACAGACAGACAGAGAGACAGAGACAGAGAGACAGAGAAAGACAGAGACACAGAG
Source organism: Bettongia penicillata ogilbyi (assembly GCA_023548195.1). Lineage (NCBI taxonomy): Eukaryota > Metazoa > Chordata > Mammalia > Diprotodontia > Potoroidae > Bettongia > Bettongia penicillata. The sequence goes on from JAJHZJ010000360.1 coordinate 3,068,033, forward strand.
ACAGACAGACAGAGACAGAGAAAGAGACAGAGAGACAGAGACAGACAGAGAGAGAGACAGAGAGACTGGGCTTCACTGGCCTCACTCCACGCCCCTTCCTGGTAATAGGTGGGAGACTTAGAGCTTTTCTCAGTTCATCCTAAATGCTTATTAAGCACTTTCTGGGTACTTGCCACTAAAGATACAAAGACCAGAAAGACATTACCTAACCTCAAGAAGCTAACTCTACTGGAGAAGGTGAGATGTGCTTAGAGAGGAAGCAGTCATCCTAAGAAGGAACAGGTGTAGGAAGAGACTCCTGAGCTGAGAGCCTTGAAGGAACCTAAAGATTTGACAAAGTGGAAGTGATGATGAAGAGCATTCTAGGCTATGGGTACAGCCTGAGCAAAGATCTGGAGATGGGAGATGGGATGTTCTGTAATCCAGTCTGGCTGAAGCAGAGTGCAAAAAGAAGAAAAAGGGCTGGAGCTAGACTGTGGAGGGGGTTGAGTCTAGGGCATGTAGAAGAATTCTAAGGATGAGACAGGCTTCCCTCCAAAGAGGAGGCTGCACATTGACATATGTCTCCAAGTCAGCTGATGCCATGCTAGCACTGACAGTCACTGAATATGAACTGGTCAGTTCTTTAGTGAGAGCCTTGGAAGCCCTCAGGATATGCGAGCGGTGACAAAGTCTTACTTAGAATGCCAAGGAGCCCAAATTGCCTGAACCGTAAGGCCGAGTGATGTAGGAGAAAGAACTCAGCACTGGAAAATGGGACACCCAAATTCTAGCACCATGTACTGCTCATTGGCTATATGACCTTGGACAACTCTCCTCTCTTGGCCTCAATATCCCCATCTGTCAAATGAAGGGATTGGGAAGAGTGACCAAAAGTTTCAGAGACAGATTTAGGCTTAAGTTTGTCTTGGCAGACTTCCTCATGGTAATTTCTGTTTAAAGGGGAAATGGGCTGGTTTGGGAGGTGATGAGTTCCTCATCTCAGGAGTTCTTCAAAGAGGTGCTAGATGACCATCTCTGGGGATGGATGCATCAGGCAGCTAGGCAGCCCACTGGATAGAGAACTGGACCTGGAGTCAGGAAAACCAAAGCTCAAATCCAGCTTTAGACACTTACTAGCTATATGATCCTGAGTAAGTTATTTCACCTCTGTCTGCCTCAGTTTCCCCCACTATAAAATGGAGATCATAATAGTAATTAATTACCAGGGTTCGTATGAGGATCAAATGAGAGAATATTTATAAAGTACTTAGCCCAGGACCTGGCACGTAGTTGGAATTTAATAAATGCTCCCCTCCTGGTAGAATGAGGTGACCTCAGGTTTCCCCCCGGTCAGAGAGGCTATGGTCTGGTTGCTAAGATGTCTGTCAACAGTATAAAGTTCCAGTCCTGGGGAAAGTCACACTTCTCAGCCCTGACGTTCGGAGGAGTCAGCCAGCTGTGGTCTTCCTAAGTCCCTCTGGCTCACAGGCTGGGCCTAGGACTGTAAGTGCTTCTTTAGCCAGTGGTAATGGGTGATTTTCTGCCGCAGCCTTAAGTTATCAGCCCCAAGGGACTCAAGGTAGTTATTACCAAGGCACTTATAACTAAATTGGGCCCCTGGCAGGAGCTAATTGAAATGTCTTTCTGAGCACAGTTCTCTTGACTCCTGCTCGGATGCCCTTCATGCTAAAGAGTGACCTTGGGAATAATGAACTGGAGGGGACAGTGCTGTCCCCCTCTCCTTGGGGAGGTGGTAGCCTGTGGATGCCAAATGAGGCCTCTATGGTCAGATGGGACCAATGGCTGTGGTTTGCCTCACCTAACTGAACTTTATTATGGGGGATGGTTTGCGGAGGTAGGGGAGTCATTGGGAAGTGACAGCAACACCAATCCTTTCTGGGGGCCAAACTGACATTACTTCTGCCATATGTGTGTGTGTATGTACACACGTGTATGCACATACATACATATATACAAATATACATAATATATCTGTGTGTGTGTGCGTAATATATGACCATGTCACTGAGCCTCAGAAACTGTCTTCAGACTAAACTACACATCAGAGCAGATGCTGTCAGTTTCTCCTTGGAGAATCTCATGAAATCACAGATTTGGACCCATTCCCATCCCACTGGCACCTTCCACAGGCACATGCTGTATGGCTACAGAATACCAGATATGCTCTCAACCTTGGGAAAGCAATGGGAGCAGGGCAGTCCTCCCTATTGGTGAAAGACTACATTTAGGAATGTGAAAGGACTTTCATGGGGAGGAAAGATTGTGACTCCTGCTTGGCCACCAAGGACACATGTAAACAGGGACCAGACAAGGGCTGAGGGAAGAAGCTACAAAGGGGTAGATTTAGGTTCATTGTTCAAAGACCCTTGGGAAGTAACCAGTTCTCTGTCACTAGAAACCTCCAAAGACTAGTTGGATAACACTTTGCCAGGTAGGATAGGATAGGGATAAGAACTGGACTTACGATTTTATTGGCATAGAGACCTCCCAGGAGAGGAAACTCCCTCCACCACTGCCGGTCAGCAGTTTCCCTGAAGATTAGAATATTAGAGAGTTGTCTAGGATGTTGAGAAGTACCCAGGGTCAAACAACCAGGGTGTGTCAGAGGAAAGACTGGACCCCAGGACTTCTGAACTTCCAAACTAGATCTAAGCTGCCTCTGGTGTGATGAAGAGGAGATTTCTGCTCAGGTCATGGTCTGAGCTCCCTTCTGAGCTCCAAGTCCTTATTTCTGTCACTATCATTATTTAATATTTATAGAGCAATATAAACTTGGCATAATGTTTTATGTGTCATCTAATGTAAACTTCCTAATAACTCCATGAAGTGGGCCCTAAAGGTATTTTTAACCCCATTTTACAGATAGTAAAATTGAGGCCCAGAGAGAGGAATTGGCCACACAGACAGTATCAAAGCCAGGATCCAAATCCGTGTCTTTCTGACCCAAGTCCAGGTTTTTATCTACTGTGTAGTTTTATCCTTTGTACCTTAGTTCCACAAGGCTGTCTGTATTAGCATGTGAAGATACTTAGCTCTTCCTATGTAAATATATTACTAAACAACTCATTAGAGCTGGATGCTCCCCCCACCTTGGACTTCTCCTAGCACTGTGCGCCTCATTGCCTCATTGTTTTGCTATCTACCACCTATGTGACCCCCTCTGAGCCTCAGTTTCCTCATCCATTCAATTGGGAAGTTGGCCTCTGAGATATCTCCCATTGGATGCTTGTGATCTAGTGACCCCACATTTATCATTGGATGTTGACCATTATCATGGTCTGCCTTGGTCTACATCTTCTCCCTTCTAGACCTTAAGTACTGGCAGGGAAGGCAGGGCAGGGGGCCTGTCAAATGATTTTTATCTCCCCAAGCATAGACATCTGCACACTTAATAAATACGAGTTGAAATAAATATGAGGGGAATGTAACTCAACCCCTGCATTCCACAAAAGGGGGGAACTCTCTATTGCCAGGTCATCTTGGGAATGAGCATCCAAGCTGACATTAGAACACAGATCTTCTAGATCGCAAGTCTGAGATCCATGCCACCTCACCGCCTCAAGTTGAAGGTTTGGATCTTAGACCCAGAGCTCAGCCCAGTGTTCTGCAAACAGTGCCTCATGAATGTTTCCCAACTGAATGAATTTAATCCAAGCCTCTCATTTACAGGGTAAACTGAGTCCCAGGGAATGGAAATGACTTGTTTACAAAAATCAGCCATGTAGCCTTAGGGGGAGGGCTTGGTTTTGCATTCAAATGTTCTAGTTCTGGTCTGTGCTTTTTTGACTCAGCCAGAGAAAGAAGACTTCAAGGAGAAAAAGAGGTTGGTATCCAGTGCCAGCCTGACTGAGGATATCCCTGAGGGACCCCTTCCCTTTTATGCCCTTTTCTTTTGAAGATGTGTCCTGTCAAAAATCCATTGAAGCAAGCAAAGATGATTTATTTTTGTTCATAAGTGATGTAGTGATGTCAAAAGATTTTTCTCTCCAACAGTGGTGGCCAAATATGGTTGATAGTAGTTGCTTCATATTTCCAAAACTGTGACTGTCCTTCCCCCACTTCATACACACAAACAAACCAGACAAGTAACTCTAAGAGGATTACTTAGAATACACAGGGTGCTGGTAGCAGGAAGGAGACCCTAGGAGCTCAGCCAAAGACCAAGCTACTTGTCTGATGTAGATCAATGACACTCAGGATAGTGATAAGCTGTAGAATATCCTGCAGATGGTAAATAATCTTGGAGACCTTCAAGATGATGCCATATGAGGCTCAGTTGAAGGAACTGTGGATATTTAGCCTAGAAAATCGAATACTCATAAGAGATGGGAGCAGGCTTCAAGGTTCTGAAGAGCTGGCATGAGGAAAAAAAAATAGACTGGTCCTATTTGGTCCCCAAGCACAGAATCAGAAGTAGTTGGTGAGAGATGCAAAGATGTGGAAAAGCTTGGGCAAGAAAAATGTCCTAATAACTAGAGCTTCCCCAAATGGGGTTGGCTCCCTGGAGGGGCGATGAGCTCCCCTTCTTGAGATGTCTTCTGTCAAAGCTGAACTCCAATCAGGTGAGAAGTCTAGGAAGAGTCACTTACAGCAGCCTAGTGACCTGCTTCACATGGCCTTGCTGGGCAAAGGAATGACTTGTCCATTACTATGTTACTACCCAGGAGTAACCTTTGATGAGGACTCTGTGAAGGGAGGAAAGAAGTCTTAGGGTCAGGGGATACTCCTTAGTTCCAAATCTTCCTTTCAGGACTGCTTCAAGCTGGAGTCCTCTTTCACCAGAGACTGTGAGCTCCCAATGGAGTGGGTGGGGGTGGATATTTTGTAATTTCTGACATTACTATATCTTCCCAATAAATATCCTTCTGTAAAGCTAATTGTTATCCACTAATTGATTAGAACTGGAGATGTTAACTGTTGAATTGATATGAGGGTAGAAAATGCCACACTGGGGCTTTGAGTGATAGTACCATGACTTATTATCCTTCAGGGTAATCCTTAGAGCCCCAGGAGGGGGGTGGGGAGAGTAAGAGTAGTCATCAGTCTTGGGGACCCAACTTGCCGGTTAGGACAGAAGTCAGGACAGTAACACAGTAGGACAATAACACCTAGAGGTGGTATTACAACCATATCATCCATATTCTGCTCTCCTCTTTTTTTGCTGCTATATTGTCTAAGATTGATCTCTAATAATGCCATGAGTGCCTGCTGTCCCTCAGCTAGACAATATGCTCTCTGAGCTCACGGACATGATTCATAGAGAATGGTGTGTCAGCTGTGTATCAACACTTCGATGTTTCCTAGTTCTGATTTCCTCAGTGTGGTTATCCCTTCACTGATACGGGTAGGAGCCCCTTTCTAACTTGGTGGCCATCTTGGAGACCTGCTCTGACCACAGTCTGTCCCCAGGTCAACTCTCAGACCCTTCTGACTTGCAAGGGCCACCCCAGAGAGCCCAGGGTTCCCCATACACCACTAGGAAGTCTTTCCAGGAGGCAGTCATAGGAGGTCTTTTAGAAAGAAGCCTGAAACAACCCAGTTTTTTCTCCAACTTCTGGAGCCATAGACATTAGAGACCAAACCTGAGGGAGCTCCATTTTGATGCTTTCCCAATCTCTCTTAGGTTTTACAATTCTTTAATCATCAGTAAAAAGTCATCAAAAGCCACTTCTGGAATGCATAGAATTCTTGATAGACATTCAAAGACCAGCAGACATTCAACTCCCTTATTTTGTTGGGGTCTCAGTTTCCCCCTCTGTAGAGGGAACCACTAGCACCAGAACTTGGATTCCAATATCATGTAAAGGTTGGCAAAATGTTTTTCCCATTACAGCTCTGTGAGGTAGGTAATGGGGTATTATCCCCATTTTATAGATGAGGAAACTGGAGCTCAGACAGATTAAGAGACAGTAACTCAAATCCTTCCCTTGACTCTGAGACAATGATGTAGAAATCACCTGTTTTACCAATCTTGGGTAAGGGTGACACCTGCTGGTCAGGACTAAAATGTGCCTGAGAAGCCTTTGCAGCATTACTGCAGAAACAGGTATCCTACAAAGTTGTATGTGGGTCAGTGATGCGCTGGGATATTGACCCAAGGCTTCATGGTCTTCATGCTACAGTCAGAGACCCAAGGATGCCAACTCTTGGCTAGGAGATGCACAGTGTGAAAGCCTTCAGAATCATGGTTCTTCTTAGAATCTCTGTGAGTCTAAATGAGATCTGTGCAATTTTTTTTTGAAGATAATTCTTTCTTTTTCCTTTATTTTTTTTTGAAAAGAGACAGAGTACTCCAAGAGTCCAAGAGCTTGCCCTGTACACAAACCAAGCCAACGCACTGATCGCTAAGTTCATGGAAATGAGTTTTTGATAAACAGACTCAAAGACCATAGAACATTCAAGCCAGAAGGCAACAGGAAGCACTAAGTTCAAACTCTTCATTTTACAAATAAAGAAACTGAGGTCCAGAGAAAAGAAGAGAGACTCTTTGGCAAGGCCACAGTTATGGAATCACAGTATTTAGGAGCTGGAAGGGACCAGAAAGGGATCTAGTCTAACTTATACTTGAAAAAGAATCCCTGCTCCAGTCATCCCAGGAAGAGCTATACAGACTGTATTTGAAGACTTCCAAGAAGGGGGAGCCCACTCCCTCCTGAGGGAACCAACTCCACCATGGGGCAACTCTAATGATGTCTTTGAAATGTCCCCACATTATTCCTGGTTCTGGCCCCTTGAGACCAAGCAGAAGAAGGCTGATATAATACTTCTTCTAGCCCTCCATGTACTTATAAACAACCTTCACATTATCCTGAGTCTTCTTTTCTCCAAGCTATAAATTCCTGCGGCTAATCTTCATAGGATTTGAATACAAGACCCTCTGCCATCTTGGTTGCCTTGCTCTGGACATTTTCCAGATTATTGATGTCCTTCCTCTAACATGGCATCTAGACTGGTTATGATAATAAAGGTTAAGGGTCATCTGTCACCTTTCTGACATCTTTTCTGGTTGTTGAGTCAATGGGGAATATTCATGAGTTCTATAAAAGAAAAAACTGTCCTACCCAACGTTACACAGCCAGTATCAGGGCTGGATTCAAATTCATGTCTTCTTGACTCTGGTCTCAGACTTTTCTATTTATTTTTGTTATACAAAGCAGTCTTTTTTATTCTTGGTACATAGGGCATGTTGAACTATTTGTAAGTAGGTACACTACAGAACTTTCATACAACAGTTAGGTTTCTTTGTCTATCCACACAGTGTGTATTAGACCTTATTGTAATGAATGATCCAGGTAAAACCTCTGCAGAAGGCAACTTAATAGAGCATGTAATCGGAGCGCACAGCCCTTGGCTGCCACAGATGCAGCCCACGGACATCATTAGGTTGCTCAGATCACAGCTGCACTGATAAGCAGGCTAATGAAAAACTGTACATATGGACCTCAGAAGAGTCAGTCAGTCATCCCCAGCAAAGACCCCAACACAAGGCTGCTTGTCCCCAGTCAGTGAAGTGAGTGAGGAAGGCTCGCTGCGGTGGCTACTTGGTTTATGCACAATTAGATACGAGACAAAAAGGCTCCTACCTTCAAGCTGCTTATAATCTACTCATGAGATGGGTTGTCCTTTGTTCTCCAAAAGGACCAAAATGACATCACCATGATAAAGTGAAGTTTCAATGTGTCCAACTGTGGTGATCAGACCAACACGAGCTTGGAATGCTCACAGCTGGGGGATAGCAGGAAAGATCTCTCGAAGGAGGTGACTCTTGCACAGAGCCTTGAAGGTTGCTGCTCAAGAGACAGAGGGGAAGAGGAAGGGCATTTACCCACAAAAGACCAGTCTGGGAAAAGGCACAGACTAGAGGCAGGAGATGGAATAACATGGAGGCTAGCGTGGTGGGGCATGGGCTAGGTGAGTGACAACCTCCCTAGAAAGGGAGGTTGGACCCAGATTCTGAAGAGCTCTCAATAACAGTGCTTTAAACTTTATGCTGAAGTCAATGATGGTGGTGAGGGTTGGATTACCTGAGCTCTGAGGTTCCTTCCCAGCCTGAAATGATATGATTTGTTGCTGCTGCTGAAGAAATTTAAGGATTTAAGGGAACCCCTCAAGGTCTATGGATCTATGAATGTGCAATTGTATCACTCAACCAGTAGGTATATTAAATACCTATTATGTGACAGTCACTGTGAAATAGATGGAGAGAGATATAGAGATAGATAGATATACACACATGCAGAGGTTGAAACAATACCTACTTCAATCTTATGTTCTAATAAGGGATATGATAAGGACACATAAGTATATGTATATATACACATATGATATACAGGGTGTTTGCAAAGCCTTCATGAAATTTTACCTATTAAAGATGGAGCACCCTGTGTAAGGAGGCCAGTGCCCCTAGATCACAGAATATATGGGGGAAGGAGGATGTGAAATGTAAGAAGACTGGAAAGGTAGGAGGGGGTAGTTTATGAAAGTTTTTAAAAGCCAAACAGAGAATTTTACATTTGATTCTGAAGGGGACAGGGAGCTGCTGGAACTTATTGTATAAGGGAGTGCCATGGTCAGATCTTCACTTTGGTGGCCGAATGGGGTCAGACCAGAGGCAGGCAGCCCCACCTCCTCCAGCAGCTGCTACAATAATCCAATCATGAGGTAATGAAGGTCTGCGAGGTGGGGCAGCAAGAGACATTGCAAAGCTTGAAATCATAGGACTTGGCTACAAATAGAATATAGGGAGTGAATACAAACAGTCCCTCTCAGGGTCTGCCACCCTCCCTTGCCAGAACATACACAATCCAGAGGTGTGGAAACATCGTCTTCCATCCTTCTGCTAGAGTTCTCAAGATGCTTCCCCCTTGCTGTCTTCCTGCTCAGCAATGGTGTAGCTCTTCATCAACTGCTCTACGATTGTAGTTTCAAACAAAAAGAGAAAAATAGTTGGAGATTTTGCCTACTTCATTTGGATTCCCTACACAGTCAGATATTCCGGGAGAAAACTAGTGTTATTTCTGGCTGCAAGGACCCACAAGAATTTTGGTGTGCTCCTTGTAGAAAGGGACACCTAGAGAGTTTGTGGAGAGTCCCAGTTGGAATATGCTGGATTTTAGAGATCCATGGCGAAAAATGTGGGGTCCTGTGCTGTTGCAGGGACTCATTAAAAATACTGTATGTGAGTATAAAGCCAGGGGAGAGATAGGCTGAGTGTGCCAGCTGTCCCCAGCACCAAATGAAAGCGTTCTGTTTTAGAGTTGATCCCAGGTCCTTAGTCATGAAGCAGAAAGTCCCTCATGATCAGGGAACTCTAAGACATTCATCTCTGAGACTTTCTCTTTGAGAAGGGAGTTTTATTTCATTTTCCTATTTCTTTATTGTTTTGACTTGAGGAAGGCCTTTTTCCAAGAACCAAGACAGGCAGCTAACCTAACAGAATTGTGTAGAATAATATTTACTTGTTAAGTTGTATCATCATTTATAAACATGAGAAAATCGTTGTTTATTTGTTTTGGGGAGGGCGAATGTTAATTACCAGATTTAATTATGATCTCTACCACACGGGCTTTTCCTGAGATGCTTTGGTACAAGGCACTGGGGAAAGCATTAAAAAAAAAACTTCTCCCCCTTCAAGTCATTAAAGAAAGGATTTGGAAGAAAGATAGAAAAGAAGGAAGGAAGGAAAGAAAGAAGGAAGGAAGGAAGGAAGGAAGGAAGGAAGGAAGGAAGGAAGGAAGGAAGGAAGGAAGGAAGGAAAGAAGGAAGGAAGGAAAGAAAGAAGGAAGGAAGGAGGGAAGGAAGGAAGGAAGGAAGGAAGGAAGGAAGGAAGGAAGGAAGGAAAGAAGGAAGGAAGGAGGGAAGGAAGGAAGGAAGGAGGGAAGGAAGGAAGGAAGGAAGGAAGGAAGGAAGGAAGGAAGGAAGGAAGGAAGGAAGGAAGGAAGGAAGGAAGGAAGGAGGGAAGGAAGGAAGGAAGGAAACAAGCATTTATTAAGTACCTATTATGTTCCAGGTACTGTAATAAGTGCTTTAGAAATATCATCTCATTTGGGACCATGGACTTGGCCAATCATCCTGTAAAGATTTGAACAGCAAATATTAAAACTGGAGATTTATGTAATGGTGGGGCATAAATCATACCACCCCTCTCAGCCTAAACATATTTATCAGCTAAGAATGTATCTCGATTGTTTACTAGGTATTTACTACTAATGCTAACATTAAAGACCCAGACACCTCTCTACAGGCATGAAAGCGTGTTCCTTCAGATAGGCTGAGGGATTTGGTTGCATGCTCTGGGGCTGATCATGAAGCAGTGATCCAGGGGAGAGTATTCTAACCAAAACTCCTGAGGAGGACCATTTTTGAAGGGGGAGAGTCAGCCTCCCCAGCCTTCCTGGAGAAGAAAGGACCTTAGAAGAGAAAAGAAGCTTTGGGGCTGCACATTTTCCATTTGACGTCCTTTCATCTTCCTCAGGACAACAGCAACTGGACCCAATCTCTACAATGAGAACTGAGAAGAGACTGATTGTGATGTAACTAAGATTCAAGGCTTTGTGAGGAAGCCAGCAGGAAAGCTACACTCTACCTAATGGAAACATCTTAAAGACTCCTGTTAAAGCACCTGTAGGAGCTGCGTTGTTATCCCTGTTGTCACGAGATGGTCTAAGCTTGAGCCCACTTTGCCCTGACTCTCCATAGACTGATGAGTGTCACAGACTTTGAAAGCAATTATTTTCTTCTAGTCACACCATCTTAGTAAATGTACCTTTCCAAAAGCTAATTGCCTAGCTGACTAATTAATATGTGATAATCAATGGAGGAAAAATGCAAGTATGGGGAGTTGTCATGATCTCTAGCATTAGAAAAGTTACTCCAATCCCTCAGGGATATACTGGGAGCCCAAACACACAAAGTAGCCCAACTGTAGGGGACCCAACTTGTTAGAAAGAGTAGGAGGAGTGGAAATGTCATTTCCAAGCCTGTGCTATGTCTTAAAAGAACAGAAGCTTAGAGACAAAAGGGATCTGGGAAGTCACCTCCTCCAATCTTCACCTCACACAGAATCTACTCTATAGCACAATTTATAGACTCTGATTTTTGCTACTAACTGACTTTTCCACAAAGCAGCTCCTGTAATTTTTGATAAACCATGGCTATTAGAAAGTTATTCCTTGGGCCCAGCTGAAATTTACCCCTTTTCAACCCCTACCTCACCCCTCATGCTGTTAATTCTACCCTCCAGAATCAAGTAGAAGTCTAAGTGAATGATCTATTGACATTTCTTAAGCACCCACTGCATGCCAGTGAAATGATCCCTGCCCTCGAGGACCTCTCATTCTATTGGGAGGAAAAGCATGTATATCAATAGGGGTATATCATGTACATACAAATGAATACAAGGTCACTGGGGAGAGGGACAAACATCCTTTTGGGGGAACCAGGAAAGGCATCTTTGATTTGAGTTTTCTATCTTCCTTACTCGATCTCAAATGAAATATTATTTGTAAGTACATTGCCTGGCACACAGTAGGTACTTAGTAATTGCTTGTTCTCTCTCCCCTTTTCCTTTGTTATGTGTCTAGTAATGATGCACAAAACCCTGTGGGGGGAGAAAGCAAAGTGGTGTAGTGGAAAGAAGGCAGAGCTTGGAGACAAAAAAAAAACAAATTAATTTCAAACTCTTAACTCTATGATTACCTCCAGAGAACCTCGACAAGCCATTTGCCATCTATGAACCTCAGTTTTCCTATCTGAAAAATGAGGGGGTTGGACAACGTGGAATCTACTAGCTCTAGGATCTATGATCCCAAATAATCTTCAAAGTGTTTTCCAGGCCTAAATCTGACAGTAAAGAGTGTACTCTGACCATGGGAGGGGGTCCTCTCTGAGCTTCAGTCTCATCCTTAATTGGAGGACAGTACTTACATCACCTTCCTCAGAGGGAATTAGCATTCTTATTCCTCATGACAATCTGTGCCAATCCATGGCTACCAGCCCCACAAGCCTGATGAGCATCAGTGCCCTGCTAACAGCTCCTATTTCTGAGGGTGATGTGCGGATTAATTAGTTTGTAAGATGTTCAGAAAATGAAAAGCTCTTAATATATGCTAAACATTATTATTGCTATCAGCCAGGATAATAAAGTACTTAATCACTTCCTGCAGCCATCTGTTGCCAACCCACTCAAAATGGAGCAACTGTCTTGCTCTTCCCTAGCAGCAGCTCAATGCTGGGGTGGGGGAAGGAGGACAGGGACACCAATCTAGCACATTAGGGCTCTCTGCTTGGAGGCTGAGCACAAGGACCTGGGATGGTTTTTGTGGAAAATGAACAAATCACATTTGATGGGCCCAGGTCTTGGGCCTGCATTCCCAGCCTCCCTAAGCAGGGCTCTCTCCATGGCCTCAGCAAAGCAAAGGTCCCAAGAGAAAGAGTATGTTTGTTTGTGGAAAGAACCCTGATGTCATCACCTGGCTTGAGAGAGGAGCTGCCTAACCCTGCCATTGGATATCAGGTACCCATCAAAAGCTACGGGTGCATGTCCTTGGCAGGGGTGGGTCATCACTCTCATTGCATCCTAAGGATCACTAAGTATCCCTTAGTGTCCCCAAGCACTAGAGTAGAGAACATCACAGCTACTGTTTCCAAAGCATCTGTCAAGTTTACTAAATGCAACTATCACTTTTCCCATTCTATAGCCAAGGAAACTGAGGCTCAGGCAGCTGAAATGGCTTAGGATCAAATGATTATCAACTTGGAGATGGAAGGCACTTTGTTTTAACAGATGAAATTGTTACTCAGAGAAATCACATGACTTGCTTGCCATTATATAGGCAGTGTTAAGAGGCAGAATTTGAACTTAGGTCCTCTGACTCCAGAACCCAAATTCAAGTGTGCTTCATAACAGTGAAAACCATCCTAAGGTGAAATGTACTACTTCAAGACATGGTGGGCTCCTTCTCGTGGAAAATCTTCAAGCTTTGACTGGATTTCCACTTTTCAAGAATCTTGAGGGGTTTGGTTTGAGGAGACTTACTAGCAATAGAACAAAAAGTGAGACTGTATGTACAACGCAAGAAACCCCTAGCTCAGTCCCACCTGGCTGACTCAGGGTGCCAAGGTATAGAGAGGTCTGAAATTGTTGTCCCAGCCCCTAGTCTCACTGATGGGCAGATCCCCAGCAGCCAGAAGGCTACTCCCCCTCAGAGTTTTAGTGTTAACACTTGGGGGTTAGGTGGGATCTTTTCAATATAGTTCATTAGCCCCCACTGGTGAGCTTCTCCCCTCCAATGCTTACCGATTGATATATGGGCAGCTAAGTGGTACAGAGGATAGAGCACCAGTGCAGGAGTCAGGGGGACCTGAGTTCCAATCTCACCTCAGACACTTGACACTCACTAGCTGTGTGACCTTGGGCAAGTCACTTAACTCCAATTGCCTCATCTCCAGTCATCCTGATGAATATCTGGTCACTGGATTCAGATGGCTCTGGAGGAGAAGTGAGGGTGGTGACCTGCATAGCCCTCCCTCACTCAAAACAAAGTCAAGTGTAAGTCATGCCATTATTTCTCGCGTGGTCTTCTTCAGCAGCGGAAGACAAACACACACCAGTTGATATTAGTTAGTCAGCAAGAGTTTATTAGCTTTCAAAAGGGGCTGTTTACTAGGTTGTCATAATATCGTAATATGATCAGGCAGGAGATGGCACAGTAGGTACAGTGCCAAGACCTTGAGTCAGGAAGACTCATCTTCCTGAGTCTAAATCTGTGTGTGACCCTGGGCAAGTCACCTAAATTCATTTGCCTCAGTTTTCTCATCTGCAAAATTATATGGAGAAAGGAATGGCAAATCACTCGAGTATCTTTGCCAAGAAAAACCCAAATGGGGTCACAAAGAGTCAGACATGATTGAAATGCCTAAACAATGACAGCAAAGATAGTATCATCAGCTGAGATAAAACATCTCTCCAAAGTCCACATCGCATTCCTCCCACCTGCACGCAGAGAGAGTCCAGGGGAAAGTGGCTCAAGTTGGAAAATGCATGTGGCAAAGGGAAGCCTCTCTGCTTCCATGCCAAGTTCCTTTCTCCCCCTCTTGGGAGGGCCCACAGTCTTGCCCTTAGGCATAGAGCTTAGGTTCCTTCTACTGTCTTGAAAGTGTTTTTGCTCAGCGTATCAAATGTGTTCCCAGCTCTTGGTGCCAACATCGCTACCCATCACGCTACTCTAGGGGAAGAAAAGTCCAAATCAAGGGTGAGGGAGAAGAAACAGAGGTTCTGTTCCTCATCTGCCCCGTATGAGTCCTCTGAAGGGTATGATTGTAACTTCTATCTCCTTGATTGCTACTGGAGTCTCCTGGGTTCCAAATAGAGCTGCTATTTCCCCCAAATCCCCAAGCCATGAATGAGTTTTTTCAGTCATTCCCAACATACCGCTTAGGCAGCATCCTTTCACTCCTCAATTAATCATGGACTTTTTTGTATACTTATCTAAAACCCCTTTCCTTGATAGATGGATGGAATCAGTAGCATTGTCTCCTGACCACATCTGGTTCTTCACCTTTCATCACCTTGATTGACTAACTCCATTAAGAAGTCCGGTCTTGAGGTAGGAGCATGTGACATCAGGACTTCCTCATCATGAGTCCAGGCCACTGGGCTCTGCCATGCTTCCTAGTTACTTTTCCTTAGATCCCAGGTCCAGTTTTATACCCAGCTGTGAAGATTTGGACCGTGGTTACGTATAGATCTAATGATGCCACTCAGCTCTGCAATCATCGTTGAGTCCCCACTAACCCTAAATTCATTTTGCTATAACTCCCATCTTCTCTGCCTGACATTAAAGGCCCAGCAGTGTCTGGTACCCTCTAGCCTTCCATCATTCTCTCACATTACTGCTGTTGACACATACTAAATGTTCAGGCAAATTGTACATATCCCTACCCCCTTTCACGTGTCCCGAGATCTCCTCCCTCCAGTTTTTGCTCATGCTTTCAGCTTAGAATCATCTCCTTTCCTTGTTTTGATCAACAGCAGTGATGTGGGTGGTGGTTCTGATGGTGTTTATGGAGAGTTCTTGACTTAGATTTAGGGAAGCCTTGGGTTCAAATTCTGGCTCTGACACTAAGTATATGACTTTAGGCAAGTCTCTGACTTTGGGAGCATCATTTTCTTCCTCTGTAAATGGAGACTCAGATACTAATAGCTAACTTTTTTTAGCCCTTACCATGTTCCAGGCTCTGTGCTAAGCACTTTACAAATATCTCATTTGATCCTCACAACTGTGGGAGGGAGGGGCTGTTATTAGTCCCATTTTACAGATGAGGAAATTGGGACAAACAGGAGTTAAGTGACTTGCCGAGGGTCACACAGCTAGTAAGTATCTGAGGCTAGATTTGAACTCAGGTCTGCCTGACTCCAGACTCAGTGCTCTATCCAGTCAGTGTTTCACCTACCTCCATTGGGTCAGAGTTTTGCTTCTGTTGAGTTCTTTCATGTCTCACTCTTCATGATCCCATGGACTGGTTTTTCTTTGGGATTTTCTCAGCCAAGACACTGGAATGGTTTGCCATTTCCTTCTCGAGTGGATTACCAATTCTTGTAAGAGTTGTATAAACTGAGTTATTATCCTCCCCCTACCTAAACATCCTGTAATATCTTCCTGCAGGGGTTGTTGTAAGGATCCAATGAGACATGGAAAGCATTTAACAAATGTTTAAAATGCAATGTAAATGTTAGTTACTAATACTCTATGCAAGGAATAAATTGATTGAAGCCAAGTATCTTATCAAACATAAAGCTTAAATTTAAATCTGTATATGTCTCTCTGTAATTTATATATGTGCTTGTATATGTACATATATACACATATGTGTATGTATGTTTGTGTATATATATACATATACTTACATACATACATATGCACACATATATTTATCTTCCTGGAAACTCTACCTGGTGTCAAGCCCCAGTGGACCTCTTTGTAATTCTTTCCCTGCCCAAACAACTTCCATCCATCACTTCTAGGAGTACTCTGCAGGGCCAAGCATAGAAATCTAATTCCCCTCCCTCATCAATGTCTTGCAAACATAGGATGGCACATTTTGTAGGCAGGCAGTATGGTAGAATGGAAGACCATTGACTCTGAAGTCAGAAGACCTAGGTCTAAGTTTCTGATAACACTCTGTGACCTTGGGCAAGTCACTTAATCTCCCTCAGTCTCAGTTTCCTCCTCTGTCAAATGCAAAGATTGCTTCTAACTCTAATTCCAACTGTGATCCTCTGTCTCCTATAAATCTACCCTTACCCATGCTCCACTGCCCCATTGTCTTATCTAATTCTCTTATGGTAAGACTTCAAGGATCTTACCTATTCTGGTCATCCTCAAGACGCTATTCAGTTTACCAAAATTCTTCCTAAAAGATCCTATAAAGAAACAGGACCATCCCTTCCCTAGCCCCTAGCAGCACATTTTGTTTAATATTTCCTAAGATCATGTTAGCTTTTCTTGGCTGCCATATAACATTGTAATTCACACAGAGTCCCCATTCCAATGAAATCCTCGGATCACTTCAGGGCAAATTACAATTTAGTCACAGTTCTTTCCATCTTAGACTTGAGAAGTTGTTGGGTTTTTTAATCTACATGTAAGACTTTACATTTATCTTTATTAATTTTCATCTTTACTCGATTGGTTCCCAATTTTTAGTCTGAAAGGATCTTTTAGGATATTGACTTTACCATCTAACATACTGACTAACCCTCCCAAATTTGTCATGCAAATTTATTTAGTATGCCATCTATACCTTTGTCTAAACTGTCAATAAAAGTATCAAATAGTACAGAAGGCTAGACCCCCTCGACACCCCAATAAAAACCACTGACCAAGTTAATAAAGTCATTAACTACTACTCTTTAGATCCAGCCAATCAGATCAGATTATGTGACTCAAAAGAGTCAAGTGCCACTCTTGGAGTGAAGTTAATGTCCCCCTAGAAAGTTGTATTTGGTAATGCAATAGACCATAGGATGTAATACATTAGTAATGCAATAGACCATAGAATTCCAGTTGGAATGGACCCAAAGCCATCTAGTCCAATCAACAGCTGCTCATAGAATTGCTAAATGGTTTCTGCTTCAGTCTCTTGAACCACTCTCCTTGTTAGGATTTTTTCTTCCTTTTTTGAATGCATACTTTTTTTCAACCTTCATTTGTTCCTTCTAGTTTGATATCTGAGACCAAGCAAAACAAGGCTGGTCCTTCTCTCACTTCAGTACTTGAAAATATTTATCATGTGTTCCAAATCTCCAGATCTAATAATAGACTAATAACTGCTCTAACCCCCTCGATTGATGTTCACGTGGACTGGTCTTCAGTTCTCAGAGAACTAAGACTCTCTTTTAGACCAGGATGACATAATTCTCATTAAAGAAAGGTTTTGTCATAATTCTACTACAAATGAGATCATTTCCAGAGTCATGAGAAGCCATACAAGCATGTAAGGTCCAATAGAGGTGCAGACAGGAAGCTAGAATATGACTCTTCATTCTGGAGAATCACTGTTTAGAACCTCAAAGCCCCCAGACAACAAACAGGTACATAGTTTGGGTTTGGTTCTTGTTAAACTGAATCATTAAAATCCCTATTAGATTATAAGCTCCATGATATTAAAGACCATTTCTCATTTTGCTTTGCATTCCTCATAGTGCATTGCACATTATAGGATCCCAGAGAATGTTTGATGAATGAATGCATGAACTGTATTTTCTGAAAATGAAGGCTGTGTTTAATGAAGAGAGACTACATTTTGCCATAGGATTCCTACAGTTCAAGTCTTCCCCCCACAAACCCCACACCTAAAATCTGAGTAAGAAGAAGTTTGCATCTTACATCCATCACTTTGGAAAAGTGTTCTTGTGTGGACTAAACATTAGCCTATAATTAATTCTTGTTATAAAATGTATCTTAATTTTGAATGAGCTGCTTGGATTACTGTGAATGCATTCAGGGCCTAATCAGCCCATTGCAAAGGGAAAAATGGTTTCAGCTGGGATGCTGAGGCCCCTGGCGGGACTCTTGAGTGCTCCATCCGGGTGGTGGCAGCAGCTGGTGCACTGAATATAGACAAAGGCAAACAGGCCTCTGAATGTTAGGCTTTGTTCATCACAGGCAAGTTTCCCTGTTCCATTCAGAATAATTGCAGGCCTTGGCAAACACACTACAAAGAATTTGCTGCTGTCTACTCTATTTCCAACAATGAAGACAAGGATGTAAGGAGGAGGGGGTGGCAAGGTCTTTCCAGGGACTGAAAATGAAAATAAGTAGACATCTCCTTTTCTGTAAGCTGTGCATTAGACTATGCCCATGGTTACTGTGAGTTGATGTCCATGTGAACTGTCATCCTCTCTTCTATAAAAATGGGCAGGACTAAGTAGAAAGGTAAGGAGGAAATGATCTTCTCTTACTCATAAGGATTGTGTGCTATCTCTCTACCTGTCTTCTCTGCTCTGCATCTGTGATTTCCCATCAGGCTTCTAGACAAGAACTAGCCCAAGTGACTGAGACATTTCTTTGTCTCTTCTACCTTAAGGGTAGAAAGTTGTGCCATTTGTGTTGTCCAGGGGTTGTCTCTTGCTTTTGCTTCATGACTAGACCTCACCCCTCCTTTTCACCTCATTCATATACTTCGAACACTTTTCTCTTTTACATCTTCCAAGGAAGTTGATATTGGCAAGTGGGCACCATGGCGCACTGTGCGGCTTGTAGACTCACTAAAGTGGGATTCTTTCGGAGTGTAGTTTTCCATTAATCGTAGGGGCTATGAACACTGAGTGAAGCTTGATGTGTTCTGAAGATTGATCAGGTTTTGTGGCAGTGATATTTAATTTGTTGGGGAATTTCCCCAATATCATTTGTCCCCAGGTTGTCCAAGTATGTAATTCTTAGCTTAGTACATAACCTGCATGCCACATTAATACAATTTGAGAATCTACTACAATGGGTAGCACATCTGGCTAGATGTCAGCCCTGGTTATGTGAAGCTTTTCACCTTCTTTGTTTTATATAAATGATCATGATAATATATTTTGCAATGCAAAGCTTTTCACCTTCTTTGTTTTATATAAATGATCATGATAATATATTTTGCACTTTAAGCCCATTTTGCAATGGGCTTAAAGGTCTTTGCTATTTGAATTCAAATGGATTATTAGTAGGATATTCCCTGGAAAAGAAACATTTTGAGAACATCTCAGCCAACAGAAAATCTTTCTTCTCTTGTTTAGAACTTATCCCACAGGTGTGCAGCTGGATCCTTAGAGAATCTGAGCATTCTAAATGTCTAATCATCTGACATTCACTGCTAGCCCCTCTGGTATCAAACTCCCGCCACCCAGTACCCTGTGATTCTTAGTCAACTTTCCAAATCATCTCCTCCCATTCTCTCAATCCTATATTCCTCACCTTTTTCCACCAATGTTCTACTCTAACTCAGCATGCCTCTTCCATTGTGACCTCTGAAATTCCCATTCCATAGCTAACAACTTCCCTTCATTTGGGGCTGCTTCCCTTTCTTGTGCTCCCTATCTCCCCTACTCAGAGATCTCTCTTTCTCCAATGACACTGCATCCCTCACCATCCTCTCCAGGAAGGGCTGCATGTGTTTTCACATCCCCTTACCCAAACACACACACGTGCTGACACACACATGTACATGCATGCACACAAACATGGGCACACACGCAGACATACGTGCGCACATGTGCTGGCATATACGTGTGCACAAAACAGGGGCACACAATACATACATATGCTGATTCACATGCACATGCTTGTACACAAACACATGCATATGCACATGATTACACACACATGCACACACATCCTGGAGGATGTCAGAATATTCCTTGTTCCACATTACCACTGCCAGATTCTCCTCTTGTAGTCACAAAGCAATGTCTCTTTTGAATTTCAGTGAGTTAGCTTCCCACCTTCTTCATTTCATGGCTCTTGCTTACTGGACACCTCAGTCATTACCTGTCCTCTCGGATTCGATACCCTGCTCAACTTCTTCCTGTCCTTCACAATCCCTGCTCTTCTAAGAGATGCCTATATCCTTGTGAACACACCCTCAAACACCCTAGTCTCCTGATTTCTCAAGTTCCTTAATGTCCACAACTTGGTCCTCCTTCCCACTATGGCCTTAGCTACATAAAGAGATGGTCACACCCTTCGTCTTGCCCCCCTCCACCAGTGCTCCACTTTCAAGATCAAGAACTCTGAAATTCCTTTAGTTACTCAATATCTACTATCATTTTTTTTTTTGCCTTACCCCTTCTAACTCTTTTACTTCCCCTTGACTATGACCTCTAATCCTTCTATCCCCTAGTATTTCCTTTGGTCATTATCCCTGCCCTTAATTTACTTTCCTTTCTTAATCCTATAGTTAATGAATTTCCCACTGTCTTCTGCTAGATGCATAAAATTTTGGTCCTGGTATCAGGAATACCTGAGTCCAAATTCAGCTTCAGCGATATATTAGCTGTGTGACCTTGAGCAAGTCACTTGGCCTCTGTCTGCCTTTGTTTCCTCAACTATAAAATGTGTATAACAATAGAATCTATTTGATGGGGTTATTGTGTGTATCAAATGAGATTACATTCACAGAGCCCTTTGCTAAGTACTTGGAGAACAATATAGGCCCTTAGTAAATGCTCATTCCCTTTCCCTCTTCCTTTGCCAACCCCCAAGCCTGTATCAATTCCCCATCTGGCTCTTCAGTTCCAACTCGTGTGTTGTTTTTGCACTAGGTATACCTCATGCCATCTTGGAATCCCTAGTTGTCTGAGGCTCTGCTCCAGGACCACCCCCTACAAGAGGACTGTTCTGATTGCCCCAGTCGCTAGTGCTCTCATCCTCCTGGGGGAAATACTTGGCATGACTTTCTATATATTACCACTCCATCTGGGATGCTTGCAACCCACACTTTTAGATTGCATCCTTTCCCCACCCCCAGGGTAACTAACCCAGGTTCAATGAATTGTGTGGATCCATGCTCCTAAAATGTAGCTCATGAGCCCCCACAAGTGCATTTGCCTTTAACTGTTAGCCAGAGGAACTGGCTAACTCTTAGTCAGTTCAAAGGAAAGATATTTACTGAGGCAGCATCATAAGAATAGTAGCTATAAATCCATGGGGTATATAATGAATCTCCCACAAATACACTCAACTTCAGTGAGAAGAGTGGGCACACATTAGTAGTGAGGCACACATGTAGGGAAAAGGTGTGCCCAAAGAGATTCATGCTCCTAGTTCTATAAGACCCTGCTCTCCTCTCTCTTTTGCTGGGGTCCTCACAAAGCCCCTTGTGGTTGTAGAATCTCTTCTAGGGGTTTAACTTCCTGTGCTCCTCTGTTGGGTCTTGCTTATCTTAGCTGGTTAGTAGGTCTGCTCCAAGGTATCATAAGCAATGGCAACTCAAGATAGATCAGTCAGCATGAGATAGGTTGCAGTTGTCTGCCTTCCTCAGCAGAATATGGTGATGAGGTACACATGATGTGTGGCAAGGACTAAGGGTCTGAATTTAGCTAAAGTTTGACTGGAAGAGGAGGGGAAAAGAAGGTTCAGTAAATCTGTACTTCTTTTCATGGACTTTCTAAATCACCTTCCTTTTTTTCTTTTCAGTGAAATGCTGAGTTAATGCTACTACTTGTGTGTCCTTGGACCAGTCACTTGATTTTTCCAGAAACTTTAGATTCTTCATCTGTAGAGTGAGGGATTGGACTCAATGATTTCTCAGTTCCATTCTATCTTCCATCTTCCAACTCTAGAACTAGGTAAACTTGATAACCAAAGTAACAATTATATGTGAATTCATGATCTGGCATATAGGTTGTCCCTGTGTAACTTCTAGGAAATATAGGAGGAACTGAAGACAAGCTCACATTGGCACCTGACCAGCACTCAGATGTATCAGGGTATGAAGCTGAGCCTTGTGAGGGCCAAATCTTCCCTCCAGCAATCAAGAAAGCCAGGCTGGTTCAAAGGGTGACCTCCTCAGACTAGAGGAGCCACTTCCTTCCCCCTCAATCCATCTGGGTCCTGGCTGGGGGCCAGGGAAATCAGAAGAAGGGCACGCAAGCTTTAATGTGAATGGCTAGGAATGCCCTGATTGACTTAGCTTCTGGCCTAACATCTCAGCTCAGCTTCTAGTTAAGCATCACAATGAATGTCCAAGATTTAAAGTGTCCTTGCAAGGTCAACTTTCAATTGAATTTTTACATCTGAACCTCTGTTGTATTCATTGTTCAGTGTCTCATGACTAGACATTTAGATAGATACTAAGTGCCAGGTATCACTAGATCACCAGAGCAGGTGATGGGCACAGGAAATGGGGAAGATCTTCTGTACGAACCTGTACCAACATCCTCCACAAAGACCTGAGAGGAAGTAATGATAATAAGAGCAAAAATAAATTATTGGTACATTTACATGGGCAGCTGGGTTGGCTGGATGGCATTTATATGGGGATGGGGTATGGCTGCAATTCCCAAGGTTACGCTGTTCTCTGAACCCAGAGCTAAACACAAATTAGATCCATGAAAATCAGACATAGGTACACTCTCATGATCCAAAATGACCACAACATCCGTGAAGCCAAGTAGCCACTCCTCCCCCTGAGTTCAGGAGCTATCTGAGGTCAGAACCCCCTGTCCAAACCCTCAAGGAAGCTCTAGTAAGCGATTCTCCTACTGGTGTCTTAATGAAGACAGCTACATAGCTATGTGGCAGTGGACAGAATGCCTCTAGGTCCGGAGTCAGGAAGACCAGAGTTCAAATCCGGCTTCAGACACTTATTAGCTAAGTGACCTTAGGCAAGCCACTTAACCCTTTATTTCCTTCAGTTTCTCTTCTGGAAAATGGGCATGATAGTAGCCCCTTCTTCCCAGGGTTGGTGTGAGGATCAAATGAGAAGTAACTATAAAATGCTTAGCATAGTGCCAGGCACATAGTAAACTCTATCTAAAGGTTGACTTTTATCATTGCTATCATTATCTAGTCTGAACTACATGAGAACTGACCAGTGCCCCAGTCTTACAGCCACCACATTCTAGTCTCTGTGGACAGTTTCACAAGGTCTGAATAAGAAGCTCTATGAAGGTTTAGTTTTACATTTTTGCTCTAAATTCTCATATGGCATTTCCTGAATCTAATTAGGTTGTAACAAACTGTTGGGATTACTAATTGCTCTCTGTATAGCAGAGGAAGTAAGCTACTGTATGGTTAATGCTGTTTCCCCAATAAGAAAGTGGTCAAAAGAGATGACCAAATAATCCTTACAATATGGATTGAAAACTGTCGCACAAAGTGCAGCTACAAATATTAGGATGACTCAGGGGACTTTCTTATCTGTGCCCTCCTGGAGGTGGAAGTCATAGAGTGGGATCTCTAGGTCCTAGGAGATGGGCAACCTGGTCACTTTACTGGGCTACTTTCCACTGGTCTGCCGAAGTGCTTGGCCTCATTCACAGCTCTGCCAACAGTGTTCTATTGTGGCTGTCTTCCCACAAGCTCTCCAACATTGACAATTACCGACTTTAGTCATCTCTGCCTGTTTGCAGGGGTTGAGAAGGAACTATTTCATTTATTATTAGGGATTTGGAGCATTTTTTCCCCATGGTTGTCAATGGCCTGCAATCCCCTCTACAGCTAGCTTCATTTCTGAAATCTTGGATCAGCTGAAGCTCACCCAGTGTTCTCAGACTATTGGACCTTGGTGAGCCACAGAAACCTTAAGAGCTAACTGAGCCTAGCTTTGTGGATACCACCTGCTCTCTCATTTTCTCCTCATCATACTCAAGGCTAGCCCCAGTGACTGCTGAGCAGGGCCTGAGAAGGATTGAAACAGTGCCCTTGAGAGGAGATATGTTTTCCCCTTTCTCTAACTGTTCTTCCTTAGGTAGTGAGACAGGGGGGTAGCCCATACCAGTAGAAACTGCCAATGTGAAGGATACATTCTGGGAGTTCTGAGAACTGACCTATCCTGGGGAAGCAGCATAAGTTTTGGGAATTTTTAGGTGCAATATTAAAACAAGCAGGGTGAGTTAAAAAAGGAACATTTGAGCTAAAGTCTGTGTAAAAAAAATAGGACTGCTATTAGTAATAATAGATGACACTTAGGCAATGTTTTATGACTTACAAATCATAAATATTATTTCTTTACACAGTTCTCTCCAAAGTTATCACTGATCTCTTATCTCTTGGTTGTGGAATCCAGTGGCCTTTTCTCAACTTTTATTCTCCTTGACCTCTCTGAAGCCCTTGGCACTGTGGATCACTCTCTCCTTGATTCTATCTTTTCTCTAGGTTTTAGGGATACCTCTCTCTCTTTCTTTTTCTCCTTCCCTCCCTCTCAGTTTTCCTTTTACCTCTCTCTCTGGCCTTTCCTCCTCTGTTTTCTTCACTGGGTCTTTATTCAGATCACACCCTTTAACCCTAAGGGTCCTATAGTGTCTTATCCTGGGCCCTTTTCTCTCCTCCCATCCATAAATTTTAATTGCCCTCTCTATGCTGATGATTCTCAGATCTACCCATCCTGTCCCAATCTCCCCTCCAATTTTCCATCTCCAACTGCCTTTCAGATGTCTTCAACTGGATGTCCAGTAGACATTTTGAATTCAGCATGTCCACAACTGGACTTATCATCTCTCCCCCTAAACCCACCCCACCACCTTCCTTCCTTATTATTATAGAGCATGATACCATCCACTTATTTCCCTTATAAACAGGCCTGTAAAGTAGGAGTCATCCTCAACTTCTCACTATCTATCACACACATCTACATTGCTACCAAAACCTGTTAATATTTTACCTCTACGTCATCTCCTAAATATGCCTCCAGTCTCATCTGACACTGCTGCAAGACCCCTACCCTGGTGTAGGCCCTCATCACCTCAGGCCTGTACTATTACAATAGTTGCTAGGAGTGGGCGATGGTCTCTCAACCTCTCCCTACTCCAATCCGGCTTTGATTCAGCCATCTTCCATTCTGGGCAGATTTGACCATCTCATACCTTCCCTTCCAACTCCACTCAATAAACTCCAGTGGCCTCTATTGCCCCCAGGATCAAATACAAAATCTTTTGTTTGACATTCAAAGCCCTTCACAAGCTAGCTCCCTGCATTTTTACCTTCTTACCCCTCAACCCCAAACACATTCAATCCAGTGACCCTGGCCTTCTGACTGTCCATTAAACAAGACTCCATCTTGAAGCTTTGGACATTTTCCCTGGCTGACACCCATGATGGGAAATACTCTCCCTCCTCATCTCTACCTTTTAGCTCCCCAAGCTTTCTTGAAATCTCAACCAAAATTCCATCTTCTAAAAGGAGTCTTTCCCAGGCCCTCTTCATTCGAGTGCCTTCTCTCAGTTAATCATTTCCTGTTGCTCCTGGATATAGTTGACTCATATGTATTTTTCTGCCTGTTGTTTTCCCTGCTAGATGGAAAGTTTTCTTTTGTTCCTTTTTGTGCATCTGGTGCATAGTAGGTACTTTGTAAATGTTTATGGATTGATTGCTTGATCAATCCTTCCAGAGTTATGGAGAAAATAAAGAAAAGTTAAGTGTTAGTGATAAGGGGTATATTATATATATGTATATATATGAATATATGAATATGGGAGTGTGTATATGTATAGATGCACATATGCCCATGTTTTGCTCCAGAGGATAGTGTTTCATTTTATGATAACTTTAGGACCAATGACAGTGCCAACCAACTCTACATTAGTACTTTAAAGTTCATGACATACTTTACATATATTGACATACATGTATGTGTGTGTGTGTGCATATTCCCTCATTTCAGCCTTTTAATAACACTGCTGGGGGTAGGCACTAGACCTGTTGTTATTATCTCCACATTTTAGATGCCCCAAAGAACTTTCAGAAATAAGGTCAACAAGATGTGTATTGGCACCCCAGCTTTTATTGAGGGTTACCTGAGGATGAGAAGCTCAGAGTTGGGACCAGAGGGTAGGACCAAACTCAGAAGCATCGACGATGGATAATAGAAGGGCCGAACTCCTCATATTCATAATCATAAATCCACATGTGTTGAAAAGAATTCAGAGTGGCCAGGACAGAGCCACCAAGCCAGGAAGAGAAGCGGGATTCTGCTGGCACGATCACCTGAAGGAGGAAATCATAAGGAGGAGGCAGGAGCCTCGGAGGCATTTACAAAAGTGGAGGGCTGAGGTGGGAACAGGGCTGAACTCAGAGGCAGAAAAGACCTTGTTCCCACTCTTACCAGTTGAGTAGCCTCCTCCTTCTAGTGCTATGATCTCAAAGGACTGTTATCTGTAGAGTAAAGGGAAAGACCACTGGCTATGGACTCAGAGGACCTGGATTCAGATTCTGCCTCTGGCACCTACTGCTTGCAACACTATGGGCAAGTCACAACCTCCATGGGCCTCAGTTTACCCATGGGACTTTGAGTAAGTCATTTAAGCTCTCTAGGCTTGTGAGCTGGTAGAAGCATTCATATAAAATAGATAACCCCTTTATCTGATGAGGTCACTGAGGCACAGAAGGAATCTATGACTTCCTCAAAGCTGTACAATGAGTCCTCCCAACCTTGCATAAAAAGCATCACCAATTCTTCTAGAAATTTTACAGATTGTTAAATACCTTACTGAGTGAATTGCCTCCTTAAAGATTCTGGGTTGGCATTCATCTCTGTTCACCAGGACTCTGGAGGGAGTTTTATGGTTCTTGGAAGCAAATGTATGCATAGATCATAAGCCTTGGAGTTTATGTTTGTATCCCTCTGTCTTGACATCTAAGAACATGCCAAATACCTTTAATGCATTCACTAGAAGAGACTTTAGGGACCATCTATTTTAACCCTTACCCATTTTTACAAAGGAGGAAATTGAATCCCAGAGAGGGGAAGGGGCTCTCCTACCCTCAAAATAAGGGGTAGAGTAGAGATTTTAGCTCAAGCTTTTCATCTCATCTGTGTCCCTTAAAAAATAATGATTCCCACACAAAAATCACACAAACTCAATATTTCAGCTGGGGTCTAAGACAGGCAGAGCCCTTGAGGACATCCTTCTTCCTGGATGGTCTTTTCCTATTAGTGCATCTTAGGGAAAACATTAGCATTTTGAGCAGCCTTGTGGCACTATTTCTTCACTTTGGTTTTAAGAAACCACCAAAATCCACACATCTTCTTAAGTGGACTCCTGTCTAGAGGTGCCCCCAACAAGACCTTCTCAGCATCACACAACCCAGTTCATTCCCATATCTCTTTAGAGAGTCACAGGATACTTCCCTAACTAGTTGGAAACAGGAAGATGAATCCAGGATGGGCTGGTGGGAGAGAGAAAGCCTGGAAAATGATGGGTTTTTTTCTCCCATAGTTATAACTGAAACAGCTGAGACGATTAAACTCTTATTAACAGTACATTTTCAAGGGTAGAAAGGATTGTATTTCTGCCCCTGATTTCCAGGCCACCAGCTAGCAGCTCAATCTTGTCTCCAGTCCATGGCCTTGTTACCAAAGGGGCCCACCTTAGAGGCATGCCCTTTGACTTTTTGCCTGCCCAGCCACTGATATGCAATCACTTTGATCAGCCTCCAATTCCTTGGACTTCTTTCTTCCTTTCCCTTCTCATTTCCAAAATCTTTCTATGTCAAATTTCACCATAATCTTATACAATAAAGAGGAAAAGATTTTTTCCCTCTTCTAAATGGAGAAGAAGGAATATGGGAATGCAGTGTATGCTGTCAGGAACATTTGTTTGCTTTGCTTAACTGGTGCCTTACTTATGAGGAAGGGTACTTTCTGGTGGGGAGAGTTATTGGAAACAACATTGGAAAAAAGATCACAGAAGGAAGTATCAATGAAACATTTTTTAAAAAAAGGGGAAAAGATAAGAAGTTCCCCATGATTTAAAAGGCAATATTCACCACATTCTACTATTGAGGAAATGGGTCCTGAGAAGGGATTTGTTGAGATCATGGAGAAAGTTAGGAAGAGAGCTCAGATGAGAAAACAATTAACACCATGTTCTAACTCTTCCATCATATAAATGCTAACAAGCAGAAAAGGAGCAGATGGGAACAAGAGAAGGAAAAAGTAAGCATATGAATGATGAAATTAAATAGTCAGTCATATTTTCTGAAAGCCTGCAGGGAGCTTGTCCAAAGAACTATTCTGTGATGTTGGCAGTCTACTGAGAAGGGTCACAGTTACTCATTGTAGGACAATGGACCAATCCCTTAGCCAAGCCTTAGTTTCCTGGGCTGTAAATTGGGGATAATGTAAACTATAAGTCTCTCAGTAAAGGCATGCCAAACTCAGGACCACTCAAATGGGAAAGACACCCTCAGCTTCAGAAGCAAACTACCTTAATCTTAGTCATCTTGGGTGCCTGGGCCTTGATTTCCTTTGCCACACGATCAGTTATGCCTGGGAATGACATGTTGCCTCCGCAAAGGAGAGTGTTTACATAAAAGATCTTCCTTATTTCAAAATCACATTTCAGAAGGCACTCATATATGCTTTGGTGAAGACCTGGAGATGTGATCTCTGAAAAGAAAAAGGAGTGGGGATGGGTTAGCTTTTATCTCTTAGGAAAGCTGTCTGCACCAGCATCAGGGAAACAGCACAGCAGGCCATGATTGAGCTCTGTCAGCACCATGGCTAGGGCCATCAGCAGATCTGGAAATTGCCAAGCTGACTGGTATAGTCAACTGGGGTGAGAGCGTTGGCCAAGCTATTCAAAGGGGAGGGAGAATTTTTCCAGTTTACAATCATCCAACTGGGCTGGCTTCTGAGCCCTTTGAGACTTTCAATTGTTTCCAAAACAAATCAAAGGCAGATAAACTCACCAGGGTCAGAAAGTTCTTCATGGCATTGTCTGTGTTTTATTGGGGTTATTAAAAAATATCAAAGGATAGTCCCTTTTCTCAAGGAACTCAGTCTAATCGGGGAGACAACATGCAATTAAACATGTAGAAACAAGACATAAACATGACCAATTAAAGATAATCAACAGAGGGAAAGTCTCTAACATTAAGGAAGGAATCAGGAAAGCCTTCTTGTAGACAGTGGGATTTTAGTATTATCTCTGGGGCTCTTCCCTGGTGCATAGATCAGCAGGGAAGCAGTGAGGGAAGACTACCCTATATCAACCCATTCCCTGCCCAGGTGTTATGCATCCTGCAGTAATTCTTGATGCCACCCCCAGGTGAGGAAGGTGGTGTTTATCTGCCCATCAGGCAGAGTCTGTAATGATAAACCTGTGGTGAGACAACTTGGGATGCATCTCTTATAAAATGAGGGTCTGATTTTCTCCCCCCCTTCCTCTTTCTTTCTCCCTCCCTGTCTTTCCCTCCCTCCCTTCCTTCTCTCCTTCCTTCCTTTTCCATCCTTTCCCTCCCTCCTTCTCCCTCCCTCCTTCCCTTTCCCTACTTCCCTCAATCCCTCCATGTCTCTCTCCCTATCTGTCTCCCCCCCCATTTCTTCTCCCCTGTCTATCTCTTTGTGCATCTGATATCAACTTTTTTGACTTCCATTATCCCTTCCATGTAGCTGATTCACAAATCTGTGTATACTGCTCTAACCTCTTTGTTGAACTCCAGATCACCACCACTAGAACTGTCTGTTAGTCATTTCAAACTGGATGCCCACACGCATCCCACACTGAGCTCATTATCTCCTCCCACCCCACCCTCCCCTCTTCCCATCTTCCCTATTGCTGTGAAGGGTACCAGTTATCCTAGTTCAAAATCTCAGAGTTCTTTATTTTTCCCTTTCCTTAACCCCCCATATCTACATATTCATCCGACTACCACTATATCTCCTAACCCTTCTCCCCACTCACTTGGCTATTCGGCCTCACCAGCTTGCCTGTACAACTGCCTCAGCTGTCTAATTGTTCTCCCTGCTTTCCAGGGTCTCTACAACTGCCTCAGCTGTCTAATTGTTCTCCCTGCTTTCCAGGGTCTCTACAACTGCCTCAGCTGTCTAATTGTTCTCCCTGCTTTCCGGGGTCTCTACAACTGCCTCAGCTGTCTAATTGTTCTCCCTGCTTTCCGGGGTCTCTACAACTGCCTCAGCTGTCTAATTGTTCTCCCTGCTTTCCGGGGTCTCTACAACTGCCTCAGCTGTCTAATTGTTCTCCCTGCTTTCCAGGGTCTCTACAACTGCCTCAGCTGTCTAATCGTTCTCCCTGCTTTCCAGGGTCTCCACATTCCAATCCTCACAGCCGACAAAATGAGGTTTCCAAAGCAGAGCTCTGACTGCATCACTCCCCTACTCAAGAAGGCCTGAGGCTCCCAACTGCTTCTAGTATAAAACAAAAATGCCTCTGTCTGGCACTGAAAACTCTGGTCTTTGCAGGTTTCCTGCACATTCTCCTTAACTCTAATTTCAAATAAGCTGTCCTTGTTGCTGGTCTTCTTGTGGACTTTTCCATCTCTTGTTTCTGTGACTTTGCAGACTGTCCCCCCACCCCACACATACCTGGACTGCTTTCCCTCAGCTCCCTAAAAGCACTCACCCTTCAAGACTCAGTTCACAGGCCATTTCCCATGACAAGCTCTTTTTCAGGGGTCGTCCACCCAGAAATCACTTCATATTTCCTTTGTGAATGCCCTCTCTGTGTCTCCACTGGCCTCCAAAACAGCTCAAGGGCCACCTCCCTCTCAGGAGGCCTTTACTGCCCCCACTCCCTCTCAAATCTAACTGTCTGTTTCTTGTATCTGTTCAGGACACACATGTCAGCTCTCCTGGAATCACCATTTCCATCACTCTATTTCTATGTGCTTGTTTCCTTTGAAACTCTTTGTATTTTATGCATTTTTGAGAAGAGATCTACAGGTTTCATTAAACAGCCTGAGAGAGCCAGGGCATGAACAAGGTAAAGGAGGTTTGCCCTCATGGAACAGAAGCTCCATGAGGGTAGGAGTGCCCATAGTGGGCACTTGGCAGTGTCTCCCTTCCTCACCCCAAATCTCCTCAAACATAATGCTTTCATTTCTTCCAGATCCCTTACCATTCTGGCTGGGGCTGCCCTGGTTCATTGACTCAATGCTGGCCCTCACCATCCCTGCCAATGTAATTACTGTCTGTTTTGGAGAGTCCTAAAGTGATGGATGGTCCATGTGGAATAGACACCGAAGGGAGTGGATGTTTATGGGGCAGAGCTGTGCTCTGTCCCTGGTGTACAGACCTAACAGGGATGGTTCAAACATAGCCTCAGGACAGTGGAACCTCTCCCTGCCCATGGTAATGATTCGACCATCAGGGAGCTCATATTTCTTCTCTATGGAGGATTCTTCCATCTGCATCTCCTCTATGTAGTCCAAAGCCACGTAGCACAGTTTCTCCTTGATGGTTCTGACCATTTCCCATTCAGCTAGGGGAGAGAAAACAGTGTATAGGAAAACATGCCTGCAGAAAGCAAGATCTGTTTGTTTAAGATTCAGCATCTTAAGGGACTAGGGCCATGAGAGGGGTGGGCTGGGAGAATGCCCTTCTTTTTGAAGAGATTTTTGCTAGAAATAGCCACCAGAGTAGCATATAAGCTCTTAGAGTCAAGACCTTTTCCCCCTTTTTTCTTTTTAAAAATATTATCTCCATATCCTCAGTTACTGCACATAGTCATCTATCTATCCATGCATTAATAAATTCATTTATTCAAGTATACATTAAGTACCCACTATATGCCAAGCCCTGTGCTAGGTGCTGGGGTTACAAATACAAAATAAAATAGCCCCTGACTTTGGACTTTACATTTAATTGGGATGGGACTTGGGGGAGGGGTTTGGAAAATGGACAGTAGGCACACCAATGCAAAGATAAATAAATACAAAATACACTCCTTCAATGGACCTAGGATCTCATCAGCAAGAGTGATGTTCACTCCTACCATGAAGCAGATAAAATAAAATGTCATTTTGCTGGATGAGGATGGGAGAGGCATTAATAACAAATGGATGAGATGAGGAAAGATGTCTTGAAGGAGGTAGCTTGAAGGATCTTGAAAGGGAGAATGAAAAGGCACAGGGAAGACATTCCAGGCACAGGGGCACACTTTGCAAAGCCACTGAGGCAAGAAAGGAAATAAAAGCTCCTAGGAAAGGGAGGTGAGAGTAAGGAGGTGGGAGGGATGGGATGCAGAAAGCTATCTTCCTGAAAGTAAAAAGGCTGGCTACACCCAGACTGTGGGGGGCTTTAAATGCCAAACAGAAGAGTTGGTATTTCATCACTAGCCACTGACCAGTGCTTCTTGTGCAGGGGAAGTGACATGATCATGTCTGTACTCTGAGAAATCAATTTGGCAGCTGTGTGGAATACAGGTCTGAGGGGAAAGACTAGGGACAGGGAGCCCAATCAGGAGATTACTGTAATAGTTTAGGGGAAATGGAATGAGGGCCAAAATTAGGTACATATTTAATATATGAGCCTACACTGAATTGAAGCATATTGAACCTCTAAGGGTAATCCCCAGAATGGTACTTATCCCATTGGTTGACTCTCTGGAGAGTAGAGGAGGGATCTGGTTTTAGCTATATAATGAGGCTTTTAGCTCCTTTCCCTGGGTTGCCTGGCTGGATCTATGCTCTCACCCAGGGTCCTCAGAGAGTAGCCTTTGTCAATGAGAATCTTCGTAAGGTACATGGAGAGGTCCCGGCCTGATATCTCAAGCCTCATGATGGCATCAGACAAGATGTAGCCACTGTCAATGGGAACAGCGTAGGTCACCTCATCCCCAGAATGTACGACGAGTCCTAGAGAAAGAGAGGACCCTGGAGTATCCCAAGGGTGTGACTCAGTCTCCTCTTGGAGAAGTTCCATAATAACCAGCCTACTATTTGCAGCTGAGCTAAGTTGGGAAAACCAGGTAGGGAACAGGGGAGTATAGACCCAAGGGAGAAAACCAGGCCTTCAGAGACCCACTGACTACAGAGTTACCTGTTGCTGAAGATACATCTTTCCTTCCCTTCTGTAGCCTTGATGTCAGGGAACCCTGAAACCTCAGAGCTTTGGAAGACCCTTAGAACAGGGGCATGGGATGACACAAGTTGGGAAGGGCCTTAGGACGCAGCATGTCAAGATCTGAGAGGGACCTTAGAACATGAAATCTTAAGGACAGGGAGAGACCTTAGAATATGAAAGATCAGAGCTGTCGTTGACCTTAGAGCATAGAACATTGTAGCTAGGAGGGACTTGAGAACAGAGAAAAGAGAGTATTGGAGCTGGGCAGGACCTTAGAACCTAGAAAATGTCAGACTGGGAATGTCAGAGGTAGAGGAGAACCTGGAATATAGAATGTCAGCGTGAGGAGAGTCCTTAGATATAACATAATCCACCCCCTTCCTCCTTTATAACTGAGATTCAAATTTAGGACCCAGATATAATTTTTCTGTCCTACTAGTTTAGATAAACACTTTTCTAGGCAGAAGGTGTCACAAATATAAAGGTCAGGACACACACCAAGCTGGTGTGTACTTCCATTTGGCAAGAGACAAACGCTCAGGACTCATTACAGAAGGTCTCTTGACAAGACTGAATTTTGGCCCCCAAAATTCCCAGCATAGGTCTCCCTGATTCAGGTTTGGCACTTTGTCTTAACAGGTCAGAGAAAGGCCTCAACCTTGCCAAGAATCCCAAGGAAGCATCCATGTGTAGAGCAAGAAAGGTCTAGAATCCTGGCACTGATACGGTGACCTCCGACGAGTCCAGGGGTCATCATAGACCAAGGGCTGGACAGAACCTCAGAGAGTATCTAGTCTAACACTCTCCTTTGACTCAAGAGGAAACTGAGGCCCAAAGAGCTAAGTGACTTCTTCATGTGTAAAATGGAAGTAGTAATGTTGGCACTACCAGTCTCCCAACACTGTGATAAGGAAACCTGCAGGAGCAGTCTGAAGGGTGTTATTCCCTGACTGGCAGCGTCTGAGCAGGTGCTCTAGGAGGTAGAACTTAGTGCCTGAGCGTAGAACAGAAAATAAGGCATATCAAAATTGGGATGGACCTTACAACATACAACATGGAATTTTAGAGGTGGGAAGAAACTTAGAAAATAGAACATGGCCTTTCAGGGATGGAATGAACCTTAGAACATGAAAGGTCAGAGCTAGGATGGATTTTAGCACGTAGCCCAGGAATCTTGGAGCTGGGAGGAGCATTAGATGTAGGAGAGGGTTTAGAACACAAAACAAAGATTGTCAGGGATGGGGAGAACCTTAGAACATAGAACATAAAATATGAGAGTTAGAAAGGACCGTAGAATGTAGCATATAGAATGTCAGAGATGAGAAAGACCTTAGAAAAAGAAACAGTGATGGAAGGGACCTTAGGGAACTTCTTATCCAACCCCCTCATTTGATAAGAGTGGAACATTGAGTCATTCATTTTGTAGTCTAGACAGAATTTTTCTAGTCTACACATCTGAGAAAACCTTTAAAGTAAAAGAGAATAGAGACCTCAGCACTCACCAGTAGTCCGGCCCGAAGAGAAAAGGGACAGAACGTCCCTGATCGCTATATATAAGGCTGGAATTCTAAAGGTTTCAAACATAATCTACAAAAGAGAATCAGCAGTCAGAAGGGGCCTCTATTGGGTGGTGAGGGAGAAGGCCTAGAGGAAGTAGTATTCCAAGGGAGAATGGGAACTTTCCCCTTGTATCAGTCCCATAGGCAATATTTAGTCACAGTCTTGGAGAATCATTGCCAGAAGAGACTCCATCCAGCCCACTGGCCCTCCTTCTCACCTAAGCCTCTCAGCTTCAGGGAACCCCCAGCCTCCTTCAAAGCACCACCAAATGCTACCTTCTACTTGAGGCCTTTCCTCTTGCCACCCCCATTTACGTGTGCTGAGTCCCTCTTGAAGTTGCATTGAATTCCTTTGCATTTACCTCTTTGAGACACCTTGTCTTGCAGATAGAATATAAGCTCCCTGAAGATAGGAATTGCAGAATTTTTTACCTTTGCATTTCCAGGTCCTAGGATAGAGCCTAGAACAAATGACGGGAATCTCCTCTGCTACAAATCCACCACCATGCAGCTATCCAATCTTTGCCCTTTTGCAGAGGACATTGATGCCTAGGGACATCTTGGGAATTGGCATCTTAGGGTAGGATTGGGAGATATTACAACCTCCCACAAGGGAAGGAATACTCAGGGTGCTGGGGCAGTATATACCATGTGCCTCTAAAGGGGAAAGAAGCAAAGGAAGGCACTAGATACCATCCTCATTCATCACTCCACCAAGACACTACTCTCTCATGTAGGTTCTGAATTCTTAAGAGACTAAATCAGAATTATAGTGTACTTAAGCTGTGGATAGTGTTTGACTCCCTGACCTACCCAATAACAGGAACCCAGATCTAAGAAGGAATCTTAGAACATAGAATATTAGAGCTGGAGGAAATATGAGAACCTTGGTACTTGGAAAGCCCTTAGAGTGTGGAGTACAGAGTCAGAGCTGGGAGGGATCTTAGAACAGACTGTTGGGACTGGGGGAACTTTAGAGGTGGGCCTTCTTCCCATTTCTTCTCTCACCCAGCCTCTTGCTTACCTGTATTAATTTCTCTTTATTGGCCTTTGGGTTGGTGATGGTCTCAGTTATCAGGAGGGGATGTTCTTCTGGGTCTACATGGAGTATATTGTAGAAAGCATGATGCCAGATCTTAGTGAAAGAAGCAGTTTGGTGTAATTCATTCCCTGTCCAGATCGGCAGTCATCTACCATGATGTCATTTGGAATTCATGCAACATTCTACATCTAAAACATGGCCCTCTCCCCCACACTCCCATCCTAATTCTTTTTTAAGTTAAGTCTAGTTGGACTCTACATGGACAGGATTCTTCAGTTATCTAGTCCTGTGACACACTTTTCTGAATATGATTTAATCGCTCAGGGTCCTAATAAATCTCCTCTATTAAGGGACTCCTTCCCCAGACGTGGACATAGATACTGTGGTGGTTTGGTCAAGCTGGGTGGTCCCAGTAGCAACCATCCTCCCCAATTCCCTGGGTGCACACTGACCTTCTCCATGTCATCCCAGTTAGTGACAATTCCACGTTCCATGGGATATTTCACCATGAGCTTTCCCCATTTATGGGTGACTTCATTGCCAAGAAAGGTGTCCCTTGCATCCATCCCAACCATCACACTCTGGAAAATGCAGATAACTACGTGTCACTGACTGGACAATTGGTATACCGCAATAGGAGGGTAGTGTTATTCTACTGGGGGGGGCACTTCTGCATTTATATTCCTTCCAGCCCCATGAATTGTTCTTCCTCAATCACCTGGGAAGTAGTGGAGTAGGGTCATTCCCATTCCATACATCATGCATTTTGTAGACAAAGAAAATGAGACCCATTTCTATCACTGACAGTTTTATTCTTTCAGGAAGACAATCCTCATTTCCTTTTCC
Source organism: Bettongia penicillata ogilbyi (assembly GCA_023548195.1). Classification (NCBI taxonomy): domain Eukaryota; kingdom Metazoa; phylum Chordata; class Mammalia; order Diprotodontia; family Potoroidae; genus Bettongia; species Bettongia penicillata. The sequence goes on from JAJHZJ010000360.1 coordinate 3,104,492, forward strand.
TGTAGAATTTTCATCCTATTCCCAAGTACCTCCCTGTTCAAAGCCCTTTGTCTCTGAATTGCTCCAGGGGCCTTCACTTTACCCTATCCATAGCTTATGTGGTGTGGTAGGAGCCTCAAGCCAACCAAAGCTCCATCAAGTTGATTTATAACTTTCCAGGGACCCAGTGGCCAGATGATAACTTCAGATTAAATACAAGTGGCTGCTTGCCAAGCAGAACAGGAGAATGCAAAGAGCTTATGCTTGGCTAGGCCTCAAGACTCGTGGGAGGTGATTTCAACTGGATCTCTGTGCCCATGAACTTGACTACACATGACTGAACAGGATCTGTGCCTAAGAAAAAAGAAAACATGGCCAAGTGAAAAGCCTCCTGGATTTGGAGTCTAGAGGCCTGGTGTCTCATGCTTAGTGGTATGTACTGGCCCTAAGTATAAGCTCAAGATATGAAAAGAGTGGATCCAGATTATCTAAAATCCTTTAGATTTTAGATTAGCTACACTAATGCTCATTAACGATCCCTCCAGGTGCATTCTGGCCCACAGGTATAAATGCCCACCTCAATAACATGGACCATCCCATGAGAACAAGAACTCCCTTCTAGATACTGGTTAATACAGGATTCCTGGAATTACAGGTAACCTATCCTTCATCTGAATTTTCATGACTAAAGCCTACACTGCACTTAAAATCACTGAGTCCTGATCAGTCCCTTATGACCCAAGGCCTGGGCAAAACAAGCATTGCCTGAAACACTTGGGTTCTTTCAGTTTGACGCCTTGTATGAGCGTGAGCCGACGGTGTCCTCCTCAGTAAAAGAAAGATGACTGGAATCCTTGCCTGAGCTAAGATGAAGGAAAGTCCCTGAGATTATGAGAAAGGGTGGTAACATTAAAACCCAATACAGTGCAATCCATGATTAATTAATTGTGATTAATTTTTTTTATTATTGTCTTCAGATAGAGAATCCCAGAATTTCAAAATAGAGAGAACTCAGGGCAATCTATTACAAACAATGGCTGACCAAGCATCCCCTCAGTGACATATTTCCCTAACAAGGGGGTCCTTCTGCCTCTGCTTGAAGACCTCTAGGGATGGGGAGCTCACTACTTCCCAAGACAGGTTTCTGCCATATTTGGGCAGCCATCATTGTCAGGAAAGTCTGCCTCTACTTGCCTCTTAGCAACTTCCATTCAGGTTTTGGTGCAGCACCTTCTGGATGGAACAAAACCAGTCTCATCACTCAGAGATGGTTATCTTGCCTGCTTTCATGTTCTGTACTCCAAGCTATGCATCCTTCATTATTATTTATATTCCTTAGAACCAGTGGGATATAGCAGATGACAAGCTTTGGGATCAGAGGAAGACCAAAGTTCTAGGTCAATGCCTGACATCCATGGGGCTGTATAACATTGTGTAAGTGGCTTAACTTCTCTTTGCCTCAGCTTATGCCAGGGATGCCAAGGAGGTGGCCAATGGATTCCTGTGAACCATCGGGCCCAGGTACATGTATGGTGGGCTACAGGGAAGCTTAGCCTCAGTGCTGGGACTTCCAGAAAGGGAGTTGAGGTGCCTTTCCATTATATTTTCAAGTAAGAAACCTTTTAAAGGAACTCTTCTAAGAGATGGGGATATGTCTATTGCCTGCCTATGGCCTGGGGAATCTTGGGCAGAGGCCTGTTGGTCTCCAATCTGGGCCACCCTCTGTCCTGACTTAGGGCTCCTCTGATTCCAAGGGAAGCTGAGAACAGAACTTGGTTAAACGTTCAGTGATCTGTGGGCCAACTACTGACTTGTAGGCCATTGGGAGTGGCTTTCGAGGACCACTTCCTTCACCCAGCGCTCCCCAAAGCCCCCTTCCCTGGCTGCCATCTTGGACATATACAAGCACAGAACTTAGTGCTGGAGATGACCGTAGAGGCCAGGCCAATTTCATTTCATAGATGAGCAAGCCAGGGTCCAGAAGAGCATGAAATCTGCTCAAGGTCATACAACCAGTATCAGCTTGACAATGCCACAATAGATGAAGCACCAAGAAGCCCTGAGGTCAAATTGAGCCTCAGACACTTACTAGTTATATGACCCTGGGGCAGGTCACTTAACCTCCATTTGCCTCAGTTGCTTCAACTGTAAAATGGAAATAATAACTTTTACCTTTCAGTGTTGTCACCCCATCAAATGAAATAATTGTAAAGTGCTTACTTAGCATGGTCCCTGGCACACTGTAGATGTTATTTAAAGTTATTCCTTTCCCTTCATAGCAAAGCTCTAATTTGAGCCCAGATTCTCTGATTCTAAACCAAATACTCTTTCTACCCTGAGCAAACCGGGCTTCTGGAAAAATAAATTCATGTCAAAATCAGTCAGTCAAACATAATTTGGAAGGCTATTAATGACTCCTATCTTGTCTCTCAAAGTGAACCAGAAGCAATTGGCCTTTGAATGGACCATTGTTGTTCTTGGTTAGGAAATTCAGAGCCCCTTAGGTAACTACGGGTGTGTGTGTGTGTGTGTGTGTGTGTGTGTGTGTGTGTGTGTGTGTGTGTGTGTGTGTGTGTGTATGACTGACTTCACAGGAAAAAGACAATGAAGCCCAGAGGGGATCAGCCCAGGATGGTCCAGCTATAGTCATTGTGAAGGATGCACATGGGGATTATATCCAACAGGAATAAAGTGAATCCTGAAGAAAATCTCCCCAAATATCACTAGCTGTTCTTGGCCTCTACCTGGAGAGCTTCATGGGATAGATCTTTGGTTCAGGAGTAAAATGAGCTGTAAAGTTTAAGTACCTTTGATCAGTCACCTGGAATATGGGAAGGGAGCAGAGCCAGAGGGAAGGCACACTGAGGTACCTGGCTCCTTTAAATTAAAACGGGGGAATACAGGACAGGATCTGTCCAAAGGAGGGGAAGTCAAAGGAGGCTCTGAGAGTAGAAGGAAGTTGGCCATGGTCACATAGCTTTTGAGGGCAGATCCAGGGCTAGAATCTAAGTGGGCCCATTCAAAAAAGCCTTCAGTTTTGTGGGCCTTTCTGAGAATCATAAGACTCATGGCCAGCTCTCTGTCCTGTTGGCTGGAATCTTCCATGCCACTGGACACTTGTACAGTCTGTGTCTCCTAGCCAATGTCTGACTTTTGAGTACTTATGACATCAGAGATGGAAAGCCAATCAGACCTTACTGAGTGAGAGCCTACCCTCTCTTAAAAGAGCGCCAAGTTGCATTAAGTACACTGCTAATGCCTAAGGAGACAGCAGTTCATTAAAACTCACAGATCTCTTTCTAACTATTGTGAACTAACATCCTATATTATCAAGTTGATTTTTTGAATCCAGGTACAAAATTTTACATTTATTGGACTTTATCTTATTTGATTCAACCCAATGGCCCAGTCTGTAAAAACTCTTTTGAATCAGTGACCATCAATGAGTAATAGGTCAAGCATAGATCCCCTTAGTTCCCACTGGAGACCTTCCACCTTGACATTGAACCATTAACCCTTGCTGATCCTGAATTCATCTGACTGTATTATTGTAATCTCCCCTATACCCTTCCATCTTCTCCAGAAGAACTGTATGAGCTACCATATTAAAAGCTTTGCTCATCTAGGTAAAGTATAATTTCCCTTCATCTAGCTTAGTAGTCCTATCAAAAAAGAGAACGAGGTTAGTATGAAGCCCAGCTGGCTCTGTGATCACTGCTTCTCTTTCTAATTGTTCAGCAACTATCTCTTTAATGATCTCTTCTACAATTTTCCCAACAACTTTCCCTGCCCCGAACCCCACTGTCCTTAATGGCCCTCACATCTTAGGTCCAGCCTTAAAATGTCCTTTGTGTGAATTTAAAGTTGCCTATAATGAAGACTTCTGGCTTTTTCACATCACTGGTCAGTCATTCTCTCTCTTTCATGAAAGCCTAAGTCCCAGAGCAGCTATCATGACCTGAGATGTAAGGACTCCCCCTCCCAGCCTGGGCCACAGTATCACAGGGCTATTTGCCTGGGATGATTCCAAGGTGCTCCACAGATGTGATGGCTACCCATATCAGAGGACACTAACCTGCCTTTTGTAGCGCCCAACCACGCATGGGAAGACAAATCGGGGGGCTTGTTCTCCGCCATACCCTACTTTGAAGTATCTGGAACCACCATCAAATACAACAGCCACAGGATTTTCAGCATCTCCCAACTTGTCTGTGGTTATTGAAAAGAGATAGCATAGTCCTGCCTTGTCCTGGGTTGGGTCCTAAGGCTTCTTGGTCCTCAACAAAGAGGTGAAGACTAAGGATCTCAGAGGCCTGGAAGAGGTCCTTCCTTGGGTCCCTGGGGAGTCTCCCATCCTCCCACCTATAACCAGACTGGGGAATGCAGCTGCTAAGCAGAGAAACCGAGTCCCTTTCCAACTAAGGCAGGGCACCCAGCACCCTGCTGTCTAATTCCATCCACTCATGGCCCCAGGGAAGTGCTGTCAGAGCAACTGGCCTTCCTTGGGCATCTTTGTTAGTGATTTCCCTCCTCCTCCTACTTCCTTATTCTCTCACCTGATCGTTTTTGATGGCCCCATGCAACTATAACCATTTCCCCGGTGACTTTCCCTGCTTACTGACCCAGGTACCCATGGGCCCTTGATTTGGTACGGCCTGTTTCCATTGTGACCTTTCCAGTACCTACATCTGTGAACCTGGGGGTCCTGGGCCTCACTTTTATCTAACCTACTGAGATTATGACAGCTCCTGTCTGAGGTGGGTGGCTGAGGACCCATTTGTCAAGCTTCTATTTTCACCTCAACACTTTCCTAGCCAGTGAAGGGTGGTGGAAAGACTCCTAGATTGGAAGTTACAGAACTTGGGTTAACATTGGCTTTACTGTTCATTGTGTTGGGTACATTTCTTTCCCTCTCCATGCCTCAGTCTCTGACCCTGCAAAATGAGGGGATTGGTGGACTTGTAAATCTCTAAAGGTCTTTCTCACTCTTACATTCCATGTTCATTGTTTCAAGGATGCTCCCAATTAGGATTCAGTGATCTGGTTATACATGAAGATTGAACATACATGATGGCAGATGTGCTCATTTCCTTAGACTCTTGAGTGACCTGGGTCATTCTTCACAAGTTGCCCTCAGCCCATGCCGCAGACAATACAATCCAGCTGCTTTATCTCTCTGTTTTGGGATTTCTTCTAGAACTGAGTTATTTCACTCTTTGTCCACTCTCCTCTGAGACATAGTTGCACTCTTTATCAATGTGGTCTGTGCAAACCATGGTAAAAATGAAGACCATATTGGGGGTGCTTTTAAAAAGTTGTCTAGTCATTAAATATTTTAAAGTATTTTAAAAATTCTGGTGTGATATAAAAGGGGCTAGTGTTTCATGAATGATCCTCAGAAGTGAATTCTTGGATAAAGTGAATGATTATTCTTGAATTTGGGTTTTTTCCCTTAAATCCCCTTAGTTTGTCATACAATAAAAAAGATTACATATCTTATCCAAATATCTCTGTTTCTTGTAAGTTCATAGAGATACCCACTTAGAGATAAGTAGGACCTCAAGGACCATCACCTGGACAAGAATTCTCTCCCCAATATCTCTAATAACTGCTCTTCCATTTTTTCTTCAAGGTCTCAGGTATGTCACCTCTTCTCTAGGAACCCCATTCCACTTTGGTACAGTTCTTATTGGAAGTTTTCTTGATACTCACCAACCATTTGCCTCTAAATTTTCCACTGTTCCTGGCAGGTTCTGCCCTATGGGGCCAAGCAGAATACTAGTCCCTGCTTCTGAATTATCTAGGGAACCATCAGCTACCTTCCTCACCCTAACCCCATCCTTGGGCTGGGCTTACCCTAAGTTTTCTTCTTAGAGGAGAAAGCTACCTGTTGTTGTTTTGTTCATCCTTCATTGCCAAAGAAGACCATGCCATTAGAGAAATGATGACATGACTCGCACTTGACTTTGTTTTGAGTGAGGAGGGCTGTGCAGGTCACCAGCCTCACTTCTCCAGAGCCATCTGAATCCAGTGACCAGATATTTATCAGGATGACTGGAAATGACCCAGGATGCACTAAAGGGACCAAGGTCTATGTAGGTACTCACTTAGGGAAAGGTAATGCTCATTCATTAAATAGGCCTGTTTAAGAAATAGCCAGGGCATAGTCCCTTTAATGAGGCAAAGAAAAGAGAGATATCAGGCTGGGAGGGAAACAGTAATAATTAAAAACTACTGGCTTTGCTCAAGAAATTTGGATTTCCAGTCAAATCAATAGTTTTTTTTTTTTCAAAGACATTGCCTAAAGAAGAGGGGAAGAGATGTTAAGATCAGTTCTACTGGAACAAGCAGCTTGTTGCCTATGGACTGTGGTGGTGCTAGTGTAGAGGATGAGGGTGTTCATTCAGCCCCACAAGGGAAGAAGAAGGGCGTTGGGATCCATGCTGATATTTCACAGGGAATAAATGATTGACTTTTTACAGACCCTCAGGACCACAGGGCTAGAAGGGACATCTTGCCCCAAAATTTCCCAAACAAGAATCATTTCTACAACACCTATGGCATGTGATCTATCTGGACTATTCTTTTTAGAAAGTTTTTTTGTTTTCTTACATTGAAAAGAAATCTTCCTCCTGCATCTTCTACTTAAAAGACTCTCAGATGTTCTCTATGGCTAAGCCTGATGTTAATTACACAGACTTTGGATTCAATCATTTCCAATTCTATGCCACAAGACTATTGAGCATTTACTAAGTTTCAGGCATTCAAAGAAAAATCATGAAACTGTTCCTACCCTCTAGGAGCTTACAAAGTAATTTCAAAGTAGATGTAGAAGCCTCCCCAACTAGGAAATCTAGAGAGGCTTCATGTGGGCTTCCAGGAGTCAAAATAGTGGAGTAAGACAGAAAATCACCTGAATTCTCTCAAATTCACCTCCAAACAAGTTAAAAATAACTTCTCAAATGAATTCTGAAATGGCTAAATCAACAAAAAGAGAAGGTGAAACATTTTTCTAGCCCAAGACAATTTGGAAGTTCAGCAGGAGAGGTCTGTCTCACTGAGGTAAGTGTAGTCCAGGGCAGGCAGTAGTAGTAGTCTATACCCCAGAAAGCTAGTAGGAGGCCTTAACCTTTAGCTCAGGTCAGTGACTGAGGACCTGTAGCCCCAGTGCAGCAGCAAGTGAATGGCCAGAGGGCCCCCCCACACACACACAGTTCCAGCACAGCATCAGATTTTTGATGGGCCCCAATAGAGCATGAGGTTAGTCATCAACTCCCCCTCCCCACCTGACCCCGGCATGACACCAGGTGAGTGGCCAAGCCCTCTGTGAAACTTGCACAACACCAGGAAAGTAGCCAGGCTCTGCACCCCCCAGCATAAGATGCCTAGGGCACTGCCCCCTGGATCTCAGGAGCAGAGCTCAACTTGAAAAGTAATGAAATAGATTGGGAAAAATATGAGCAAAGAAAAAAAGAAAAGAAAAAGAAACTGACCACAGAAGGATATTTTGGTGACAGAGAAGATCAAAACATACAACCATGTCAAAATTCCTACATGTAAAGCCTAAAAAAAAATATGAAATAATCTTAGGCCACAAAAGAACTCCTAGAAAAGATCAAAAAATATTTTAAAAGTCAAATATGAGAAGTAGAAGAAGAACTGGGGGAAGAAATGAGAGTGATGCAAGAGAATCATGAAAAAAGTCAATAGTTTGGTAAAAGAAGCTCCAAAAAGAGGGAAAAGATGTATAAACATTTTCTGAAGAACACAACTCCTTAAAAAGTAGAGTTGGCCAAATAAAAAAGGAGGTGAAAAAGCTAACTGAATAAAATAACTCCTTAAAAGTTTGAATTGGACACATGGAACCTAATGACTCCACAAGACATCAAGGATTAATGAAACAAAATCAAAAGAATGAAAGAATAGAAGAAAATGTGAAATATCTCGTTGAAAAGACATATGACCTAGAAAATAGATCTAGGAGAGATAAAATTTAAGAATCATTGGACTACCTAAAAACATGATCAATTGAAAGAAACGACCTGGGCAACATCTTTCAAGAAATTATCAAAGAAAACTGGTCTGATATCCTAGACTCAAAGGGTAAAATGGACATTGAAATAATCCACTGACCATCTTTTGAAAGAGATACCAAAATGAAAGTTTCCAGGAACATTATAGCCAAATTCTAGAACTCCCACTCAAGTAGAAAATATTTCAAGCAGCCAGAATGAAACAATTTCGATATCAAGGACCCACGGTCAGTCTTACACAGAATTTAGTACCTTAAAAGGACTTGGAATATGATATTCCTGGAAGCAAAGGAACTAAGATTACAATCAAGAATCTCCTACTCAGCGAAACTGAGAACAATCCTTCAGGGCAAAGGTGCCTTGTGAGAAACATGCTGGAGCAGAGAACTGAAGGGATTCCAAGTGGAAAATATGAGGGAAGTGAGTATTCTAGGCATGGATGGGGTAAAGGGCAACATATGCAAAGGAAAAAAGGTAGGAAATGGAATGTTGCCTAGAAGGAACAGTAAGATCCTAAGTTTGGCTAGAAGATAGCATATGTGAGAAGGAGTGACATGGGATCAGAAGATAGTTAGGGGACACATATTGAAATACTTTAAATGCCAAATGGTAGTAGAGCTTTTTTTGCAGAATCAACATAGAGCCACTGATGCTTCAGCAGAGAAGGCAATGACATGGCCACACCTGTGCCTGAGGAATATGAACAGGTGAATGGGGTCAAGGAAAACAATTAGAAAGTTATTAAAGTATTGAATTCAGGAAAGAAGTGATAAGAGCCAGAACCAGGATGGTGGTTGTGTGAGTAGAGAGAAGGGCACAGATGTTATGAAGATATAACAGATAAGATTTGGCAGTTGATTTGGTTGGGTATGGAGAAAGTGAAGAGACGATAATGACTTCAAAGACTTCCATTTCAAGATGAGAATCTTTCTGACATTCTTGATGGATTTCCCTGCCCTCTTCAACAAGAACACCTAAACATAATTTTACCTTTCTTCCATGTTCTCAGGGTCATTTACCATGGGCCACGATTTGGGTATTGTACTCTCAGAAAGGGACAACCTCAGGAGTTGCTGAGGTGTGTAGAGTTGTTTGTCCCTTTGCTTAATGTCCCCAGTCTGTTACAGGTTGTTTGATTCTGATTCTCTTCCTCCTTCTTTCTCTTTTTCTTCCTCCTCTTTCTTTAAAAACAAAACAAAAAGCAAAAAACCGCAGTCTCTGCCCTCAAGGAGCTACCTATCACTCTACTGGGAGAGACAACAAGCAACTATGTATAAATAAGATATATACAGGATAAATTGCAGACAGTTTTGGAGGGAAGACACTAGCATTAAAGGAGAGAAAGAATCATGGGAAAGGGTTGTGTGTAAGGAAAACCTTGAAGAGGTTAAAGAGTCATAGAGAAATAATGATTCCTGTGTTCATAACTCCTCATCTGTTCTGGACTGGGAAGCCTTGTCAAAAATAAAGCCAATATGTGTTGAGGACCCCAGGGGCTCTGTGAGGGCAGAAGCACATGAACTATTTATTTAATGCATGAACTTTGCAACATCTATTGGAGGGCATTTCTTTTTGCTCCTTATTGTTTCTCAGCTCTGTTGCAAATAAGAAGGGTTGCCAGGTAAGTCATCTTTTGCATTATAGGTGAAGTGTTATCATTTAGCGAGAGACAGAGAACCAGTTGGGGTGAAGAAATCTAACCATCTCTTGGGCCATCCCGAAGCTCCTGGTAAAAAGTCCTTTGGCTCTCCAAGTTCAAGGTTCCTGCCTTGTGGGTCCACCTCTATAATACTTAATTTTTTTTCAATTGATGCATTTTGTTTATTTTTTTATTTTCCATCACAGTGATTTCCAATGTAACATCACCCCAATCCCAGTGAAAGAATCCCTTGTTAATAAAGGAAAAAAAGAGGAAAAAATGACCTAGCTCTGATGTCTTCATCATGTAACACTGTGTATTGTGGGGAGCTTCTGGAATGCTGTCTTTTGGCTCCCCAAGATGAAGAGCTGTAATCACAGAGATGGAAGAAACCTCGGAAATGGTCCCATCCAACTCCTTCATTTTATGGATGAACAAACTGAGTCTTAATAGAGGTAAAGGGGCTGTGGACAAGGCCAGTCACACAGTTCATAGGTGGCAGAGAATAGGTTAGATTTTAACCCAGGTCTCCTGTATTCCAATCTAGCACTTGCTGTGTTCACCCCAATCCCTAGATTGTGGCACACAGGGGATATCTAGTAAATATTTGATTAATGAAGCAAATAAATGAATATATGGAGGCAGCTGTCACTTCATACACTCATAAAATGTCTCATATTGCTCAGAAAAAAATTTTAATGTGGCATCTATTAGCAGCTAATCATGGCCGTATTTTGTTTGAGCATACCTGACAAATATAAGCAAAAATCAAACATGGACTAAGCCTACTCCCTGAAAACTGCTACTCTAGCCAATACAAAGTGTGTTACCACAAAAGCAGGGCCACTACACAAGCAGAAGCCACAACCAAAGGACAACACAAATTCTCCCTTTTATAAGCCAAGACCAACTCTACAGCCATTGCTGTTACCGTGCATCTTGCTTCCCTTCAGGGTTGTCTTCATCTGCCTTCTTAAAACTCCTGTGGATGTGATTTCTTTGGCTCTACTTTCTTTCTCCTGTCTCCCCACATCTCTCTGAATGTTTCATACCCATCATTTCCACTGTACACAATAATATGCCATTTTCATTTCCATTTCCATACCACAGCATACTCAGCCATTTTCCAATCAATGGACACACAATTTCCAGATTGTTTTTCTATTACAAATGTTGTCTTGTGAATAATTTTTCTATAGAAGGAACTTTAACATTCTGTAAATAACCTCCTTCAGGGCATAGAGACTTAGTAATGGAATCACACAGGCAGAGGATGTGAGTAGTTCTAGAACTTTTCTTGGATGATTACCAAAGTTATTTCTAAAACAATCACCTTAATCAGTAGCAATGGATTGGTGCCTTCAGACCCACCAACATGGTGGGAAAATACAGAGATTATTCTAGAAGAAACCAGAATTCTCTCCCTTCTCACCTCTGCCTCTTGGGTTCCTTCAAGTCCCAGCTAAAATGCCACATGTTTCAAGAAGGCTTTACCAACCCTCCTAAAACTGGTGCCTTCCCCTTAGATTACCTCCAGTTTATCTTGCATATGTCTTATATGTACTTAGTTGTTTAACTCCCCAAACAGTAAGCTCACTGAGGGCAGGGACTCTCTTTTTGCCTTTGTATCCCCAGCACTTATATTTCTTTAACTGTTCTGACAGTCACAAGATATTCATTCATTCATTCAACAACCCCTATTAAGTATGGTCCTTACTAGTGGTTGTTGAACGAGTGAATGAATATCTTGTGACTGTCAGAACAGATAAGGAAATATGGACAATGAACACTCATTGTACCTTAGCTGTGCATTCATGCTCCTTGGTTGCTTTTCCATTTGGTCACTGTATTGTCTTTTCTCTTTTTTTTTCCCCATGCTGACAATTCACAGCTAAATTGACTGTTTATCAGAATGATCTCCTCAGTCTTATGATTCAACCTCCAGTCAGCTCTGATCTCTACAGAATATTCTACACTGGATATGTTTCATTAAAAACAATTGAAAAGTACCCAATGTACTTATATTCCCATAGAATCTAAGTTCCTTGAGGGGCAGCTAGGTGGTGTAGTGGATAGAGCACCAGTGCAGGAGCCAGGAGCTGAATTCAAATCTCACCTCAGACACTTGACACTCACTAGCTGTGTGACCTTGGGCAAGTCACTTAACTCCAGTTGTCTCATCCTGGGTCATCTCCAGTCATCCTGAAGAATATCAGGTCACTGGATTCAGATGGCTCTGGAGGAGAAGTGAGGCTGGTGCCCTCCCTCCCTCAAAACAAAGTCAAGTGCAAGTCATATCATCATTTCTCTGATGGCATGGTCTTCTTTGGTAACAAAGGATGAAGCTCCTTGAGGTCAGGGACCATTTTTTTTTCTCTTTCTCAGTAGTGCCTAGCACAAAACCTGGCACACCATACATGTTTAATAAATGCTTATTGAACTGGATTGAATTGAAGAAGCTCAGTTATAAAAGTTATTCAATGTCCTTGACTAAAATAATTAATAACATGTTGGCTAAGAACCACTGAGCCTACTTACTGCCTGTTCTGAGGAAGCTACAATAGAAACCTTATGTATTATCTCTATTTCAAAGTCCAAAAGAACAAAGGCACAATAAGATAGCATCTGCGCATCACAAAAGTTACTTTAATTTGAAGTAGATCAGGTCACAAGCATTCTTGGAGACCTAAATCATTTTTAAAATGACAGGAAGGTTGGAGTCACAGAATTAGGCTGCTCCCTGCAACTGTTAGCACATCACACACACCTGCACTAGGTCTTGAGTCAAATTCAAGTAGCCTCATTTGTACTGAAACACAACCTAGAAATTTGGGTTTTAAATTTTCAGATCAAGAAATGTCTGTTAAGCCCATAGCCATGGAGGTTTCTGGAATTGGGGAAAATGGGGTCAGATGAGGAAATGGGACCAGTAGTAAAGGAAAAAGAGGGTCATTATACAATAAAAAGAAACAAAACCAAGCATGTCAAAAGGCATTACACAGACTTCAGAGAAGCTGGCAGGAGGCTCCTGTATTTAGTGCAGAGGAACTTTCAGTCATTCAGCTCAGAATCCAGAGATTCCCTATTTGTCCATGCCTCACATTCAGCAAGACTGAGGACTCTGGAGGCCCAGGTAACAGATGTATTGGTGGAAGGCACAATCCTTAGGGCAAGATTTGTTTCATATCTGTCTTGTATGATGGATATGGCATAGTAGGCACTTAACATATGCTTATTTATTGAGCCATTAATTGATCTCTGTAGATAGACTCTTCTAAACAGTCTATTCCTTTGAACTTGCAACCTTTAGTTTCTTGTGTTTGTTTTTAAATGCATGGGCCTCTAATACTTTTACATTAATTTTATGAGAAAATCCAGGTTATAGTCATCCAAGGAGATAGGTTGATCACAATACAAGAGTGAGGCATTGCAGTGGGACAGCCTCAGTTAGTGTTCTTGCAAGGCCATCCCCAGAATAAATCAGGGAGCCTTTTCAGCACCTTAGATAGCTCCTCTAGAGAGACACAGGTGGGTGTGAGGGGAGCCATCAACCCCCTCAGGGGAGAAGGCATGAAAGTTTGTGTGCTGCTATAATAGAGGTGGCCTCCAAATAAATGATCTCTCTGAACATATGGAAGAATTTCAACATTTATTTTCTGAACTCTGCTCCTAAAGTAAACTAGAACAATATTTGAGTTCCATTAGTTTGTTCTCTTTTAGGAGGGATTGTTCCTAGTCGTCCTTCATTTATGTAATTTCTCCTAAGCCATTTTTTTCTTTAGTTTTTCATTATTGCTTTGGGACAATCCACAAAGAATATATACTGAAGCCAATTGAATTCATTTGCTTTTCACAATGATGGCATAATTGTCCTCCCTCGCCCCTCCGGAGGATAGCTCTGATCTCTTCTTCACAGCATTCTCTGTAATTTGCAGTCCCCAGTTTCCTGGCCAAGAATGCTGGCTATCTATCACTCCCTGGAGCCAGCATTTCCATTGATTTTATTATTTGTTGACGGTTGCCTTCTGATTAGAGTCTTAACATTTTTGTCCTGGAAGAAGCATCTGTTAGGCAGGAACAGTGCTCCAATTTCTATGAGCTGTTCTTGTGGAAGAGGCATTTGCCTCATTATTTTAGCTTTCATTTGTTTCTTCCCCCTTACATGTTAGAGATCATCATTTTAAACATTAAAAAGCAACATGTGCTACCAGAAGTCTAGCTGAAGGAGATGAGGAATGATGGCAACCTACACGAGTTCATAAAAGGGATGATGATGCAATCTGACCAAGGGTTTTGTTTTTCAGGATTATTTATTATGCCTCTCCATGTTGGTATTTATCAATAAAGCTGTGCTGTACAAAATGGAATGCTTTTTTTGGACTTAAGGATTTTCTCTGGCTGTTAGTGACCTTCTTGGGATATAGTCACAGTAGTGGGATCTCAGGGTCAATTGGAATGAACAGTTGGATCATTTTTTTGGATGATGGTTTTCAGAATGGCTGAATCAATTCCCAGCTGCAAGTGACTTAGTATTCCTGTTGGCCTGGTGCTAACTCAATTTTCAGCATCTTTGCTAGCTCAGTGGGTACTTAAGGATTGCTATAATGTATATTTCTCTGGTTATTATCATACCTGTTTTAAAGTCCTCAGGGAGCTTTGTGGTGACCTCATCTGTCAATACTTCCTTTCTTAATTCAAGAGATGATGCATGTGTGTTCATTCTTTGTTGCCAAAGAAGACTATGCCACCAGAGAAATGATGATATGACTTGCACTTGACTTTGTTTTGAGGGAGGGAGGGCTGTGCAGGTCACCAGCCTCACTTCTGCTCCAGAGCCACCTGAATCCAGTGACCTGATATTCTTCAGGATGACTGAATATGACCCAGGATAAGGCAATTGGGGTTAAGTGACTTGCCCAAGATCACACAGCTAGTGAATGTCAAGTGTCTGAAGTGAGATTTGAATTCAGATCCTCCTGACTCCTGCACTGGTGCTCTATCCACTGCACCACCTAGCTGCCCTAAAGATGATGCAAGCTGAATCAAAGGGCTCATCCTCCACGTGAACACATACCTGACCTTAGATAGACAGATGGACAGACAGACAGATAGATAGATATGGTCTTGAGTGTTTACCATGTAGCAGGCATTATGCTAAATACTAGACACACAAATATAAGCAAATAGGACAGTTTCTCCCCTCAAACTGCTTATATTTCAATGGGAGAAAGTAACAAATAAAAGAGTACTAGAAAACTGGGAGGAGGATAGCTAAATGGAACAAGACTAGTGGGGATGAAGTTTGGAGAAAGATTGAATCAAGAGTGAAGTGAGCCTAGCTAGCTAGAGTTTTATGAAATGGTGGCTTGGGCTAGGGACTCAACCAATCTGTTTTATCTACAGTGAACAGAATCCTGGAGCATGAAGCTCTCCAGACAAATCAAAATTGCAGCTTACCCTAAGGACCATGGGAAGTGGAATGGTAGCTATAAGTAATTAGCAGCATAATATTAATAAGATGTGCATGTAAGAAGTGGCTAGAAAGGTTATCATCCCAGAAATATGTGAACTGAAAGGACACAGATTACAAAATGAGAGGGGTGGGGAACTAATATAGGAAACGATATAGCTATTTCCTATATTTCCTATATAGCACCGTCAGACTTGGACATTCCTAAGTCAGCTCAAACTCAACATGGACAAAACAGAGTTTTGTCCCTCCTCGCTCCAACCTAGCTCTTCTCCAAACCTCTCTAGCTCTCTGCTATGGGGATGACCAACCTTGTAGTTACCTAGGTTGACCACCCCAGTGTCATCTTGGACACATCCCTCTCCCTCCTCTCATATATTCAATTACTCATCAAGTGTCACTGATTCTATCTTCACAACAGCTTTCACATTCACCCCCTAGGCAATGAGGAGGAGGAAGAGGACAGTGAAGACTATGACAACATCAGCAATGAGCACTCATACAGCATTATAAAAGTTTGCAAAGGACTTTACAGGTGTCTCATCTTATTCTAATAACAACTCTGAATGGTGGATGCTATTGGTGCCATTGCTGATGAGGAACCTGAAGCTGCCATGAATTGAGAGGCAATTAGTGTCTAAAGCTGGATGTGAATGCAGGTCTTCCTGAATCCAGGACCAGAACTCTCTCCATTGTGCTACTACCTACCTGTTGCAATCACACAGCCACCAGCCTAATGCAGGCCCCATCACCTCTCCCTTGGATGATTGCAATAGACTTAATGGACCTTGCTGCGTCTAGTCTTTCTTCTCTCTGACGCATCTTCCACATCTGTCTGGCCATGTCGGCCCCCTACTCAGGAAGCTCCAGGTTTATTGCATATTCCTCCTCTTAACATATTTTCTGGTCCAACCAAATGGAGGCACTCACTCTTTGGATACAAAATCTTACCTGTAATTTTTCTGCATTTGCTTAGATGGTCGCATTGGTCAACCCAGAAAGAGGCAGTTGCTCACCTCCACTTGTCATGATGCTCCACTCTCTTCAACACTCAACTCATGTACCACCCACCCCCATGATACCTTCCCAATACCCCCCAGTTACTGATGCTCTTTTCCTCCCTGAAATATCTGTGTATTTACTTGGCACATTTTAAAATAATAACTAGCATGGATATATAACGTTTTGAGGTATATAAGGCACTTTATTACTTCTCATGATGACCCAGTGAGGGAGATACTATTATTATCCTTTAAGAGAAAGAACCTGAGACCATGAAAGGTCAAGTGATTAGCCCAGAGTCTCACAGCCAGTAAATGTCTGATGTGGGATGTGATCTTGGGTCTTCCTGAGCCCAAGTCCAGCACACTGTCAACTGCTCTACCCAGCAGCCTAATATTTTGTATTCATGTATGTATATACACCTTAATTCCTTGACTAGAATGGAAGTTTTCTGAGGGCAGGGTTTGTCTTTGCTTTTCCAGTGCCTAACACATTGTTGGTCTTAACAAATTTAAAGGAATGAGTGAAATACATCCAAGAAGAATTTCTCTGGAGGAGCAGAACACAGTCTTGACTTTGTCACAGGAAGCCCAGGACTTGAGTCAGATGGTCAGAGAGCAGCTAACAATGCACAACCATGGAAAAGGGTTAGGGTAGATTCTATCACTTCTTCCCAAGCTTGTGGCACCTATGCCTGGGTCAGCTCCACATAACAGGGTTGTTCTGGGATATCAAAGAAGTTCACAAGTTTTATAAGCAGGGGTGCAGTTTCATAAATATGTATTTAACAGGCATCACTGTCAGAGAGGCATCAGTCAGTATGGTATCTGGAGATAGAAAGTCTGGAGTAGAAAGAAGGGGCTGGGCAGGCTTAGGGGGCTCAGCCAGGGCAGAGGACATGTGTCAAGGTCACATTTTCCTCCTTTTCCCCAATCAGAGAAGGTTCTAGGCTGATCCAGGCTCTGCCTCTGATGCAGAATGTCTGTTACCTGGATCTCAACATGAAGTTATAGATGAACTCCCTATAGAATTTGTTCAACAGTCTGTGAATCTGTGAATAATGATGCCTATGGACACGGGCTTGATTAGGACAGGGAAAGTGAGCTGCATTGCCTTCGGGAAATGCAAAGCTCTTTTCCTGACCCCAAGCTTCCTGTGAAAACCAAGGTTCCCCTTGCCAATGATAATATTTTATAGGTGTTACTCTTTGGTATTGAGTTAAGGAGCCTGCCTTTCTATGAAGGGCTCAGGGTGAGCATCCCACTGAAGATGATAGAAAAAGCCTAGGCTGTAATATCTAAGGAAGGAGGAACGTAGAAGACCAGGAAGTCATCCAAGAACTGTATGAACTGAAGAAAGGTGGACTTGGGGTGGTGAGTTTGAAGGATGAGCTGGAGGGAGGGCACCCTGAAAGTGTCAGGAGAAAGCAAGGTAGGCCTTTAGGTGGATCCCGTGGGGCCAGCTTTCCAGAGGACTTGGACAAGGGTTGCATGCGATGGGAAGGCACGGGAGGGTCCATGATGTTGGAAGGAGCTGAAGAGCACATGTTCATCAGAGGCTTTGAGAACATGTCAGATGCTAGAGACACAAAGACCAAATTTGCTCTTACTGCCTCTGCCTGACTCCATTTCCCCAGCAGGGGCAAGAGTGGGTGCCATGTAAACCTTCTCTGTGGCTCTTCCCTAATCAAAACTTAGCTATCCCATGTCACCCCATCTCCTCTTATCTGGTAAAAGGTGTTTACAAAAGACCTTAGCATTTGTTCCATCCCTGCCCTACCCCCCCTCACCCTACACACAATGTAGTTATATGAGAATGGATTCCAGTGTCTTACTGAGCCCCCGCAAAAGGATGTGAGGCTCCCACATGTGCCAGAAAGGCTGGGGGCAGCTGACTGGGGAAGCGCGTTTTAACACCCTCCTCTGTGTGTCAGGCTGACCTTGCTGTCTTCACTCACTGCACACTGTTCCTTTCCTCTAACTCAGGTTTTTAATTTTTTGCCTCAGACAAAGTGCTGCTGTCCTTCCCTCTATCTTTGCTCTTTTGCCCGAGGTCAGGAGCGTCAAAGTTGCCATCCCATAGTGGAGTACAGGGAGATGTACACGCAGGTCTGTGCCATTAAACCAGTGTTTAATGGGGTAAATTCCGCCTCCATATCTTTGGAAGTCTTGGGTAACTGGGGGCATCTACAGGGTTGGTTTGAGTAAGTGAAAGGTCTTGTTTCAAGTTCTAAACGTACAGAAAACAAACAAAAAAGGCCAGAAGTTAGATTGTTCAGTGTAACAGAAGGGCCTATGAGACCACCTGAGCATGTGTGGGCCTCAGAAGGAGGAAGTCCTACTGCACCCTGTCCTGGTGAGAACATGCCTAGATAACTGTGGTCATTTCAAGGTACCATGTTTTAGGAAGGACTTTGCTAACCCAAAATTGCAGTGGGCTGGGTGGCTTTGGGCTACGCCTAATAGAGGATTCCAGTCTGAATCTCCCTCTGACAGTCTTGCTGGACAAATCATTTCTTCTTTCTGATCCTTAATTTCCTTATCTGTGAAAAGGGGGATTGTTAAGACTTTATATGACATCTCATGGGATTATTGTCAGGAAGGTGCTTTGTAAACCAGAGAGAGTTATTGTAGAAATATGGTGTCTGATTTCTTAGTTTATCTTTCCATCTCTTTGGTCATAAGATCAGAGATCTAAGGGAACTTAGACACCGTTGAGCTCAATCTCCTCCTTTTCCAAATGAGGAAACTGAGGCCCGGGGACTTACTCAAAGCCACAGAGGTAACAAAGAGCATCACTGGTATTTGAACTCAGCTCATCTGACTAGCATTCTCTCCTGTCTGTAATAGACTGCCTGGAGCGGTTCTACCTACCTTGTCTATCAATCATCATTAGCCTGGCATTGTAGTGAGTCTTTCATTAGCCCATCTTTTCTCCCTGAATAGATACAGTGCAAAAGTAATTCCCTGTTCAAGGACATCACTCAGGAAAAGCTGAGATCCTTTTTATACACACCTTCCCTGCCCTAGCTTTCGTCCCAGTTCTGTGACCTCATTTTGAAGTTCTTCACATTTCTTCCTGTGTACGCCCATGCTAGGGTTTACCTGCTCTCCTTGTTCTCCCAGGCCCCTCTCTTTCATGTCCTTTTGTGGGACCATCCCAAATTGAGATGCTCTGCCTGCTGGTTCATGAAAGATTCTATCTGCAAAGGGATGGGAGAACTGAATTATGTGCAAGGCTAAGATGACTCCTCAGGGTGGGGTGGACTCAGTCTTTTTAGCAGTGTTATTTTTATTCATTATCTTTTCTCTCTCTTCCAACTTTCCCTAATAGTGTGTGCAGGGCACCACTAACCTCCAAGTCACCCAGGTTCCCAATTTAGGTAACAATAATAGTAATAAACCAGCACTTATATGATACGTACTAGGTGCCCAGGTCCTGTGCTACGCTCTTTGCAAATATTATATCTCATTTGATTCTCACAACAACTATGGGAAGTAGATGCTATCATCATGCTCATTTTACAGTTGAGGAAACTGAGGCAAACAGTGATTTGAGTGACTTGTCCAAGGTCACACAGCCAGTAAGTATCTGAGGATAGATTTGAACTCAAAACTTCCTGACTCCAGGTTCAGCATTTTGTCCACAGCAGCACCTGGCTGCCTGGTGTTACTCTCATCTGTTAACTCTCTCTCTTTCCATAGCCATAATCAATCTGTTGTCAAGGCCCATCCCTTGTAACATTTCTTGCCTATGTCCCCTTCTCTCCTGTGACCTGGTCCCCATCACCTCCCATCTGGACTGTTGGAATAGTTGCTAGGGTGGGAGTGGGGGTTGGAGTCTGCCTGCCTGGGGCCTCTCCCCATTCCATCCTCTACAGCCAAAAAAGTGCACAGCGGTCAGCAGTGGCTCCCTATCTTCTCCAGGATCCAATGTAAAACCTTGTTTGACTTCTGAAGCCCTTTGTAACCTGGGCTTTTCCTGTCTTTGTGGCTTTGTTTCACATCTTTCTTCCTTCCACATATTCTATGACCCAGCTACTCTGGCCTCCTCACTGTTCCACAGACAAAGCCCCCCACCTCTCTCTACTCTGGGCATTTTGAATGACTCTCCTTCATGCCTGGAATTCCCTCCTCCCCTTCTCCTTTCTCTTCATCTTGACTTCCATAAAGGCCCAGATAAAAATCTCACCTTCCCCAGGAAGCCCTTCCAAATCTCCCTGTGGGCCAGGGACTTCCCTTTAAAGAGCTTGTCTCAAATTCCTACTGTCCAATCCTAGTTTGTGCCCGGTGGTTTTCAGGTTGCCTCTCTCATTAGGCTGAGGAACTCATTAGGGGAGGGACTGTGTGCTTTGTACTTGTTGGACTTTCTTTGTATCCCCAGGGCTTAGAACAATGTTTGGCACACAGTAGGTGTTCAACGAAAGCTGGTTGAATTGTTGTCTTGTTAAAGTGGATAAGCAGCATTGACTAGTGACCTCGAGGCAGCACCACAGAGGATAGTGCCTGGAGACAGGAAGACTCATCTTCCTCAGTTCAAATCTGGCCTCAGGTCTTTGCTAACCGTGATCCTGGGAAAGTCACTTCCCTCTGTTTGCCTCAGTTTCCTTATCTGCAAAATGAGCTGGAGAAAGAAATGGCAAACCGTTCCAGTATCTCTGCTGTGAAAACTCAATATGGGATCACAAAATGTCAGACACGATTGAAATGACTGAACAAGAACCCACCAGTGAGTTCTGGATGTGACTTGAGTTCAAATTCTGTGTCTAAAGTGTATTAGATTTGTGGCTGAACAAGTCACTCAGTTTCCTTAACGGTAAAACAAATGGTGTCATCCCTTCCTCTTGGGGATTGATAAGGGTGAGGGCTTCAACTTGTGGTCTCATTAGCCTAGAGAACTCCTAGGTGAGAAAACTCAGCCCCCAGACCTTCCTTGATCCACGTTACTCAGTGTTGTATGCACTGTGCCCAGTCACCCTGTGACCACACTCCAAAGATGTGGATGATACACTTTCTGCCCCATCAAAAGTCCATTAGGAACCCCAGCTCCTACGGGTGCAGTTAAGGCCCTGGTGCTCAGATCATGGGAGATTTTTTGTGGCATCCTTCAACGAATTAAAAAAATAAATTCAGGACTCTTTCCTATTTCCTTTCTTTACCAAGGTAATTTCCAACCAAGGCACCACTACCCTCTGGTGGCCATCTCCTAACTGTAGGCTAGGACTTTCAGAGGTGGATGGGACCTCAGAACAGGGTAAGAGAAATGTCCAAGCTGGAGCTGGGAAAGGTCTTGGCACAGACTCTCAAAGCTGTGAGGACCCTTAGAAGGTAAGAGCTGGGAGGGGCCTGGTGACTTCCGTCAGTGCATCTCTCTTTTGTGACGCATGAAGAGGTGTTTTAATCCCTAGCCAGGTATGGCCCTGGTACATAGTGTGCCTGCCCTATGCCAAAGAGCTCCCAGGGGTGGGGAATCTAAAAACACACACACACACACACACACACACACACACACACACACACGTATCCAGCTAGCAATCCAACAGAGCTAACGTGTCCTAAGAAGTCTGTGGAACCCGGTCCTAGTGAATGCCAGGGCAGCATCCTCAGAACTGCTGCTCCTCCCCTTGTACCTGACACCAAAGAGGCAAAAAAGGAAGAGGACCCCACATGGCCAGCCCCTGGAAGCTGCTCCTGGGAGTGCAGGGCAGGGGAGGAGGAGTAAAGAGGTTGTTCCCATACCTCAGACAGCAGTTTGGTAGAACTGCAGTCCTGTCCTGCTGTATCAAAGTCATCCATGTAGTACAAACCCTGGTGCCAGCTCTCAGAGCCTCTGCCCCTGGAGGTGTGCCATGATTGGTCATGAGGCCTGCCAGGGGGAGAGCAGAACTCCTGCTGGGAGCTGAATTCTTGCATCAAACAGCAGCGGCTTCCTGAGCTGGCAGCCTCAGGATTCCTGTGATGTTGGGACAACAGCTTGCCCATTGTCTTCTGCTTCCCTGGATGGACTGCAGGGCTGCTGGGGCCAGGATGGCCAGATTCCCCCAGCCTTTTATCCCTGGGGGCCTGAGAGGACAAGGGAGGGCTGGCTGATGATGTACTTCTTGATATCACAATGCAAGCTCTTTTAAGTAAATTGATCCTCTCTTTATGATGCCAAAGCGATTTGTTGACAGTAGCTGGGTGGTGCAGTGGATAGTGTGCTGGGCCTGGAGTCAAGACCTGAGTTCAGATGTGACCTCAGACACAGCTGGATCAAACATGATAAGGAATCACCAAGGAGTGGGTTGGTGGGTGACAAATAAACCAATTAGAGAAGCCAGGAGTATCAGAAAAGGGAATGTTTTATTCATTGGCCCCAAGAAACTGGGGCATGCAGAAGGGAAAGCCAAGGCCCAGAGTCTCATAGAACTGGAGAGCTGGAAAGGACCTCAGTGACCACTAGACCAACCCATGCACAAAAGAAGGGTCTGGTACAACCCAGCCAAAAGGCAGCCATCCAGCCTCCAGCTTGCAAAGCTGCCCATCCCTGTTTGGAGTAGGTCTCATTGGTAGGAAGTGTTTCTGGACCTCCACCCTGAAATAATTTCTTTGATTTCTGCTTATTTCTCCTGGTACCACCCTTTGGAGTCACAGAACAAGGCTCTTCCTTCCTCCTCAGGTGCTTAATGGCAGGTCCCTTGTCTCTCTTCTCCATTCTTTCTCCAAACCCAGTTCTTTCTCAGGGCTCTTCCTCTGGACACGCCAGCCAATTGAGTCTCCAGATGAGATCTAACTAGGGAACAGTAGAGTAAGTCTGTCACCTATTAGGTTGATTTCCTAATACTGAACCAGTCCTGCATTCCTGGTATAAAGCACACCTGGTCATAGCTCAAGATCCTTGTGATGTGTTGCTTGTTGCTCTGTAATCTCTTCATTGATATTTTATTTAAAAAATTTTGCATCAGTCTTCATTACGGAAATAGGTCTAATTTTCTTTCTCTGTTCTGTCTCTTCCTGGTTTAGATATCAGCACCATTATTTATGTAAAAAAGGAATTTGGTAGGACTCCACCTATTTTTCCAAATCCAAAATAGTTGTGGGACAAATGTTTGATAGAATTTATTTGTGGTTCATCTGATCCTGGGAATTTTTTCTTAGGAAGTTTATTGATAGTTCAATTTCTTTTTTTAAGATTGGTTTAAGTATTTTATTTCTTCTTCTGTTAATCTGAGTAATTTATATTTTTGTAGATAATCATCAATTTCATTTAGATTGTCAAATATATTGGCATAGAATTGGGCAAAATAACTCCTAACAATTGTCCTAATTTCCTCTTCATTGTTGGTGAATTCATCTCTTTCTTTTTTTATGCTAGTAATTTGGTTTCCTCTTTTCCTTTTTATGAAATAAAATTAACCAATGTTTTATCTATTCTATTTTTTTCATAAAATCAGCTTCTAGTCATTTCTTTGTTCAGTGATTTTCTTTCTTATTAATTTCTCATTATTCACAACCTTAATTTTTAGGATTTCCAATTTGCTGTTTAATTGGGGTTTTTCAGTTGTATGCCCAACTCATTGACCTGCTTTTTCTCTATTTTGTTAATGTAAGCAATTAGAGATATGAATTTTCCCCTAGGTACTGCTTTGGTTGTATCCCATAAATTCTGGTAGGTTTTCTCACTGTTGTAATCTTCTTTAATAAAATTATCAATTATTTCTATATTTTGTTTTTTGATCTACTTGTTTTCTAGGATTAATTAGATTATTTAAAATTTCCAATTAATTTTTAATCTCTCTTTCCATTGTCTATACATT
Source organism: Bettongia penicillata ogilbyi (assembly GCA_023548195.1). NCBI lineage: Eukaryota > Metazoa > Chordata > Mammalia > Diprotodontia > Potoroidae > Bettongia > Bettongia penicillata. Next base: position 3,128,410 of record JAJHZJ010000360.1, read on the forward strand.
GAACATAATTTTTATTGCATTATGACCTGAAAAGGATGCATTCACTATTTCTGCTTTTCTGCATTTGATTGTGAGGTTTTTATGTCCCAATACATGGCAATTTTTGTGTAGGTGCCATGTACTGCTGAGATAAAGGTAGATTCCCTTCTGTTTCCATTCAGTTTTCTCGCTATCTATCATATCTAAGATTTTTGGAACTTTATTCATCTCCTTAAATTCTTTCTTGTTTATTTTTTTTAGATTTATCTAGTTCTAAGAGAAGAAAGTGGATAGTTTTATTATCTATTTCTATCCAATTTCTTTAAAAATTTAGATGCTATGCCATTTAGTAATATATGTTTAGTATTGGTTTGACTTCACTTTCTATAATACCTTTCAGCAAGATAAAGTTTCTTATCTCTTTTAATTAGATCTATTTTTGACTTTACTTTGTTTAGATCAGAATTGCTACCCCCACCCTCTTTGCTTCAGCTGAAGCATAACAGATTTTGCTCTAGTCCCTTACCTTTACACTCTGTGTGTATTTCTCTGCTTCAAATGTGTTTCTTGTAAACAGCATATTGTAGGATTGGGGTTTTTAATCCATTTTGCTATCCAATTCTGTTTTATGGGTTCATCTCACTCATTCCATTCACATTTATAGTTATGATAACTAGCAGTATATTTCCTTCCATGCTATTTTTTTCCCTTGCTTATCTCCCTCTCTCTTACTCTTCACCTTTTCCCTCCTTGCAAATGTTTTACTTCTGATCACCACCTTCCCCAATCTACTCTCCTTTTTTTCAGTCCACCCTCCCCCTTCTATTATTCCCATCCCGTTTTACTTCTTTATAAGGTAAGATTGATTTCTGCATCTCATGAAGTGTGTATGTTATTCCCTCTTTGAGCCAATTTTGATGAGTGGGGTTTAAACTTTGTTTGTCAACCCTACTCCCCCCATCTTTCCCTCCATTATAATAGCTCTTTCATGTGTCTTTTATGTAGGATAACTTACTCCCCCTTCAATCTTCTCCCTCCTACTTTCAGTGCAATTTCCTTTCTCACCCATTTATTTTGTTTTTTTGGGTATCATTCTACCAAAGTCACCTTATAACCACACCCTCTATCATTCTCTTTCTAATTGCTCTTATAGTAGTAATAAAGTTAAGTTAAAAATATTATCTTGCCATATAGAAGTAAAGAGTTTATTCTTATTGAATTTGTTTTCTCTTTCTTGTTTCTTTTTCTTTACCTTTTTATGTTTCCCTTGAGTCTTGTGTGTTTGGAGGTCACATTTTTTATTCAGCTCTGGTCTTTTAATTAGAAATGCTTGAAAATCCTCAATTTTGTTAAATGCATATTTTCCCCCTGAAAGATTACATTCAATTTTTCTGGGTAGGCAATTCGTGGTTATAATCCTAAGTCCTTTGCCTTCTGGTATATCACATTCCAAGCCTTCCGGTTCTTTAATGTGGAAGCTGCCAAATCCTGTGTTATCCTGACTGTAGCTTGACGATATTTGAATTGTTTCTTTTTGGCTACTTGCAAAACTTTCTCCTTGATTTGTGAGCTCTGAAATTTGGCTATGATGTTCCTGGGAGTTTTCATTTCATTATGGGTGTATTCTTTCGGTTCCTACTTTGTCCTCTATTTCTAATATATTGAGACAGTTTTCTTTGATAATTTCTTGAAAGGTATTGTCCAGGCTTTTTTTATTTTTTATCATGGCTTTCAGGAGTCCAGTACTTCTTATATTATCTCTCCTGTATCTATTTTCTTTTTTAAAATTATTTTATTTGTTTTCAGTTTTCTACAATCACTTCCATATATCATAGATTTTTCCCCCTCTCTCTCCTTCCTTTCCCCCTCCCTCCCTGAGATGGCATGCAATCTTATATAGGTTCTGCGAATACATTCCTATTAAATACACTTTCATCTTAATCATGTAAGAATTAAAATGAGTGGGAGAAGCCAAAACACAAAACAAAACATAAAACAAGAAAAAATGATCTGCTTCATTCTGTAATCCAATTCCATAGTTCTTTCTGTGAATGTGGAAGGCATTTTGCCTCAAGAGTCCATTAGAAATGTTTTAGGTCCTTGCTTTGCTGTGAAGGACTAAATTTACCAGAAAAGTTCCTCACATGCTGTGGTTGTTGCTGTGTACAAAGTTCTCCTGGTTCTGCTCCTTTCGCTCAGCATCAGTTCATGTAAGTCCTTCCAGGCCTCCCTGAAGTCTCCCTGTTCATCATTTCTTATAGCACAATAGTATTCCATTACATTCATATACCACAATTTATTCAGCCATTCCCCAATGGATGGATGGGCATCCCCTTGATTTCCAGTTTTTGATCACCCCAAAGAGAGTTGCTATAAATATATTTGTATATGTGGGACCCTTTCCCATTTTTATGATCTCTTTGGGATACAGGTCTCGAAGCAAAATTGCTAGGTCAAAGGGTATTCACATTTTTATAGCCCTTTGGGCTACAAATGGTTGGATCAGCTCACAGCTCCACCAACAATGAATTAGTGTTCCAACTCTCACACATCTTCTCCAACATTTGTCATCTTCCTGTTTTGTCACGTTAACCAATCTGATAGATGTGATGTGGTACCTCAGAGTTGTTTTGATTTGCATCTCTCTACTCAATAGTGATTTAGAGCATTTTTTCATATGACTTTAGATAGCTTTAATTTCTTCCTCTGAAAACTGCCTGTTCATATATCTTTGAGCATTTATCAATTGGGGAATGGCTTGTATTCTTGTAAGTTTGATTCAGTTCTCTATATATTTTAGAAGTGAGGCCTTTATCACAGACACTAGTTGCAAAATTTTTTCCCCAGTTTTCTGTTTCACTCCTAATCTTGGTTGCATTGGGTTTTCTTTCTGCAAAACCTTTTCAATTTAATGTAATCAAAATTATTCATTTTGCACACTTCATATTGTTTTCTATTTCTTGTTTGGTCAAAAATTTCTCCCTTCTCCATAAATCTGATAAATACGCTATTCCTTGCTCCATTAATTTGTTTATAGTATCAGTCTTTATACCTAGATCATGTATGCATTTGGACTTTATTCTTGTGTATGTTGTCAGGCATTGGTCTATGCCCAGTTTCTGCCACACTTTTATCCAATTTTCCCAGCAATTTTTGTCAAACAGTGAGTTCTTATCCCAGAACCTGGGATCCTTGGGTTTATTATCCTGTATCTATTTTCTAAGTCAGTTGCTTTTCCAATGAGAAGTTTCATGTTTCTTTTTTTTACTTTTTTGACATTGTTTTATTGTATCTTGATATTTCATAGAGTCATTAGCTTCTACTTGTTCAATTCTAATTTTTAAGGAACTATTTTCTTCACTGAACTTTTGAAATTCCTTTTCCACTTGACCAATTCAATTTTTTAGGGAGTTGTTTTCCTTGGTAAAATTTTGTATATCTTTTCCTATACTATTGACTCTTTTTTTCATGATTTTATACTCTCATTTCTTTTCCCAATTTTTTTCTATTGCTCTAATTTGCTTTCTAAAATCATTTTAAAAACTCTCCCAGGAATTATTTTTGGGCTTGAGACCAAATTGCATTTTTCTTTGAAGTTTCACATGTAGCCACTTTGGCACTATTGTTTTCTTCTGAATTTATGCTTTGGTCCTTGCTATCACCACAGTAACTTTCCATAGCAAAGTTCTTGTTGTTTTTGTTCATTTTTTTTTTATTCCTTGGTGACTTGGTGTTCTTATGTGAGAATTGGGCTCTAGTCCTGCTCTGTCTCAGACTTTTTGTGCTGGAGTTCTGGGTCTTTCTGCTGGCTTTCACTGGGTTTCATGACTTAGCTACTTGATTTCACTAGAGGGTAGGCTTCCTTGTGGCTTGAAATGGGGGGTGGGGCCTCACTGATGGCCTTCTGTGGGTGTAGGGGTTAGCTGCAGCAGGGGTAGGGTTTTGCTGTCAGGTTGCTATGGTAACAGTCTTAACCTTGGAGGAGGGATCTTGTTGGGGTCTGACCCAGGAGAAAGACCCTGTTGCTGGGTTGTTATAGAAACAGTGTCTCTCTGTGGGCAGTCAACCATGGGGTCAAGACCTTTCTGGGGGCTTGTATGTGAGGAAACCTTGCTGCCCTGCTCAGATGACTCACTTGCTTAGGGGCCTGCTGATTTGCAGGAGGGCAGAGCTTTCCTAATGGGAGTGCCCCAAGCCAGGAGCCTTGCTGCAGGCCCCCTACTGCGAGACTGATTGTCTGCTAACCTGCTCCCATGCCATTCTGAGGCAGTTTTCTAGTTATTTGGAGGGAGATTTGGGAGGTTTCAGAGGGCTTCTTCACTCCACCATCTTGGCACCAGAAGATCTAAGGTCCTCTTGGTGTAGAGTCTTTTGTCATTATAATGTGAGGCTCCTGGAGGCAGGGGAAGTCTTTTTTTTCTGGATTTTGCACAAGTAGCCCCAGCACTTAGCTCATGAATGCCTGCTGTCCTGCCTCCCTGGCTGGCTCCCCCACAATCACCAAGTGCAGCAGTGTCTGGATGTTGGAGCAAACATCCCACCTGATGACTTGATGGATCCATGGAAGCCATGACCCTCATCATCACACTCCCAGACTACAAGGGTGACCAGAGGCCACCCAAGCCACTAGGCCTTTGAGAAGGGAGCCATCTCTGCCACATCCCACTGGCAGTCACTTCAGATGTCTGGTGATGCAGGCTCTTCCTCCCGGGCAGCTTGACCCCTTCCACAGAGCTCTGATTGTGAGAAAATGTTTTTCATCATGGAGCTCAGCTTTGTCTCTGTAACTACCCCTGGTCATTCCCCATTTTTCCATCTGAGGCCAAGCTGAAAGCCAATCTTCTCTTCCATGTGAAAGTCTTTCCAGTGCCTGGATACAGAGCCTACATCCTGTTCCATCCCTCTCCACCCACCCCCACATCACTCTCAATTTGGGCTAAACTTCCCTCATCCCCCTCCATTTCCATCTTTGTTCTCTGAACATGCCCAGAATTTGGCCCAATAGTTCAGCAGAGGAGAGAGGGGCCATGAGCTCTCCAATCCTGGAACCTGGGTCTGTCTTTCATGCGGCAGCCCAAGGATACCTTTGGCTCTTCTGGCAGACATGCTCTACACATTACTCATTGAGTTTCTGGATAATTGAGGGTGAACTGCTTTCTAATCAGGCCTCCCCAAAGCTGGGTACACAGGAGGCATTTAACAAGGTTTTATTGACTTACTGTTAGGAAGATGATTTAATTAATTTAGATGTGAGGCTTACGATCTCTCCCTATTATATTTCATTTGATTTGATTCAGACAAATTTCCTAAAGTGCCAAGATCACTTTTGATCCTGTCATCTAGGGTTTTAATTACGTCTTCTCTTCTCCTCTTCCTCACAACTAGTATTTATATAGGACTTTAAGGTCTGCAAAACACTTTTAATGCTTATCTTCACAACAGCCCAATGAGATAGGTAGAATTATTATCTTCATTTTGTATATGAAGAAACTGAAACTGAGAAAAGCTGAAATGATATGCCCAAGGTCACAACCTGGTAAGTATATGAGGCAGAATTTGAATTCAGGCCTTTCTGACTCCAGGTCTACCACCAAGTCACCTGGCTCACTAATTTGACAGGTAACATCTATACCTTTATGTAAATTGTTGATAAAATGTTCAAAATCACAGGACCAAGGACAGATCCATGCGGCTCTCCACTGGTTACAATCTTTCCACTTGAAGTGGAACCTTCATTACTCTTTGAGTTCCATTACATAACATGAAACATAAATATGACTATTTTTTATTTTTATATTACATTTCAAAGGACATCCCTCCTTCTCCGCTTCCCAAAAAGTTATCCCTTATAAAAAGACCAAAAAGAAAAAAGTGAAAAAGCTCCAAAAAATGAACAAGGCAAATTCTCTAAAATGTTATAACCCATAAAGGAATTCCCCGATGCCCAAGGGTGGAGCACCTGTGGTGAGTCATCGGTTAGATGTCTGGCCATTCTCTTTCCATCTGCCCTGCAGCCGTACCTGAAAGGTGACTTTCCCACTCAGTGAAACTGGTAGCCTTCCTCCCTCCCTCCAACTAATGTGGTTGTGACTCTTCAGGCTCATCTCTACTCAAGTGAAGTCTTCCAGGATTCTGTCTAATGTCAGGGAGGGAGGAAAGGGAGGATGGTGTAGACATAGTTAAGAGCCTCAATACAGGCACTGAGTAGGAGTGGGAAAAGACAGCTGTCTAGTTTTGTCAGGCTGTATATAAAATGATAAGTACCATGCCTCCTCTTACCACCACCACTGCCACCACCATCACTACTACTACTTTTACTAACTAACCCCTGCCCCTCATTACGACTACTTAGTGTCATCCCCATTTTACAGTGGAGAAAACCGAGGCAAGCAGAAGAAGTGACTCACCTGGGGTCACACAGCTGTCTGAGGCCAGGATGAACTCCAGTTTTCCTGACTCTAGGTCCAGTGGTTTATCTGCTACCTGTTGCCTGTGTTACTAATGAAGATTTGGGGGGAGGAATAACATTGGTCAGAGAAATACCTTTTTGTTAAAAGAATTAAGAACTTACTCTGTGCCAAGCAATGAGAATGAAAACAGAAGGGTGAGACAGCCCTTGTCTCCGAGAAGTCCCCACTCTAAGGGGGTGACAGTGTACAAAGGAGGCTCTGGTTCATGGTAGATGCAAAGGTCCCGGTGGTTCCCAGGTTTTCTGGGAGAGAGGCAGGGCAGATGGAAGGCTCTGAGGCCTTAGAAGCAAGAACAGGGCCGGGTGGGTCCCTAGCCCCTTGGAGGGTAGGTCAGTAGAGGTTCAGTTGGGAGGGAGGGGTACGAGGATCTGTTGGTACTCTGCTAGCCAGAGAGGCTGGTCCTGGGGAGAGGGTGGCCGGTAGTGAGCTGGGTTGGGAAGTCAGAGGCCCCTGCACGAGAACGAGGGCTGGGCATGTTTGCAGACATTGGGCAAATAGCAGGAAAATAATTGCCTCAAGATGAAAAGAATGCTCTGTGGCACAAGCCTGCAGTAGGATCTTATTGCACAGGCCCAAGTAGAGGGATGGCTTTGGGGGAGGCAGTTCCATCTTCCTCTGAGATTTGGGTCAAGGACGCCAGGATGGGAGTAGCGCACATTTATGAAGCACCTATTATGTGCCCCACGCGGGGCTAAGCATTTTACAAATGTGATCTCCTCCGTTCATCACAACCATCCAGCAAGGTTGGGGCTAATATTAAACCCATTTGATAAACGAGGACACTGAGGCAAACAGAGGTTATGGGACCTGCCCAGGGTCACACAGCTAGTAGTGTCTGAGGCTGGCTTTGGACTTGAGTCTTCCAAGTCCAGATTTGTGAGCCTGATGGGCTTGGAGGCAGGGTAGGACAATGGGGGTGAGATGAAGTGGGGGGAAGGAACATGAGGGATGGAGGCAATATGGGCTTTTCTCAGTGTCTCCATTGTCCCCTTCTTTGCCCTGGCACCATTTATAAAAGGGTCAAATGAAAAATAAAAAAAATGTAAGTGCTTCCCAAATACCAAGCACCAGAAGCTCACAGAGGGGAGACTGTGATGGCCAGGGATGGGTGACTGACAAGGGCAGATTGGCAAGGCACTGCCTTTTGGCACAGGGGGCCACACGGAGCCACAGCAGGGTTTGAATAGGGGAGCGACACAGGAAGATTCACTTGGTTGAGGGAGGGGAGAGTTAATGCATCAGACAACAGGATTATTTCACAAATATTTATTAAGCACCTTCTGTATGCACAGCACAGTCCTCAGTGGTAAGACACAAAGATTAGAGAATGTATTCCTGCCTGTGTTGAGCTTTCAGTCTAGGGAGGATCCAAAAGCATCTTCCCAAAGTAGGAGAAAATTCAGTAAGAATCAAAGAGGTCTTACTTCTGGTTTAAAAAGATCAGCATCAAAGTGCAGGTTTGGGGAAGTGCCTGAACCAGAAAAGTGGGTGTGGATTCAGGGTTCAATGATGGCAGCATGCCCCTGGCCTGGTCACCACACTCACTCAAGGCAGCAGAGCATCTGGAGGGGTCCCTGGAATGGAGAGAGGACAAAGACCTTGCCACATGGAGGCTGCAGGAAATGTTCCACCTGGGATGAAAATCCTTGGGAAGTGTGGGTCTGCCTTCCCCACCCTCAGATGACAGGAAGACCCTGGCACCCAAGGATCCCCCTCGAGGCAAGTCACAGGGGACCCTGGGAGGTTAGCACCCTGAAGCAAAGCTTGTTCCAATGGAGATGAGGCCGGGTGAGGGGCATGAGCAGAGAAGACAAGAACTGGTGTGGAAGGGGTGGGCAGAACCAGGAACGGTGGAGACCAAGGCTCCCCACAAACAAACTTTCCTAAGCATCAGTACTCTCAATCAACAAGCATTTCTTGGATGCCACCGTATACAAAGGCACTGTGTTTGGTACCAGAAACAGTGTTGCCACCCAGAAGGGGAGGATGTGCAGACTTGTGTCTGGTGCCATCACTGAGATCTCGAAGGTCCCTTCAAGCCCTGGGGCTCTGATCAGTTCTGCTGAGGATGACTCCCAAGATGGGCTGGGCAGTACCAGAGCTGGTGCTCTAGTGGGCCACAGTGAGTGCAGAATCTAGACCCACTCAGAATGTCACCAGTGATCTTTGAGTCCACAGAGCTTTGCTTTAAAGATGTGTAGGGCTGACGGCCAGACAAACTAGTCCTGGGAGCCATGGTGTAAGGGGGAGAATTTTTTGGGTGAGTCCAAACCTGTGATTTTACCTGATTAGAAAACTCAGCTGGTATGGAAAATCCCTCCACAGATGCAGATGGCAGCTCCTCTGTGGTTAATTTCAGAGCTGCCCAAGGCTCTGTCTATGCCATAGACAGACAGCCCCATGTCATCCCAACCTCAAGACCATGGTGCTCTGCCTCCAGTGGATTTGATCTGAACCTGAAAAAAACTGGCTGAATAGAAAGGTCAAGTCTTTCCAAGTAGGGCTCTTTATTACCCTCAAGAATCCAAGATCAAAGCCTAGTTCTCTCTCATCACCCCTTCCTGCCATTCCAGGATGCTCAGACCTTACACTGACACATTCTCTGTAATCCAGTGACACCGGCCTCCCAGCTGCTCCCTGCCCAAGAATCTCCATGTCTGCAGTGCCTCAAACTCTCCCTCCTCACCCCGTCTCCTGGCTGCCTTCAAGCCTTATGGAAGCCTTGTTGTACAGGAAGGTCTCCAGGTGCCTTCTCTCTGAGGGTGAGTCCAGTTCATTTTGTCCATCTCTTGTCTGGCCACAACCATTTGCACATTGACCCCACTCCCCCCATGAGATGGGGAGCTACTGGAGGGCAGCAATGGTCATCTGCCTTTCTTTGTATCCCCAGAGCTTAGAACAATGTCTGCCACACAACACAGTAGGTGTGTAAGAAATGCTACCTGACTGACTAACTGAATGAGAGCCTCATGTTTCAGTCAAGAAAGATAAAGGGGGCCCAAGACTAAACCACAGGTAGAGAGAAACTGGTTTCTAATGTGAGAAAGGCATTCCCCTGAGGTGGCTGGAGGAGGCTCGAGGTATGAATCCCCAAAGGGGAGAGGGAGTCAACACTCACAGAGCCCACCCCCAGGGAGCATTTCTCACTCAGCTGCCCAAATTCCGGTTCACAAAGTAAGTTTCTTAACATGATTGAGGATCCCAGGAATGAAAGGAAGCTGGCAGGTCCTTCTGATCACAAGTCTGGCCACAGCACATGGGCCATGTGGCTGCTGAGAAGGAAGGGAGCTCTAAGTGAACCCTTGCAGTCTCTGGAGAGGGCCCCAGTGGCCACCTGGTGAGCCCCCTAGAAGAGACCAGGCAGCAGGCGCTTGGGCACCTTGGCAGTGTAGTGCGCCCAGTCACGTCCATATTTGCGGAAGCAGCGATCCTCATCACGCAGACAGCGGTGGATGAGCAGGATGGACATGTAGATGATGTAGAAGTAAGGCAGGAGGTGGGAGAAGCCGCAGGCCAGGCAGTAGGCCAGGCTGCCCATGAGGTCACCCGTGTAGTTGAAGTGGCGAGCCAGGCCCCAGAAGCCCGACACCATCAGCTTGCTGTGATGCTTTCGTCCATCGGCCGATGTGTAGGAGCACTCTATATACTTGGGCTTCTGGCCCCAGATCTGGCAGTTCCCATTGGTTTTTCGGAAGAGGTCTTTCTGGTGATTGGCCTCTCGGAAGATGTAGTAGCCCACGAGGCCCAGCAGCAGGACGCCCAGTGCATGGGGTGTGGAGAGCTGCACAGGATGATAGACCAAGTACAAGCCCTGTGGGGTGAGAGAACAAAAGGGAAGGAGAAGCTCGGAGGATCTTCAGAGGGTTACCCTGGAACTGACCTCATCTGTCAACTGTCCCCCAGCTGGCCTCAGTTTCCCTTACTGTCAAATGAATTGGTGGTATTGGACAACCTTTCTGAAAGAGTTCCTCCCATGAGGGAAAACACAGCCTGAGAATTGGAGGCATGACTGCAGCCTGACAATCCTAGCCCTCTCCCTCATAAAGGGCACCCCCTTTGCCTGGGTTGGTTCCTGCATCCAGGATGGCCCCACCCTACTTCTGCATTTACTGGATATCTCTCCATCCAAGGGTTCCAGGCCTTACAAGGCTGAAGGATTCCCATAACAATGCCCTGATGGGGGTCCTTTGGATATCAGAGTCCCCATTTGACAGGTGAGGAAACCAAGGCTCAACATGATGAACTGAAGCGTCCATGGCTTCTAAGCATGAAAGGCAGGACATGGCCGCTGACTGCCACTATCCCAGGGTAGACTTACCCTGGGGTCTGTGAACATCCAAAAAGGATAACTGAATTTTGATCTATTTCACTTCCCTTGTGATCCTATGTGACTTATCTTATGCATTCTGGGAAGGGGTTCTGGGCCAAAGAGGCCCAGAACACCACAAGGGTATGGATATCCTGCGCTGCACCACTGATGCAGCCAGTGCTGAGCAGCCCCCAGCAGGGAGGAAGGCTCATTTCAGGGTACTCACTGAGTGCTTAGAAAAACTCAGGGAGATAAGCTGGGAAGCAGAAGGCCTGAGTATGAATTCTGATTCTGCTAGCTTCAGCTAACTGCACCAGAGAGGCTCTGGATTGGAGCAAGGAGAGATCTGGGTTTAAATTCTGCCTTGGACCTTTCCTAGCTGTGTGATGGAGGGCAGTCAGCTCCCTGAGCCTTGGGGCTTCCTGCCTGTATGACGGGTCACGGGGAGGCTCAAATGAGACAGAACACATGTCAAACACTCTGCAAACCTGAACACTCCCCAGAAATGCCCATCACTATTATCAGTCTGTTAAATTCACCAAGTCTAATTGTTTTCATCAGCAAAGTGGGGACAATACAGACTACCTGCCCTTCCTATAACCCAGCTCAGAGCAGGACCACATTTGTGCCCAAGAAGTTGGTAAAATGTATTTTTAAAAGATGTAGATGACCACAACGTCGGCTGTTGGTGACATCTTCCTAAACACATTTTTCTCATTTCCTATCCTGGGCACGGTATTAGTTCATCAGATTTTAATCGATTAATCACAATTATTAAACACCTGCTGTATGCCAGCACTGTGCTAAGTGCAGAGACCATCTTTTGTCTTTTCTTGTATCCCCAGTGCTTAGCACTGGACTAGACACACAGTAGGAGCTTAATAAATGTTGAATGACTGATAAAGTCATTTGTCTCAGAAAGGCTAGGGCGTCATGGATGCCTCCTAACAACACTGGCCCACCAGTCTGAATGGATGGTCTTCATGGATTCATATAGCTTAAGAAATAGACCCCTTGGCAGCCAGCCCCCTGTTGGCCTCCTCCTCTTTGGGAGGCTGATGGGGCCTTTGGCAGCCCAGAAAGATTCCTGGTAGTGTCTGACCAGAGAGCATAGATCATGCCTTCTCCCAACCAAGAGGGTCTGAGTGGAGACAGGATGAACTTCCCACCTCCTATCACCTTACCTGCAAGGTGTAGAGGTAAGGCAGCCAGACGCAGTCACCCCAGCCCAGGTACCAGCCAAAGTGGTCATGGCAGATGTCAATGGTTTTCAGGTACCAGGTTTCATTCCAGAAAAAGTCTACCACATAAAGAGCCTGAAAGATAGGAGGGGCAATTTCATTGGTCTGGCATCTGCGCAGGATACAGGACCCTGAACCAGGCTCTGTGAGGAGGTACAAAGTCTAGAGAATCAATGCAAAGGAGAAAGAAGGCAATTTCAGGGGGATTAGCCAAGGCCTCAGGAACATCTGAGCTGGGCGTTGAAGAGGTTAAGGGTCCCAAGAGGTAGAGGGCAGGGCAGAGGCATGCCAGGCAGAGGGGCCACCTAGGGCAAAGGTGCCCAAGTGGCCTTTTCACTCATCAGTCAAGTAGGGCCCCAGGTCCCGGCTCTAAGGGTGAGTGAGGCTAGAGAAGAGAGGCAGAAGGTTGGGACAGTCACTTCCTGGAGTGGGTAGATCAATAGATCCCTTGTCTCACTGAAGACACTTCCACAGAAATGGGCTAACGTAAGTCTGTAGTTGACTTCCTAATGTGGCTTCCCTCAGTACACAGAGGGCAGGAACAGGGAGGTGGGGGTGATGCCAGGCATAAACACCATTATGACTAGAAAAGGCCCCAGGCTGGGGACTGGGAAAGAACCCCAGTGGAGGTAGCCCCACTCTCTTGTTTGCTGAATCAGGGTTTGGAAGTAATCTCTTCAGTTACCGAAGACCTCATAAATGCCAAATCCCGAGGCCTTTTCTCAAAACTCATCCTGTCTGACATCTTTGCAAGAAATCTCTGGACTGGTGGGGGCCAGATGCCTCCACTGAAGGATAAGGTAGACAAGACTCCTACCCAGATGTGCAAGAGCTCCATCCCCCTGGGGTGCACCTGCTATAACCTGGGAAGGGTCCTCACAGAAACCACTGCCGCTGACAGTCACAGAAGAGGACAGTTGAGTCAGCCAGCTGGCACCCAGGCAGCACACACACTCACCTGCAGGACGTTGACCAGGATCATGGAGTTGGTCACTGAACCAAAGAGCTCCTGCTGCTTGGCTGCAAAGGACAAATTGATGAGTGTCCAGGCGACAATGCCTGGGCGGCCGTTGAAGAAGAGTTTGAAGTCAAACCACTTCCCTATCCTTGGGTTGAACTCCACACCCATCATGTAGTTGTAGAAGAAGTTGTTTGTGAACTTACTGAAAGGGGCAGAAAGAGCAGAAGGTGATCAGGGACCGTAGGCATCTTAGCCTAACAGCAATGACCTACAAGCAGGCACCATGTCTCTGCCCGTGAACTCTGAAAGTCCTCTACGGGGCATGAGGTGCCCAAAGCACTGGACCTAGACTCAGAAAATGGAGCTGAAATGACCCTCACACACCAACTAACTGGATGACCCTGCCTCAGCTTCCTCTTCTGTAAAATGGGGTTTATAACAGCACTGGCCCCACAGGGCCACCATTATCATAAAGTGCTCAGTGAGTCTTGAAAGTACTCTCTCCAAGTGTCAGTGAGTCCCACTTCCATTTAATCACCTACTCTGTTCATTCCTCTAAGTGCTGTCGTTCCTCAGTCACCTTAAAATCTGACCATGTTAGTCACATGACATTCCACTTCTAGCCTCCAGGTCTTTGCAGATGGCACCCAACCCCTGAAATCCCTCTTCTGGGATTTTGAGACCAGGAGTAGATATCTATCAAAGCTCAACTCAAGGATGACCTTCCAGACCAGTATGTCCTGATTTCCTAGTTGTCAGTACCCTGTCTCTCCACCTAATCCACACACATATATAGTGTGTTTTATAGAAATGTATATAGACACCTGTATTATATGGATTTTACATAAACACAGGTAACACATAAATATGGAAATGTTCTCTCTTCTCTCTCTGTTAATGAAAATTCAGAATTTCCATAAACAAAGAAACAAATAAATATGTCCTGCTCTGTTGCTTTGAGCCAGCGACTTGAGCCAATTCGGGGAGTGTTAACCACAGAATGCCATACCCTGAAGGATTCCTTCACATTCTGTCTTTGTCTTTCCGCTGCCAAGCATGCAGTAAATGTTTACAAAAGGCCAATGTTGCATCATTAGGCATCTATCACGTGTACCAAGGACAAAAGATGGAGTCCAGAGAGAGGTCCCACGAAAGTCTAACATTCAGCTCCGTCCCCAGGAGGAGAGAGAGAAGGAGACAGCTTTGAGCTGTGTCTGGTCAGTGTGGCGCCCACCCCACCTGTGCTCTGTGCTTGCAAGAAGGGGGAGGGCAGGAATTGGGCTGAGGAGCCAGGCCAGGCCTCTCCCTCAGAGGGATGCATGTAATCAGCTGTTAGAACATTTACTGTGTGAGAAGAGTGTTCCTAGTACTGTAGGCTCCCTTCAGTCAAACATAAACATATAAACCCAGTAGCAGAGCCAAGAGAATTGCTTTTCTCAGATGTCTGCTCCCACAAGCCTTCCTTTGTGTCAAGCTGTGGCAGTCAGACACCTTGGGGTGTGCCTCCAGAGAAGCGTGGCTGACTCCCATGCTTAGCTGACGTCTTGGCCCCAAGGGGTCAAACCAATCTCAATGGGCCAATGTGGGCCCAATATCAGGAACGACTTCTTTCCACTGACAGTGGAATGGGGCTGCCTAGGGAGGTAGTGAGCTCCACATTACTGCTAGGCCCCAAGGAGACTGGAGGACTATTTGTTGGGGGGGTTGACTTAGGGGGATACATGTTCAGGGATGGGCCTGACGAGATGTCTCTGGGATCTCTGCCAAACCTCACTTTTTATGATTCTGTGGCCCAACCCTTATTGTGGGGGCTGGCTGATGACCTGGTGATGAACCAGCTTTAAAAAAAAGAATGCAGAAAGGCTTCAATTAGGACTTGAAATGAGGAATCTTCCCCTAAAAATGCTTTTGTTGCACAGACTTGGTCAAATGACACCAAACCCAACAACTCAGGGACCTAGTAGTGGTGGAAATGTCATAGCAACTTGACCCCTTGTCTTCCAGAGGATGCTCTGCTGGGCACACAGTTGGTGCTTAATAAATGGGAGGTGACGGACTGGGTTCCAGAAGGTTCAGAAAAACCTGGATTTAGAATCAGCCTTCCCAGCATGGTGTTCTGAGGCTCCTCCCGGCTCCTCCCAGCCTGGACTTTCTTAGATTTGGGGGTTCATTGAGAGTGGGAAGGGAAGAGATCACAGAGTCCCATTCTCTCATTTTCAGGCAGGGAGATGGACATCATGGTAGATGTCCAGTGTCTCACAGAGAGTGAACAGGTGGACCCCTTGACTCCAACCTCAACCTTGTGTTCTTTGCATTAGGGCAGACCCCCTTACTGTTTACCCCTGTGGGCCTCACCAGTGATCATGGGAATAGCTTAGGGGGGGAAAGAAGGCTTGGAGAGATGTCAGGGAGATCTCTACCGAGTACTCTGCTTACCAAGGCAGGACAATGGAATCTGACATGTTATAAAGTTGTGACATTTTAAAAATACTATAACAGAACAGGGTAAAGGTTCAACAGTCGTTTAGTTAGAATCTAAGGAGAACATGCCAGTTATCTGAGATTTCAGGTGCTGAACCTTCCTCCCTCCTCTTTCTTCCCTCCTCCCATTCTCCTCTTCCACCTCCTCCCCATGAAAGCTCCATGCATCAATTCTGGTTTTCCCACTGGACCATGGAACATACCAGTCCTTGGCGTTGGTGGGGAACAAATATCCCTTGATGAGTGCGAATGTGGACACGGCATAGCCAAGGATATTGGCACACCAGAGTAGCGGTATCCAGTTGTCAAAAATGATGGTAGGAGAGAAGCAGTGGAAGAGATGAGCATTTGCGAACCATAGAAGGTGCGTGATGAGCCAGGCCTGGAGACCATTGACCTCATACTTGTTTACAATTCCTGCAATGGAAACAGGAAAAGATGGAGAGAGGACACCCCGAGGAGGCATGCAGCAGGGAGAGAAGCTATGGTGTGGATTGTTGGCAGTACTTGTGAGCGTCCTGGGGCTCCTTCCCAGGAAAGACTGGCCTTTCCCCCCTGTGTGGTGGCCATAGAGTCAAGGGCCAGCAGTCAGGAGATCCAGGTGTTAGCCTGGGATATGCCCCTCATGGGCAGTCCCTTTCTGGGTTTCTATTGAACTGGGCACCCCCTATGGGTGACTGAAGACAGGGAAGTGGAGCTAAGTGGCATGGTCTCTGGGCAGCCTCAAGGAGAGGGGGACCCTTTGGACAGGAGTTACCTGCAGGGGTGATAGCCCCTTCCTGAACACCTCCCACGTAGCCAGGCAGGAATTTGTGGCAAAAATCAGGAATCATCATGTACAAAACCACCTAAAACAAGACATTTTAGAAAAAAATTACTGATGACTGAGATGGTTGGTGTCTGTAAGCTGGGAGTCTGTCTGCCCCAAGGTATACTTCCAACCTGAATAAGTCTTACTGTTAACTTAATCTTTCCTCCTGCCAAAGGGGCCACAAGGCAGAGCCATCTGTAATCTGAATAAGCAAAGTTCAGTATCTCGGGAAATGGATCTTGGCAGCTACTCTACCCGATTCAATAGAAAAGCTGCCAGTGGGAAGGCTGACCTGAAAAGTGACCCAAGCTACGTAGATCTGAGCTGCTCTGGCCGTCACACCCGGGGTCTGGGCCCAGATGGCCGCAAGGCTGGATTTCCCGGTCACCATCTCCACCACAGGCGCGGTGAGGGAACAGTCATACTGATCACAGGACATGATGAAATAATAGACGATGAGTGGGGCAAACATCAGCAAGAAGATGACACTAGCCAAGGAGAACCAGTCCACTTCCCTGGGAGAGAAGACAGCAGATGGTTAGCAGGGTACAGCTCCTGGCCGGCAACACCCACAGCATGCCCTCCCTCTGGGGAAGGGGGGCAAATCCAGAGGCCAACCAGGTGGTCTTCTCTGAACGTAGCCCCTAGCAGAGAGTCTAAGGCCAGGCTGGGGACAGAGTCCTACTAGAGCTCTTCTGCTCTGTGGATGCCTGTGGTCCCTCCTTGTGTGGATGTGGCCCAAGGCCATAGGGCAGGCCCAGGGAGAGCCAAACACACCAGGCTGCTTTCTGTGGCTCCGACTCTAACCCTGTTCTACACTGGAAGCAAAGTCCTTTGGACCCTCGCTAGGCATTCTCTTAGGACGCTGAGACTTTCAACAATGGTTAGGGCTGGGTGCAGACAGAATCAAGGCCCTACAGCTGAGCTAGTCTGACCATATAACCAGAATGTAGCATAGTGCTGGCACATAGTAGGTGCTCTTAGTATATGTTAGCAATGGACTCTCCTCTGTTTCATCTTCCTTCCAAAGCCAGCTTGCCCACATTTCAAAGAACACTGAGGGGTACAAGAGAACTCTGGGGGAAGGGAGCAGACAGATGGCACACTACCACTCCACGCCCACTTCTAGTGAAAGTCCATTCTAGGTGCCACGTCAGCTGCTTAAGGTTGGAAGGCAGACATGTGGCTCTTGAGTATGTGTACACTTGCTGTTTATGAGTTACAGATAAAACAAGGAGCAATTCTGGCACCTCCCTCCCAGGGTTATTGGTAGTGCCAGAGAAGATGACGATGGGACATTAGGGCAGGACCAGGCATGCAGTAAGGCTCTACTCACCATTAAGAGTAAAGCTGGTGTATTTGATCTTGGCAGAATTACTTAAAAATTACTTGGCAGACATGCTTAAAAAATATTTTTCCCTTACCTCAGGAAGGCGTTGATAATGATTATCAGTGGAGTGAGGAGAGCTAGCATTGATGGATGGCCCTGAGGTTTGCAAAGTGTTTTACAAAGAGGACTGCATCTGATTCTCCCTACTATTCTGGAAGGCAGATGCTGTTATGATTCCCATTTGATCAATGAGGAAACTGAGGCAAAGAGTAGGTAAGTGACTTGCCCAGGGTCACTCAGCTAGGAGGTGCCTGAAGCCAGATATGAGCTCTTTCTGACCCCAGGCTGGCATGATGCCCTGTGGTATCTCCTAGTGCATCTGAACTCAGGTCCTCCTACAATGCTCTGCTGTTCCTGCTCATAAAATAATTACAGCCATTTCCTACTACCAGTTATTTGCCATGGAGGGTCTGTATCTGAATGCTGCATCTCCCTCCTCCTTCCCTGGGGCAGTAAGTGCCTTTCTGGACATGCCTCAGTTAACTCCCAGCCGGATGTGGCCCCTTTCGGCATCCCGCATTCCTCATATACAAGGATCCGGGGAGTGAGATTGTGATATAGTCTTCCAAGGCCCCTGCCCACGTGATCAACAGGGAGACGGTGCCCAGATTTCACCAGGTAGGATCCCGAGAGCCCAGGGAGCAGATGCTCCTGCATCCCAGCTCAGCTGCTCCAACTGTCTGCATTCCATCCTCCCCACAGCAGCCAGACCTGGGCCTTCTAAAGCACAGACCTCTAAAGTGGAATATTTCCCTACTCTAGATTTATTCCTCCAATAAATCCACAAATGCACGAGGAGCCTCCAGCTCACCCTGGTAACCTTATTCCATATTACTCAGCCCACCTCTGGTACTCTATACTACTGCCAAACCCTCCTCCTTGTGGTTCCTCTCACACAAAAGATTATCTCCTGCCTCTAGGTCTTTGCCTAGGCTGTCCTTTCTGCCAGGACTGCATTCGCTTCTCAGCTGAACTCTTTGCATCCCTAATTCCCTTCAAAGCTCAGCTCAAGTGCTATGTTCTAGATGAAGTCCTTCCAGACTCCCTCCCTTCCTGCCCCTTACCCTCTCCCCTGGACTTCTTTAGGTGAGCACATTCCCCTCCCCAAAATAGAATGGAAGGTCCTTTGAGACAGAGACTATCTGATTTGTTTTCCTATCCCTACACATAGTGGGCACTTGATTGATGAAGTCAATTCCACAAACATTAAGTTCTTGCTTAATATGAGGAAAGTGCTCAATAAGACAGGTGATGAAAGACAGCCCTGTCTTCAAGTAGCTTACCTTCCACTGGTGGAAAAGCACACATGCTCAGATCAGTCATACAAAGTGGGGGAGGGGGCATCCAGAGCAGGGGGGTACCCAGAGTGGGAGCACCAGGAGAGGCTTCCTGCTGGAGGTGGCACCCAAGCTGGTTCTTGAAGGAAATCAGGGCTTGGCATTCTATGTGGGGAGACTGCCTGTGCAAAGGCATGGGGGTGGAAGCTGGTAGGTCATGGAGAGGGAACACCAGTGGGATCCTGGACATGCCCCTCTCCTTTCTAGGTCTCAGTTTCCTTCTCTATAAAACAATCAGCTTGAACGAGGCGGTGTTCAAAGCTGTTCCAGCTGTACATGCTGGATCTCCATCTTTAGGGGATGAGATATTAAGGCTGAGAATGAGATGTGAAAGGGGAATGGGGAGCCCACTCCTCCCTGGGAGCTCACAACTTAAATGGAGAGAGAGATTTGCTTTCAGTATGTCCCGTGTGGTTATTTAAGATACCCTTCCAAAATATCAATTATGTGGCTGTAAATAAACCACTTAGAAACTGCTGTATACTTCAAGCAAACCACAATAAGGAATTTTGTTTTCACTAAGTCTGACTCTCCCCAGTGCACATCTCCATCAGAAGTTTAATAATTATTTCTTAACATTCAATTCTCTGTAACAGCTGGTCACAATTTTTAATGGGGGGAAATGTGAATAGGATTATTGTCGGTTTTCCTTGGATAATAGTGTAAGTATAATATTGAAATTATTTTAATAGTTATAATCATAATATATAATATATGTTATATATAACAACATAACATAACATAATATAACATATAATATAATGAAAAACAACCTTCTACAGTGTCCTGTACAGACCTCTCACAGTTGGTCCTTAGTTTTGTGGATGGCTTTCCAAACTGGGACATTTATACAAGGTCAGATCAAACATCTGGCTCTGTAACTGTCTATGCTTTTTGAAAAATAATTTGGAAATATCATTTGTGGCTGACAAACTACAAATACCCAGAATGATTGGTTATAAACTTAGCTGTGACCATTTTGGATCAGTCCCCAGGACTCACCAATGTTTGGCATACCCTTCTAACCCTTGTCTCACTGTGCCCCAGCCCTACTTCAATGTTCTGTGTCACTTAAAACCTGAAGATGAAGTAAAAAGGGGTTCTATGAAGAATTTGATTAAGATTCTCCAAATGAACTCAGCATCTAATGCTTGATACTGAGTGGCTTAGACAACATGGTGGGGAAGGGTGCGCATGGGACAACATGGGATGAAAAAATGAAAAGGCCAAGGTTAAATAACCCCTGTGAGAAGGCAGAGGCCCTGGATATGGGGGTCACCAAGCATCATTTCCAAAAGGGAAACCAATGCTATGCTATGACTGGACACCGTGGGGAGTTATCCTCTATCTGTGAGTAATTTGAGATTTACGTACTATAGACAGCAAGCAGTCAGTTCAAGGACTACTTAAAATGAAAGTGAAAAGTGATTCCCAAGTGATCTGCTACATATACTGCCCCTTGGTGAATCGGCTGGTTTTGCTGAACTGATTCTTTCCCCTTGTGGCTCCTCTTAGGCTCCTCTTTCAATTATTTGCCATAAAGGAAAAGGAAGATCCCACAGTGCTGTGGACTGTGAGCCAGTCTCAAAGCCAGGAGGACTTCCAGCCTTTGACACCGTGGAGTCACTTAGTCTTCTGGTGTCCTTGGCAGAGAAAATGCCAACTTGCATTTGCAGAGGGAGTTTCCTTATCTAGGAATTGCCCAAATTTCAGGTCAATTCGATGGAGGAGAGGAGAAGGAGGGAGCCACCTGGAATGATAGGATCAATTATCGCTAAGAAGTGAGAGATTGACATTCAATTGTAAGAGAGATCAGGCTAGCTCAACTCTAACCTAGCTAATCCAGCTACTAAGAAAGAGAGAAAGCTACTCTGAAAGAGAGAAAGAGAAAGCAGGGGAGAGAGGGCAATGACTCCAGTTACTCTCATTGCTTATTCAAGTTTGTATAGGACAAACGGGGCCAGGAACTTGTGGATCTCAGTGTGGGCCCTGGGTTCCCCTATGGACTGATGCTTGCTCTCTGGAATTGAGTCACTTACCTTCCCTAGGAACTGGCTTCCTGTTCTGTAGAATGAGGGCGCTAGACTAAGTAACCTGCAGCTCCCTGCCACCCAACCCAGATGTCCGACTCTATGACAAAGGGCGTGTACACAGGCACATGTGTAGACACATGCACACACTGCACATGAAAGAGAGACATTAGAAATTCTGATATTAGAAAAAAGGTCAAGGTGCACCTCCTCAGGGAAAAAGGAATGCTCGCTACGCTGGCTTGGAGAGTAACAGTATGCCAGCTTTGCCAGTGTCTCCTCTTTCCATGAGGATGGATGGCTCCGGATCTTTTCCCAAACTCCAGGCCCTTTTGGCTTTAAATAGAAGATCCCAGTATTTCTGGCATCTTTAGAATTGGGGAGCAAGGGGGACAGTCCTCAGCCTCCCAGGGAAGCTGAGAGCCGAAGAGGCCTCACGCTGGAGCCTGTTGAACTGGGAGAGACTGAAAGGGTGCCAGGCAGAGGCCACAGCTGCTGTGCTCTGGCCACTCCTGCTGGGCCATGTGGCTCTCACTGATGGTTTTCCACTCAATAAGCAAGGGAGGATTAGATTTGTTAGGAAGCCTGGGGACCAAATCCCAAGTCTCACTATGATGACAACAGGCCAGCCCTCACTATTTGCCTCCAATAAGCTCAGAGAATTCCTCTAATATTGACAGGTTCCAAGGAGGCTCAAGTGAAATGAGATAACATAGAAGAAATATTTCACAAACTGGGGAAACATGGGAAATTCTGGTTGCTATTATTTACTTTGGAAAGGAATTTACAAAAAGTCAACATGAGATTTGGCTCACCAAGCCACAGTCACCCTTCCCCAACCTTGAGGATCTCCTTTCCAGACCCCAGGTCAGGGATTGGAAGGAGAATCTTACCAGGCTCGGCCCCATTTCCCTTGAGCCTCGGTGCCACCATTTGGCATCTTCTTAGGGGAGCTGGCTGGGGAACGCATCGCCATTGGACTCTAAGGAGAAGAGAGCCATATTACTGCTTGGAAACCACAACTACAATTCTCAGACAGTCACTAAGCACGTGTTAAGTATGCACTAAGTTCCAGGCATTCTGACACTGGCTGATCAAGGTTGAGTCACCTGGCTTAGCCTCAGTTTATTTATTTGTAAATAGATGTTTTAAAAAAAGAATCTTGCTTGCAGCATTTACTTATCTAAAGATAGTTAGGTGGTACAGTGAATAGGGCACTGGGTCTAGAGTCAAGATCTGAATTCAAATCCAGTTTTTCTAGCTGTGACCTGTCTAGGACAACTGTTTGCCTCAGTTTCCTCAACTGTAAAATGGGGTAATAACAGCACCTACTTGTTACATTTGTTGTGAGAATTAAATAATATTTGCAGAGTGCTTAGCACGTTCCTGGCACACAGTGGGTGGTCTATAAATCTGACAGTTCAATGGACAGACCTTGGGCATGGGCAAAGTGGTTTACTCCATGTTTACTGTTTCTGGGACTGGCCACAGGGGTGGATGTTGTAGACCCTGTTCCCCAGAGGTTGCCTACTATGTGGTCACAGAATATGATAAGACCCTTTTTAGTACCAACAGCCAGTCCCAGAACCATCGGCAGGATATAAAGAGGGGCAAGAAGTCAGGCGTTCTACAAACTTCATGTGCTCTGGAAACACCACTTTTATTTGAAAAAAAAAACAAACTTTGCAAAAGTAAGAGATGATTGTTACTTCCTACAATAAACTTTATTCCACTTGACACCGTGCAAAATACTAAAATTAACAGGAAAAGAACAACTCTGCACCTTCCTGAAATTCATGAAAAAAAATCATAGTTCAGCCAATGACTCGGGCGGCCAAAATCAGCCCATCCAAAGCAGCACCTGTGGGTTAAACCATCTCACAGCCTTTTGGCGGAAGGAAATTCATTTCATGATTCCTTTGTGGATTTCAATGCACAAATTTCAAATAGTACAAAATTATAGATTTTTTTCTTTTTAGCAATCTTCACTACTTTTACATGTGATAAGAAAATATTGAGGAAAAAACCCAGCACCTGATCTACTCTTTACAAATCAATTTGACATAAGACTGGTAAGTAAAATCAGTTCAATCAGTTGGTCAGTCAAAAAGCATTTCTTAACCTAGCAGGAGTGGAGAACCTGTGACCTTCAGGTCACATGTGACCTTCAGTCAAGTGTGGCCTTTCAACTGAATCCAAACTTCACAACAAATCCCCTTCATAAAAGGCTATGTTCTGTAAAACTTGGCCTCAGTCAAAAGACCACACCCAAGGACACAGAGGGCCCTAGGGAGCCTTGAAGCCACAGGTTCCCCACCCTGAAGGTGTAAGAGAACTATTATTTATTAAGGTCTAGAGTACAAAGTCACAGTGATCACAAAGGGACCTCAAGAATTTTACTGAAACTCTAACTTCACCAAATCTGAAGGACTGTCTCATCTCCCCTGCTCAATGGTGGTCCTCCAAATGGCCCCCCAGACTGGGAGGTCCAGTTACGTTGGCCTCCTGGTCCTTGTTCTGGCCATTTCTCTGAACATTCCTGAAACGCTCTCCTGCCTCAGGCTCAAGAGTCTTTCCTCATGCCCAGGACTGTGCAAATTGCTTTTGTCTTCTCATACTTTCAACATGCACCACAGACTAAAAGAGTAAAATCTGTTTTGAAGGAGGACACAATCTTCTTGTTAAAGTTTTCTGATGCTTAATGGTACATCAGAGGAGCCAGAGGTCACAGGACACCAAGTACACAAATATTAGATAATCCATTTGTCAAAAATAACACTAGAAGAAGCATGTTTAGCTGGTTAAAATAGACATGATTTTTAGCACAAAAAAGTTGATTTAAATACAGACAGCTTCCTTCACATGCTTCCACAGGTCCCCTATAATCTCCCGGCCTTTGCTCAATGTTTATCTCATTTCTATCTTGTTTGTACACTTTGGTCTCACAGTGCCTCAGGGCACAGGGTATTTTCACCTTTCTTCCCCACCCTTAACCCAGCATGTGGTTGGCACTTACTCTCTGTTGACTGACATAAGCCCAGACTTTTTTCCCTGACATAGCTAGCTTTCCTTCTGCGCAAAGCTGACACTGTTTTGGACAAGGAACTGAAGGTTGCCCTACTGGGAGCAGGTGATGCAATTTTCCCCATCAATTTTATCAGTTACAATTCATTTTTGATACTTCTGATGGCCTTTAATTTGCTTCAGTCATTTTCAAAAAAAGCATCTCATACTGGGCTCATTTCTGAGACTTTGGGGTGGGGAAGACCTGCCTACCCACTGGATGACCCTGCTCAAGTCACCTAACCTCTCGGTCTCAGTTTCCTCATCTGTAGAAAGAAGGGGCTGGATTCAATGATCCCTAAAGCCCCTTCAGGTCTAAATTTGTGGTAGCTGGGAGGGGTGGTAGATGGTAATTGTAGTCCATACTAGCTCATCAGAATATTACCCCTCATTCAGGCCTGCCAGTCCTGGGGAGCACCAGACAAGCTGCTAACCTTGCCAAGCTGAGAGCCAACTAATCAGATACGTCTTTAGAGCAGAAGACCACATCCTCTTCTCCCAGGGACCGACTGACTCTATAGACTTAGCAGGTGTCTTTTGCCAGTCCACACCCTCTGACAAGACAGCAGTTTCTGAAATTCCTCAGATATTTACCCGTCTGGGACTCCAACAGACCCTGCTTTAGACAGATCAGCTCTTCAGGATTAAAAAAAAAACCAAATAAACATCCCTCCTTCCAACAGGGCCTTGACACAGTTCAGTGGCTTTGGCTTTGAAATGACCTTTTCAGAGCAATGTGAGGACTCTGGGTCCTTCTCAGAAACACATTTTTAAAAGCACAAAATATGTAATCCTCTCTATGGAAAGTGAGTCAGCGTTGTCAAAGCTTGCAAAATCTCACTTTAGAACCTCTGCTCCAAAACCAGGAGAAGGTGTGTCCTTGGGCTGGATTCTCCTCAAGGAAGTCCTGATCATCAAAGGCCCACTGGGCCCTGAGCCCCCAGAATCCTCCCTTCACCAGAACCACCTGATAGAAATAGGAAGGTTGAAACATTTATAGGGCCCTTTACACATATGTCATTGGAACATCACAATGAGGCTGGAAGAAGTGGGGCAGGGGAAGGGGAGGAACATTTAGGGAGTACCCACTGAACTATTTCCTTTGGTCCTGGAACCCTTCCTCACTAAGCAGATTGTCAAGTTGGATTTGAACTCAGGTCTTCCTGTCTCTAGGTCTAGCACTGCCTCCCCACTCACTACCACCACCTAATACCAAGGGGAGCCCGCATGGATACAAATATGCCCCTGGGAACCTCTACAATTCACTTGAGCTTTCCCATTTATAACCGAGGGTCTTTTCATCTGCAGACTTGGGGGCTTATGATCCTTTGGGGAACTGTACCCTTGGGGTGGGGTCATCAAAGTCAGAAGGGTAAGTTCTGACCCAGGAAGAGGCAGGAGCCCGAGCCTCCCAGAGAAAGAACCCTCTTGTACTATCCACCACGAGACCTGAAAGTTTGAATGCCACCCGATAGGAAATTAAAACAAAAAAACCCTGCTGTCTGCAGAGCTCTTTTTGATTCCATTGGGCTGCAACCCAACCACACGAGGCTAATTTTGAGTTTATTTACCCAACACAACTACTCCGGCGAGGTTGTGGTTAACACCTTTCAGAGAAACATTTTTTTTTGGGGGGGGGATCTTTTCCCCGTAATTGCATAATGTCCTTTTTTTCTTTGCCCATAAACAATAATCCAAATGGTCTGGCCAACTCGACACCTGGCTGCCCCGGTAGGTGACAATTTAATCGGGGCGAAAATCCACAGGACGTCTTCCATTTCAGAGGAAGGAGGGGGCCTGCGCCCGTATTCCTGCGGGTGAATTCTCTGGGGTAATTTCAGAAAAGGACAAAACGTCATTCTGCTCCGATCTTTTATTTCACTTCCGAGGCCAGTAGGGCTCGAAGGCTCTTTTGTCAATTTCATATGTATCATTTCATTCAATTCTTTAAGATGAAGATGGGTGTGTGTGTAGAGTTTGCATTAAAAGATGCAGCTTGAGATGAAGAACTGGATAAGAGCGCGACACTCAGCTGGGACTATCTAGGCTTTCTTTCGCATTGTCACTAGACTGCGGACAAGTTCCGAACAGACGCAGCTGGGTTGGTGCCCCGTCCTCTTATTCCAAGATTTAAAATGTAAAATAAATGCAAAACCTTTCAAAAATTAAATCAAAGAGCAGCCAGCCAGTTAGGTCATTTCGAAAAGCATCGCAGCATGTCCCCGAGCTCCTACTGAAGCCGGCCTCTAGGGCACTTCCCTCGGACTTGGGTAGTGCCCCTTCTCGGGGGAAGGCCCTGGAGATGGAGCCGACCTTTGGGTGCAGGGCAGCTCCCACTCGCAAAGCCCATGCCGGCGACAACCACCGGGACGCATCTCCGCCGACGTTCAGAGAACGCTGGGCTAAGCCACAGGGATACAAAGACACACCTTGACAGAGCACTTGGTGGACGTGTGCGCTCTCCAAGCCAAGGCCGGGATGCTGCTTGTCTAGGGCGGCCCGAAGTCCCCCAGGGGGCCTCTCCAACGCCTTTGTTTGCTTGCACGGAATCCCCCAATTCCCTGGACCAGTTCCCGCTAGGCCTTACCTCTGGCACACTTCCGCCACTCCGCACGCCCAGGGATGCTTCTAAGGGTAGCAGGGTTATGAGACCAAACTGATGTATCCGCTTAGGACCGCCCCCCGGACAGATACGTCGCACGGAAACGGCCAATGGGCTGCCGGGGATCCCCCTGTCAGAGTGCTCCGCACACTTGGATTGGTGCAGAGGCCTCAAGCCACCCCGAGCCCACCGAGGAGGAGCCAGCCTGGCCACTCAGCAGCGGGAACAGGGGCGGGACCCCTGGTTCAAAGGAGCCATTTCCCTCCCCCTCCCGTCAAGCGTGGCCTCCTCCTGGGCGGGGATCCTCCTAGCAGGCGGATCTTCTGGGAGCCCCGGGAGTATGGGGTGGGGGGAAGGGGGGAAGGCAATGAGCGGGACCCCAGCGGGCTCTTCTTCCATAGACGTCCGTTGCTCCCGCTTCCCTCTAGGACCAAGCATAAAATACTTGGACTGTGCCGTCTTTCCCAGCTCTATGCTTTCCTCTCCTCCAATTCCTCGCCAATTCTCCGGGCTAGTCTGTTTTCTGGGCCTGCCCCCGATCCCAGGAATGCCCTCCCCTTCCTGCCCCCCCATGTGTTCTGTGGCAGGTATCCATATCTGCTGTCTTTACCACTAGCATGTAAATGCCCCTGGAGGTCCATAGATGTTCTTTCTCCTTTCTTTGTGTTCGCAGGTCCAGTCACGCAAAGGTTAATTAATGCTTTTTGATTGATTCTTAGGAAAAGGCACCCCCACCCCACCTTGGAATTTAAACAGACTTCGTCAGCGGAGGCAGGTTTTAGCCTCCTCGGATCACGTGACGGAACCTGTCTGTGGGGTCACCTGGCCCACCTCTGGAGGGGGAGGGGAAGAAGGGAAATACTGGGAGTCCGGCAGCGGGTACCGTATCTAGCCATCTACCCATGAAGTCTTGGGGCTGATTTGTCATGGGGAAGGACTGGCGTGCCTGACCAGGCCAACCTTCCCGCCTCCAACTCTGAAAGTCACTCCCTGACCAGCCCCGGCAGGGGACGCCGGGGGCCTCCGCGGCTGGACACTCGGTCCGGTCCGGCTCCGGGCCTGGGGCTGGGCCCGCGCTCGCCCCTACTACGACCACGGGGCGGGGGCGGGGGCGGGGGCGGGGGCGGCGCGGAAGGCTCGGCCAGGAAGCTCTGGCTCAGGCCAATCCGGGAAAGCCGAGGATACTTTGTAACCTTTGGGGCTCCGCGCGTTCCATCGCGGCGTTGCGCGGCGCCCGGAGCCCGGAAGAGGGAAGGCCGCCGACCCCTGCCGTTGCCCTTGCCCTTGCCCTTGCTCCCCCGCGCCGATCGAAGGAAGGACGGACGGACTGACGGACCGCCGGCGGCCGGCTAGGCAGCAGGCATGGGCAGGAAGGTGACCCTGGCTACCTGCTCGCTCAATCAGTGGGCCCTGGATTTTGAGGGCAATTTGCGGAGGATTTTAAGGAGTGAGTATGCGGGGAGGGGGGAGCTCCTCTTCCCTGCAGGCCTGGGCTGTGGGGCGCTGGACCGGGGCCCAAGGAGGCAGGGAGAAGAGCCGCTACGCATCCCTGGCGAAATCCCCCCACCCAGGACCTCTGAGCCCCCACCAGGGAAAAATCCCGTGGGCACGACTCTCAGGGCGGTGAGGCTGAAAAATCCCAGGAGCACGGTCTTACCAAGCACCTACCACGTGCCAAGCAATCCCTAGTCTCTCCGCCTGCCATCCCCTCCCTGCACCCACAAATTGTGAAATACCCCCAGCTCAAAGTTTGGAATAATTTTCATTCCTTCTTTGTACATGTATCCTCAGTGCCAGGCACACAGCAGGTCCACAGTAAATGCTTGCCAAAAGAGCTAGGCATCGTGGGCAAAAGGCTTCAGTGTCCACCCCCTTCCCCAGGGCAGATCCCAGGCCACCACCCAGTAGAAACAATAACCATGGATCCCTTTACAGTTTACAAAGCTTTGGTCTGAGCCAAGTGGGAGCAGCCAGGCCTTCCTGCCTGCAAGTCACAGCTGGTTCTGGGAGACCTGGAGTTCTACCAGCTGCTTTGTGTCAGATCCCTGGCAAAGTCCCCAAGAGGCAGTGGCCCTATTTCCAGACTTCCCCATGACAAATCAGCCCCAAGACTTCAGAACGTGAGATCTTTGTGCCAGCCAGATGACCCACCCAAGAAGGTGTGACTGGCAAACTCCAGGCACTTAAGATAAGAGAAGCACAAACATTAGATAGGGTTTTATCAGCTCCAGGCCCTGTAAGTCTCCTTGTTATGTTTTCCTTAGTCTCAGTCAACATTGGGCCTGCATTAGTTTTTCTCGTTTGTAAGGTGAGATGGGACTCTATAATACTTCTTCCCTTCCACAGTGGGCTACTCTTCTGGGTCTAGTGTCTGAATGCCACCAGGGCAGGGATGTGCCCTACTCTTTCTTCCTGCACCTCTAGTGCCCTGGGTTCCTGGCTGCCTGCACACCTGGGTTCCAGTCCCAGCCCTCTGCCCGTAATAATGAGCAACGGCCAGCATTTACATAGTAATAAGTAACAACAGTTCACACTTATAAAGCACCTGCTATGTGCCAGGCACTCAGTGACTTCAGTTAAGTCAGCCAGCTCCACTGAGGCTCATCTAGGAAACTGGCTCTTCTGTTTGGGGGCAGTGAAGGCTGGCTGAGATCAGGAAGTCCATGAAAAGGGCATGTGCATATCTGGTGGTTATTCTTCCTTATACTGTGACCATATATGTAGTTCCAGGCCCATTTCCATTGGTATAGAGATTCTCATGGACCACACATAACCTTCTTAGAAATGCCCTGGGCCCAGAGTGGCCAAGGCTCTGACCTGGCAGCACAGCACTGAGTGTCACCAGGGAAATCCTGGCCCCCAAACTGAGAAGTAGGACCAGACTTTGAATCTTGCTCACTCATCACTTACTTGGGCCTCAGTTTCCTTATCTGAAAATGGGGATGAAGACAGTAGTACAAGAAGTACTTTGCACATCTCCAAGCTCTGTGTATTTGTGATGTCTTCTTATTGTTACAGTGATAAAGCTCTGTGGGCTTGGGAGCTGTTACTGCTGGCCTGGTTTTGCCACCCCATCAGCTTTATATCACATTCTGTGGAAGTGGGGCCAGTCTCTGATTTCGTTGGTGTAGGGAATTCCTGTTCATGCAGACTGGCATACTGAGAGGCTGCTTGGGGGAAGGAAGAAAGTAATGATAATAATAGCTAACATTTATTTAGCACCTACTATGTGTCAGGCATCATGTGAAGCACTTTTAAATAATGATGATAAATACCTAAGGTTTATATAGTGTGCTATGTACCAGATACTATGCAAAACACTATTAATAATAACAAACAGTTGACATTTATATAGTACCTAATATGTGCCAAAGACTGTGCAAAATACTTTTGGATAATAGTAATATTAAAAGCTAACATTTATATAGCCCCTACTATGTTCCAGGCACTGTGTGAAGACCTTTTGAATAATAATGAGAATTGTAATTAACATGTAATTGTAATTAACATGCACATGTGCCAGGCATTGGGCTGAGCACTTTACAGTTATTCTCTCATTTGACCCTCAGAACAGCCCTACAGGGAGGTGGTTTTATCATTATCCCCTTGTTCTAGTTAAGGAAACTGAAGCAAACTGAGGTTGCAAGCCTTGTCTGAGGTCACAAAGCTAACAAGTGTCTTGGGCTGGATTTGAACCCAGGTCTTCCTCACTACCTACCCAAGGCTTGCTGCATTTTTCCACCAGCTAACCCTGGAGCACTGAGAGAACCATTAAGTGATCAGTCCCGGTTGTCCCACAGTCATCATTTGTCAGAGATGTCATGGCTAGTTGGAAGCCTGGTCTCAGTACACTCTGTCTTAATTGACATTTATGATGCAGTAATTATTTTTATAATTATTATATATAAAAATATATAATTAATTATATATTTTATATTGTGTGTATTATATTAATATATTAATAATTACATATAATTGATATATGTTTTATATATATGTCAATTATATACATATAATTTATATGTATTACATTTGATATAAAACTTATATACACATACCCACATGTACGTATATTTGCACACAACAAATACGTACATACACATATACAACCTTCCACTCCAGCCCTCTTGTCTTGGCCTGGATATGATCTGGATTCTTTATTGTATTGAGTTAATTTGAAGGATGATCCTGTTAAGAAGTCAGGTCCTTCAGTGTTGCCCTGGAGTCCCTAGGAATGAGACTTTTCTTTGCATGGGGAGACTCTTCTTTCATTTTTTTTTTCTTTTTGCACACTTGTAACAGGCATCGAAATTGCCAGAAACAAAGGCGCAAAGTACCGGCTCGGACCAGAGCTGGAAATATGGTAAGCACTCCTCCGTTGATAAACAGAAAGGACAAACTCAATAACCTTGACACCAGACCATTTGCCTCCATAGACCATTATTAGGCACCTGCTGTATACTTGGTGCTCTACCCAGAGTTGCAGACACAAGACAAAACCCAAATATTTCCCATCCGTAAAGGGTTCATGTTCTGCTGGGGAGATACCCTGAAAAATAAATACAAATGAGCAGTGGGATAGTCAGGGAAGCCCTCTTCCAGGAGAACCCCCTGCGATTGGGCTGAGCCTTTAAGGAAGAATAAAGATTGTGTGAGGCAGAGGTGAGGAAGGGGGACAGCCACATGCAAAGACACGGAGAAGGTAGATGGAAACTTGTGTTTAGAGAATGCAAGCTGGCCAGTTTGTCTGGAACAAAGAATGGGTGCCTGCAGTAGCAGGAAGGATGTGGTGGGCTCAGGAGGAATTAACCAGACATCACAGACTGAAACAGCCTGGCTTGTTGTTTCTGCACGGAACCAGAACCAGAAAACATTTCTGTGAGGTCCAAAGACAACTCCCAGAAGGATGAGGAGCTGTTCCTGTTCTAGATGTGGCAGACAGGAAGATGGTAGCTCCAAGGAAGGCAGACTTTCCTGAGCTAGGGTCCTGAACCAGGGGCCAAATGAGTATGAGCAAGTGCATTGGACATGCGTAGGGGTCCCTGAGATTCTGTACAGTTCTGAGACTGGGGAAGTTCAGTGTCTTCGTGATTTTCTCGGATCCCTTTCGGAAGGGAGGGTGGTAGTGTGGAGCCCTAAACCCATGGTTAGGGAGACCTGTGTTCCAACCTGCCCCAGGCACTTACTACTTTTGTGACCTTGGGCAAGTCCTCCACCTGCCTCAGTTTCCTCATCTGTAAAATTTGGATAACAATAGCTCCCCCCCCCAGGGTTGTTGTGAGAATCTAATGAGCCGATACTTTTAAAGTTCTTTGCAAATCTTAAAGTGCTTTCTGAATAAGGAATTAAACATTTAAGGACTTCCTCTTTGCAAAGCCTAAGGTTGGACCTGGGTTCCAGCTAGAACACTGAGACCCCTTTTAATGGGAGAAAACTCAGGAAAGTCAACCCTGTGTGCCACACAGACTGGAAGGCCAGCTGCCCTCTCAGCATCTGGGGGAGGGGTTAGAGGAAGAGAATTTGGAACAGAAAGAAAATTAAAAACAAAATCTTCCATCTAACCCTTAACCCCCCAATTTGTTGCTGGCATTCCCTCTTGTGCCCGGGAGTTATCATCCACACTGTCCTTGTTGGGGGCTTAGGGTCTTGAAGGCAGGAATTCTTTTCTTTCATCTCAGTCTTGCATGTATTTGTAGCTAAACCGTTGGAGGGACGGATGAGTAAGCATCTCTCTCCCAGAGGTGACACCCCTAAGATCCTCAGGCTGAGGGTTCAGAGACTACTTTCTCCCTAGAACCTGTTGGTCATGCTGGTAGAGAGGACATTTAGGAAACATTCCCTGGAATGTTCTTCTGCCCAGCTCCTGAGGTCCTGCTCTCTGGCTGCTCTGATGTTTCTTTTCTCCCTGCAGTGGCTATGGCTGTTGGGATCACTACTTTGAATCTGACACCATTTTGCATTCATACCAAGTTTTGGCCAAGCTTCTGGTGGCTCCCATCACCCAGAACATCATCTGTGACGTTGGGATGTAAGTGTCAGTGCTGTTGTAGCTGGACTGGGGGTGGAATAAATTCAGAAAAATCCCAGGTGGCAGCTAATGTAATGGAATCCCCCACAGTTCTGGGCACTGGGCTAGCCGAGGAGCTCTTGGACATGGAAGCACTCCAAGTCAGTGTGGTTCCATCTGCCCAAGATGTGAAAGACTATGGATTCTTGTGGGGGTCATGGTAACATCTGATAATCCTCTGCTGCCTCCTTGAGGGATTAGCTTTGTCGGGAGGGGCCTTTAAAGATGAACTGGTTTCCTTCATAATCCATTTTAAAAACCTTATTCTGAGAATGGGTCCCTAGGGTTCGTCAGACTGGGCACCCCAGGCATCTGTGATAGAAATGGTACAAAGCTTCCAGGCTTGTCCAGCACCCTCTTTTGAGGATAGTCCACTTTATTTTGCATGGTAATGTTTTTGCATCACTCAAAGGGAGACTAATGTACCTGAACGTTATTGGTGTTACAGAAGAAGTCAAGAGGGGTAATTTTGTTTGGTGTTTCCTGGGCTGTAGAAGACAAAATGAAGAAACCACTCTCTAGCAATATCTACTGTGCCAAATGAGAGCCTGTCGCCACAGAGTGAATGGTTTTCTGTTTCTACCAAGCTCAAGGAGAAATACTCTAGGTTAAAACTGTAGCAAGAGGATGGAGGCACCACTTCTTGGACTGCAGGGGTTTTGAATACATGACCAAGGGCAGCCTTGTGGTTGTCTTGGCTGATGATGTCTTGAGCAGACCCTGTTGGAATTGGAGTATACCTAGATGGAGGGCAGCTAGGTGGTACAGTGCGGGTCCTAAAGTCAGGAAGACTCATCTTTCTGAGTTCAAATCTGGCCTCAGACACTTACTAACTGTGTACTCTGGGCAAGTCACTTAACCTTGCTTGCCTCAGTTTTCTCATCTGTAAAATGAGCTGGAGAAGAAAATGGAAAACTACTCCAGTATCTTTGCCAAGAAAACCTCAAATGGGGCCACAGAGAATTTGACACCACTGAGCAAAACAGATACCTAGGTCGTCTTGATTTCACTGACTAATCGAGCAGTAGGAGGAGGGAGTCACTATGTTGGTAAACAGAAAGCAATGTCTGTAGTATCCTGCACTTGATAGGGAGGCCATTGACATTGAATGATGTAGAATCCAACCCTCTATTTAAAACTGATTTAGAAACACACAGGAGGGAAAAAGCTGTTTGGCATCCCAACACACATGGGGAAGTTTTCTTTTTAAACTGGACATTGCTTCTCAATGCCAGGGGTAGACAGGCTCTAACTAGTCTTGCCTCTTTTTTTTCTTTTCCTAGGCCTGTGATGCACCGCAATGTTCGCTACAACTGCAGAGTGATCTTTCTCAATGGGTAGGCTTCCCCAGGGTCCATTGCATTGGGTGCCCCATGTTTTCATTTTCCTCTAGCCATGTAGGGAAAGGTAAATCATCATCTTGTGCCATGGCTTTGGACCTGTGAAACAGCCAGTTGTCCTGCAGACAGACTAAAGCATTAGGACCTGCTACTGGTTGACATTTCTTAGGCTAACATCTTCAGCCTTGGGTAGGTTGGTGTGCTGGACGATTGACTGTATCAGGTGGTGTCTTTTGGTGGGTCTGTGCCCCACCTGCTTGGGAGGTTTTCACTTCTGTTAAGAGAAAGGGAAAGTCCTAGACCTGGTTCTTAGTAGGGGTGTAGACCCAAGTCTTTGCTCATGTGTGGGGGTA
This sequence comes from Bettongia penicillata ogilbyi, assembly GCA_023548195.1. Taxonomy (NCBI): domain Eukaryota; kingdom Metazoa; phylum Chordata; class Mammalia; order Diprotodontia; family Potoroidae; genus Bettongia; species Bettongia penicillata. The sequence continues at coordinate 3,162,844 of JAJHZJ010000360.1, forward strand.
GCCCTTCTTTCTGTGTGTCATATTGGGGAAGAACATCAGAGATTTTTGGTCTGAACCTCTCTTCTTGTACAGGTGAGGGGTTGGGGGCTCATCGAGGGAAAGAAGCTTGGCTCAAGGTCACTCAGAGATCTCCCTTGGTCCCCCTTTTATTTAGGTGTTGGTCCTTCATCTTGGAGACTTGTGTCAAGGCAGCTTTGACCTCTCTCAGTCCTTTCAAGGGCAGACCACCAACCATTGTTCATCTCTCCTTTGTAGAAAAATCCTTCTGATCCGCCCCAAAATGGTCTTGGCCAATGAAGGGAATTACCAGGAGATGCGCTGGTTTGCTCCGTGGCAGAAGAGCCGGTAAGCTCAGGCCCTGTGCTGTCTTCCTGCCAATCTGGTGTGTTCAGAGTGACCCAGTGCCCAGGGGGACCCTTAGCTCCTGTGCTCAACATTCAGGGTTCCACAAGAGAGCCAACTGTGTTCTCCCACTGTCCCAGCATCTTTTTTTTAAAAAATTAATTAATTAATTTTTTATTATATTTATTTTTTTAATTTTTTTTAATGTTCTACAATCACTTCCTTAAAATTAAGATTTTATCCCCCCCAACGTCTTCCCCCCCACCCCCCTCCCTCCCCATGACAGCATACAATTCTGTATAGGTTCTACATATACTTTCCTATTGAGCACATTTTCACTATAGTCATGCTGTGTAGTCGAACTAAAATAAATGGAAGAAATCATATAACAAATCAAAACATAATACACTGAAACCCACCCACACACAAACATGATCTGCTACATTCTGCGAATGACTTCCATATTTCTTTCTCTGAGTGTGGAAGGCATTTTGCCTTAGAAGACCAACATTGGAAGTTTTTTTTCTCAGTAAGTTCTTGTGTTATTACAAAGTTCCAAGTCTACCAGAAAAAACTCTCACACACTGTGGTCGTTGCTGTGCACAAAGTTCTCCTGGTTCTGCTCCTTTCGCTCAGCATCAGGTCATATAAGTCCTTCCAGGCCTCCCTGAAGTCTTCTTGTTCATCATTTCTTATGGTGCAATAGTACTCCATTACATTCATATACCATAATTTATACAGCCATTCCCCAATTGATGGGCATCCCCTTGACTTCCAGTTTTTGGCTACCACAAAGAGTGCTGCTATAAATATTTTTGTACACGTGGGACCCTTTCCCTTTTTTATAATCTCTTGTCCCAGCATCTTTGACACATGTTGTGGAGGTTGGACTGCCCCCTTCCCCTGGCCTTGGAGGCTGAGGATCCCCCTCTGGGACTCTGGGAGAGTCACCTGACCCACCTCCACCTAGGTTTCTCAACCCTATCCTGAGGCCTTGAACCTGCTGACCTCTAGGGGCTTCTAGCTCTGAGTCCCATAATCCTCTTGATCTTTCCTCTGAGTGTAAGCCCTGCCAGAGAAGGGTCAGTCTCATTTCTGTCTTTGGGCTTCCAGTGGTCCACACGATGCTTGGCTTTAAGCCTGAACTCCTCCAGGGAACCCGCCCTAATTGCCTCAGCCCCAGGAAGCTCTTTTTTCTCAGAAGTCCCCAAGGAGGAAAGGTGCATAGCTGTTAGGAATCTTCTCCTCTTGTCCACACCTTGCCCAGGCCCCTCTAGTGGCAGTCAGGATTCCCCCTCAGGACCTGGGACTCCCGATATTCCTTTTTTCTTTCCTCTCCTGGTCCATGGTTCCCAAAGAGGAGCCCTCAATGGCTCCCTTGGGGTTGTGGCAGCTAGCCCCTATAACCCTGCCCCTTCCCCTCAGTTGGAAGCCCTTCAAGGGCATGCCCAGCCAGCCTGGGATCCAGCATCAACTCAACTAATTCAGTTTTTTTTAGAGATTCCCCATGTCCTATGACCTGCAGAGCCAACTTTTTCTACTTTTTCTCCCCAGTTTGTCAGCACACTCACAAACTGATTCTTCCCCACTCTCAAGGTGATAGTCACAGCTATGACACAGGGTGACCCTCTCTGACTCCCTCCTAATGCCAGTGACCCAGGTGTCCCCACCACTGGTAGTTCATATATGTGTTCAAGACCTATCCTGAATGAAAAACTGTGACATCTGCCTTACAAGTTCAGCCTCCTTTTCTTAAGCCCTCCTCTCCTAAGGCTCTACTCTCTCCTTCCCAGGCAAGCTGAGGACCATGTCCTCCCACGTATGATTCAGGAGCTGACCAAGCAGGTGAGCCCCAGGGCACATGAGAAAGCTCCCTTTCTTAGTATTTCAGAGACCACGGAGGAACAGGCTGTATGAGCAAGCCTGGTGGTCTGGGGTTGGAGGGCAAGATCTGGCAACTCATATCAGGTGATTTTCTTGTCCCTGTGGGATGAGCAGCTTCTGAGTTGGGGTCCTGGTAGCAACAGGGTGGCAGAGGGAGGGGCAGAAGGGGGTACTCCAGAGCACAGGCTGCTCCTGAGCATTGTGGCTTTGCTGCCTTTTCACAGATGGGCAAAGTTGGGCTTAGCAATGTGAGTCACTTGCTGGGAGCTGAGGTCTTGGGAGCTTTCCGACTCTACATTGTGCACTCTTTCCTTTCCTCAGTCATTTCTAGTGGAGTACATACCCTGCTTCCCCTCAGTTTCCTCATCTGCACAATGAGAATTGTGTTCATTTCTGATCACATTCTTGAAAGGCTACAAGACAAGGAGCGGGACTGGTTGTTCTAAGCTAACCTTACCATTTTGTCAGAGTCAGGATCTCCCTGGGAGGATGGCTTTTGCCAAGGCAGGTTGGCATCTTCTCTGCTACACCTAGTCTCAGAGAGTTGCCTGGGGCATGGAGAGGTCCAGAGGCCTGCCTGGGGTCCCAGAGTCAGGAGAGGTCAGAGGTGAGGCTTGAACCCAGGCCTTCCTGACCTTGAGGCCCCCCCTTAGTCACTACCTCACACTCAGGAGACTGAGATGAGTGGGGACTTGCCCAATTGAATAACCACTGGAAGGAGGAGAAGCAAACTGAGGGCACCTGGAGCTAAGCTGGCCAGGTGGTTGGTGAGCATGGGGCCTGCCTTCACTGCAAGTTCTGCTTGTGCTTTGCCAGTTCCTCATTGGGGAGCTTTGGTGAGGACCTGAACCTTGGCGAGTCTCTGTGTCATCAGAGGGATGTCCTCTGGCATTGACCATGAAGCCCATGAGTGGGCGCCAGGAGCCCCAGCTAGGGGCAGGTCCTCCCCACAGCATCCATGGAAACTCAATGTGGCAGGTGACAGCCTTCCTGTGATGAGGCATCTCCCTCAGCAGTTTTTTTTTTTTTTCTGTTTGAAGGAACTGGTTCCTTTTGGGGATTTGGTGCTGGCAACCAGAGATACCTGCATTGGCACAGAAATCTGCGAGGAACTGTGGACACCTCACAGGTAATCTCCAGGCTCCAGCCTTGGCCCCTGCCTCTCTCCTGGAGGAGTGAGGGAGCCTATGGGGTGTCAGAGCAACCCTGTAGGGAGAAGAAACCTGGGCTGGTGTGTCTGACCTCTCACTGGTCTGCCTACTCACCTTTTCTTTAGTCCACATATTGATATGGGCCTGGATGGAGTGGAAATCTTCACAAATTCCTCGGGGAGTCACCACGTGCTGCGAAAGGCCCACACCAGAGTGGATTTGGTAAACCTGGCCACCTTTAAGGTAGGTCCACAGAAGCCTAGGTCTATTCAGAGCATCTCTTGTCTGGGAAGATTACATGCAGGACGGATTGTGTGTGAATAGGGCGAAGCAGCATAATTGATTGAATTACCAAGGCCCCTGTAAAGCCACACACTCACAGCAGCACTCTTGAGGACTAATGCTGTGAATAATTTTAAGGGTCTAATCACACAGTATAATGAACTCTCTATTCAGCAATAAAGTAAACATTGTTCATTAAAGTATAACACTCATGGCAACATCCTTAAGCAAAGCATATGTACTACATATGTGTATCTCATAGCACTGAGTATGTCATGTGGTGCATAGCATATATTATTGTATCCTCAATGTCAGGGGATCCCCAGGCTAGGGTCTTCCCTAGCATGATGCATCCTTAAGGAGTAGCAGAAAATACCACGGCATCCACCCCTAGGTCACTGTGAGAACAGTCTCCTTAATCAATACAGAGTGTCCAAGTAAAGTCCTCTTTCATCTTGATTTAAGGATGATTTCCAAACCCTGCGGCTCCTCCTCCATAGGCTGACCTTTTGCCTGGTTTCACACACAGGCAACTCTCTGCTCCTGCTCCTTGTCTCTGTTCACGGGGACTGTTCCACTCCAAACTCTGCTTCTGCCTGACAGCTGACTCGAGGGGCTTCCACCTGCAGGTTCTGGGAAAACAAAGCTTAATAGGACTATAATAATGTTCATACACATTACCAGTCCCCTCATCTTAAATCACTCATAAAGACCAACAGACAGGACTTCTGTCTGAGAAATTAACGCAGAGAAACAGACAGGGCTTCTGTCTGAGAAATTAACGCAGAGAAACAGGGCTTCTGTCTGAGAAAATTAATGCAGAAAAACAGGTAGGACTTCTGTCTGAGAAATTAACGTAGAGAAACAGACAGGGCTTCTGTCTGAGAAATTAACGCAGAGAAACAGACAGGGCTTCTGTCTGAGAAATTAACGCAGAGAAACAGGGCTTCTGTCTGAGAAAATTAATGCAGAAAAACAGGTAGGACTTCTGTCTGAGAAATTAACGTAGAGAAACAGACAGGGCTTCTGTCTGAGAAATTAATGTAGAGAAACAGACAGGGCTTCTGTCTGAGAAATTAATGCAGAGAAACAGGTAGGACTTCTGTCTGAGAAATTAACGTAGAGAAACAGACAGGGCTTCTGTCTGAGAAATTAATGCAGAGAAACAGGTAGGACTTCTGTCTGAGAAATTAACGGCAGAGAAACAGACAGGGCTTCTGTCTAAGAAATTAACGCAGATAAACAGGTAGGACTTCTGTCTGAGAAATTAACTCAGAGAAACAGACAGGACTTCTGTGTGAGAAATTAACAGAGCAACAGACAGGACTCTGGACATCACATTCTTTCTGTTAGGCCTCTCCACAGGTAAGTTCCCCTAGCTCGCTCACTCACTTCTTTCTCAGCTCTACTTCTGACTGCTCTCTCTCTACGGTATATATACTATTTCTAATCAAAGACTCTTGATTGATTCAATCAAAGGCAAGACTCAGTTAAAGGCACTTGATTGGCTAAAACTCAAAACAGCTAACGATCTTGCTTTGCTTGCTGTTATAGCCCCTCAGCTGTAAAGTGAGGGCTGCCGTTATACTCCTGCCTTCCTCCTAGGGCTTTTGGGGGAAGGGAAGCATATTATGCTCTAAGATTTGGGTGTTATTGGCTGGCCCCTCAAATCTTAAGATGGTGTCTACTTTTCACCCTCTCTATACACCTTGGAGATGGGCTGTTTGGAAAGAGGGTTCTCGTCCTCTGCCTTAAAGGATTCTGGGACATCATCTTTCTGAAAGGAGAGTTTTATTTGCTAGGCAGAATAGTAGAAAGCCCTCTCTGAACACTTCCTCCTGTTAATAAGCTGCTGGTTTCCAGGAAGAGCCATTCACCCCCAATTTGTCCCTCTGGCTTCTCCCACCATTGTGAAATCACACTATCACCACCAGGCATCTTTGCTTGCCAGGTCCTATGCCAGGCCATCTCTCCTTCTGTGCCAATGAAAGTCCTGAGAAGGGCCAACTAATCCCAAGTGTAACTCTTCTCTGACAGCTGTTGGGGACACCGTCATGAGACTATGAAGTGAGGGACGAAGCCTGTGAGCTACGCCTTAGGTCTTTTGGAGCAGGAAAGCAGAGGTGCTTTGAAAACAACCTGGAGCTCTCAGACCACCCCGCATTGGGGATGGCTTTTCTTTTCCAGAATGGTGGGATTTATCTCATGTCTAACCAGAAGGGCTGTGATGGCGACCGTCTCTACTATGATGGGTGCTCCATGATCTCTGTGAATGGGTCCACCATCGCCCAGGGCGTGCAGTTTTCCCTGGATGATGTGGTGAGGTGCTTGAGTGTGTATGGCAGGAGGGTGACTCCTGCTCTTCTCTTCCCAGGTCACTTGTCCTGCCCACAGCGGGTTAGAGTCAGAAGACCTGGGTTCGAGAGTTGCCTCTGACATTTCTCTATAAAAGGGAGTAAGTCTCTCTACTTAGCCCTGCAGGATTATTGTCAGGAAAGCAGTCATCTTGGTTCATTCATTCCCTTGTCTAGTTTAAAAGCATAATAGCCCCCTGGGGAGGTGAGATGTCATTCAGGTAGAACAAGGGACTGTTCATTAAGCACCAACTGGGTACTGGCATTGGAATACAAAGAGGAAATTGCCCTCAGGGAGCTTATGTTTTCTTGGGTAAAATGAGCACATCCCCAGGTAACCCAGGGCATACAGGGCAAACACAGGTAGTGTCAGGGGTTGTGGTGGGGACTACCCTCCTCCAGATATTTTTTTTCCTATCGAAGGCACTGCAGTGCAGTGCACCTACCCCTACCCCAATCACTCACCTAGGGCCAGTGTAGATTCTTCCTTTGCCTCTAATCTCCAGGACCAGTTGGCTGCCAGCTTGGTAATTCCTTCTCCTCAGTATCACCCAGACCTCCCTTACACAGGCCCAGATTATCACAACAGCCTCCTCGTTGGCCTCCTGGCCTCCAGCATCCCCCTTTCTGATGGTGTGGCTTCCAGCTGCCTGAGCAACCTTTGTCAGCCCCTAGTCTGACCCAGTATCTGTGACCCCTCACCCAGGTGATGGAAGTGCCCTTGGCCTGGCTTCCCATGACTCCCTTTCCTATCCTCTCTCTTGCAGCGCACCTGTCCTGCTGGCTCTTCTCTGTACTCCTCATGCCTTGGCCTTGCTTTCCTTACTTCAAGGCTCCACAGAGGAGTCACCTCCTCTGTGAAACCCTCCTGATTTTTTCTCACCTCCCTCCCTGCTGTCTCCTCCTGGAGCCCTCTGTGTACCCCCACCCCCTCCTCTTATCCGTGTCCTGTTCCCTACCCTCTCACCTCCAGTGAAGCTCTCTGGAAGCTCGGAGGAAAGGGGCTGTGGCCATTTTGTCTTGGGATCTGTACTTTGCACTTAGTAGGCACTTTGTAAGTGAATGGGTGAGGGGCAGAAATGGGGAAGAGCTGAGGCCGATGGACTGAGCAGTGATTTGGCAACACTCCCCTGTGCATGTGTGTGCATGTGTGCACACAGGTGTGACTTGCTTCTCCATGGCTGGCCAGCAGCCATTCTCCCTTTGTGTGGGCTGGTTTATTAGTTGCATTTTTAAGGAAAACAACATTAAATGTGGGAGGGAGCAGTAGGAGAAGGAGTAAGAAGGGCACCGCCAGACAATGGCCCGAGCCAGAGACGCTTTGACACAGAGAGTTGGTGTCACCCACTTGGACCCTGGCACAACTCAGTTTATCATGATTGAGGCAGTCACTGAAAAAGCCCTGCCAATGCTTGACCTCAAGGGACCTGGATTCAAGTTCTTGGGCTCATCACCAAATTCTCTGTACCACAGTTTCCTCATATGTAGAGTAGGGGGACCCATGGTGCTACTCCCATGGGGCTTCCATAAGGAAAGTCTGTAGGAATGGTGCAAGTGACCACTGCTACTGTGGAGCATGTGAAATCCACATTCTTTCCTACATTTCTTTGCCTAGGAGGTCATCACAGCCACAGTTGATTTGGAGGACGTCCGGAGCTTCCGGGCAGAGATTTCTTCCCGTAACTTGATGGTGAGTGTGTTTGTCAGGAGCGGTTCGGTCAAGGTGTGAGCCCAGAACTGGTCTGTGTGGCCTGGTGGGAAGGAGGTGGCGTGGATCCCCTTAGCAGGGACGACAGCGACCTGGGGCTCTTGTCCCAGCACCATTTCACTCACTTTCCACTTTGGGCTTCGGTTTCCCTATCTGTTCAATGGGGTGGGGTGGGGAGGCAGTCACCATGTCTGTCTCATACCATCACAAGACAGTTCTTTGGACCCAGGGAGATTCTTCCTGCAGGGATGGCTCTTTGGAGGGCACCCAGTCTTCCCTGGACTCTCAGGAGGTGCTGCACTAATGGGGAGAGCCTGCGTTTTGTTTTACCCATTAGGCCAGCAGAGTGGTTCCCTACACCCGCGTCAAGGTTGACTTTGCACTTTCATGCTACGATGATGTCCTGGTGTCCACTTCAGAGCCTATCCAGTGGCACTTTCATAGCCTTGGGGAGGAGATCAGGTGGGTGTTTGACCTCCTCGAGGCCTGGGCTTCAGCCCTGGCCCTGATGTAGTCATGGGCTCATGGGCTGAGAGTGCCCAAGACCCAACCAGGTACCCCCTCCAGGGGTCTGCTCTGTGCAGTCTTGGGGCGGAATCATCCAGCCAGACTCAGACCTGCTGAGGGGACCCTAGCCTTTGGTTGTGAGGTTCTGACCTGGTGCCCCTCATCCAAGGCTTTGTACTTGTACCTTGTCCTTGACTCTGAAGAGCTGTTAAGAATATTTTCCAGACATCTCTTTCCCCTCCTCTCATATCTCTCCATTCTGGACCTCAGTTTCCTCATCCATAAAAAGAAAATCATGGTCCCTGCACTTTCACTTGTGATTAAGACTTCATGATGGCACAGGGTCAGTGGGGTTGGTTCAGCTCAGGTGTCAAGTTTTGAGTTAAGAAGGGCACTGCTCCATTAAACTCAGGCATTTGTCTTGTGGGATGGCACTGGGCACAAAGAGGCCCATGCACCACTTCAACCTTGAGTCAGAATTCTGATGCTTAGGTGGTGGAGAGGCTTCACTGTACTAGCTAAGGAATAGATAGATATATGTGTATGTGCAGACATAGATGGCTATATAGTAGATGAGGGGTGGATAGATAGATAATGACAGATAAATAGATGACTGGATAGGCGATAGAAAGATAATAAAAGACAGCTGACTGGCTGGATGTTTCCTGGTGCCCAACGTGATTGATTACTCCAGGCATAAGCACAGACCTGTGGGGTTTGTAGTCTTACATGGGGGGTAGAGATGAGTCTTTGGAGAAGTAAGACCCTTGGTCCTCTATGACTAGCCCTGCCTGGGGTCCTTAGACCCCTCTAGATGTGGGGAGGTCTTGGGGGCTCATGTCTGTATGGACCATGTCTTTACCTTCTATTTCCGCTTCCTCGGCAGCCTTGGCCCTGCATGTTGGCTCTGGGATTACTTGAGGCGTAGTCAGCAGGTGAGACATCTGTGGTTTTTTCTGTGTTTGGGCATGCTTAGGGGAACCATGAAACACCCCAGGAATGGGCACCATCTCCTGTGATTCTGTTGGGTATGTGATACTGACTTGCTGTGCCTGTGGTGATGAGGACTTTCTCTGAGGCTAGTTTATCTGCCACACAGGCATTCCTGCCTCTGGCCTTCAGACTGTGTCCCTCTGCTGAATCATCTCTCACAATCTGTGAGCTAGAAGGACCCTCAAAGACCTTTGGGCCCCAAATGGGCCAGAATCTCATTCACCGAACCAGTGACCCGGGGGCTCCGCCTCTTCTGGGACATCTGTAGTAAGAAGGATCCCAAAGCCTCCCCCAAAGCAGTCCACCCCTCCTCGTATAGATCACATTACTAATGCTCTGGCTTGCCCTAACAGAACAAGGCTGCTCCTTCTTCCTGAGGAAGCCCTTTTTTTTCTCCTTTTTAATAGTATTTTATTTTTTCCCCAGTTACAAGTCAAGAAAATGTTTATTATTTACATTTTCAAGGTTTGGAGTTCCATCTTTTTCTCCCTCCCTCCCATCCTCTCTTCTGAAAATAATAGGCAGTATGATATAGTTTGTATATGTGCTATCATGTAAAACATATTTCCTATATTAGCCACAGTTGTGAAAGCAGAAACAGATAAGAAGGAAAAAAACACACAAGAAAGTATAAAGTGAGAAGAATTTTCTTTGATTTGCATTCAGAGTCTATCAGTTTTTTATCTGGAGTTGGATAGCATTTTCCTTTATGAGTCCTTTGTACTTACCTTGGGTCACTGTGTTACTGAGAAGAGCCGAGTCAATAGATAATCAACACACTTTGTCTTTCTGTGACCACTCCTTCCTTTTCTGCACATTCACTGGCCATCCTTTTAACATGATATATTTTCTCTGCCTATAGGGCTCTAAAACTGTATGCCCTTTGACCCAGCAATAGCACTTCAAGGTCTCTATCCCAAAGAGAGTAAAGAAATTTGTATAGCAATATTGATAGCACCTCACTGTTTGTGGTGGCAAAGAATTAGAAATTGAGGGGATGCCCATCCATTGGGGAATGGCTGGATAAGTTGTGGTACGTCATTGTGATGAAATACTGCTGTAAGAAATGATGGGTCGACTGACTTGTGAAAAACCTAGGAAGACTTATATGAACTGATGCAAAGTGAAGGGAGCAGAACCAGGAGAACATTGTACATAGTGATGATGATCATTTGTGAAAGACTTAGCTGTTCTCTGCAGTACCAAGATCCAAGACATTTATGAAGGGTACATGATGAAAAGTGCTGTCCACCTCCAAAGAAAGAACTCGCAGAATCTGAGTGCAGATCATAGCAGACTTTTTTCACGCTTTGTGTGTGTGTGTACTTTCACAACATGACCAATATGGAGATGTTTGGCCTGACTTGACACATATAATCAATATCAAATTGCTTGCCTTCTCAAAGAAGGGGGTGAGACAGAAGACAGAGAATTTGGAAATCAAAATTTTTTTTAAAATGAGTGATTTTTTTTTTTACATATAACTGGGAAATATTTAATGAAATAAAAATAACCTTAAAATAATAACATCACATGTTCTTGAAATTTTCCAGGAATTAAATGCCACTTGCATACCTGCCTAGAGTTTGCAATACCGATGTCTTCCTCTTTGGAAAATCGGGGAATAGGCCCTTCTCCAGGCCCATAGAACCCCTTCCTTCTCTCTGATCCTTCAGGGATCATCACAAACTTGGGCAGGGGGCAAGGGGAGATAGTTTTTAAGGCAGAATTTTGAAGTCTCTTCAATGGGTACCCTGGGTGGGAATCCTGAGGTCCACATTCACTTAGATCGAAAGAACCACACTTGTCTCAGGATGCTTTTCTCATGCCATCTTTGATTTGCTCCTTTAAGGCTGGATTTTTCCTCCCCCTCAGCGGTGGAGTGGACAGCTCCGCAACAGCATGCATAGTGTACTCCATGTGCCGCCAGGTCTGCCAAGCTGTGAGTAACGGAAGTAAGTGACCATGAAGTGAGTGACTCTAAAATGGGGATGATAACAGCCCCCAGCCTACAGGGCTATTGCCAGGGCAACTAAGGGGCAGCACAGAGTCGTGGAATCAGGAAGACCGCTCTCCCTCAGTTCAAATCCAGGCTGAGACACTTACTAGCTAAGTGACCCTGAGCAAGTGATTTCACCCTGTTTGCTTGTGATTCGTCATCTGTAAAGTGAGCTGGAGAAGGAAATAGCAGACCAGTCCAGTGTCTGCCAAGAAAACCACAAATGTGATCCCAGAGAGCTGGACACAACAGAAATGACTCAGCACAGGGCTGTTGTAATGGTCAGGACATATCTATCACATATAAAAACACAAGACAGAATGAAGTAAGTGGGAAGGATATGCTTTGATTTGTATTCAGACTCTATCAGTTCTTTATCTGGATGTGGATAGTATTTCCCTTTGTGAATCCTTCATACCTACCTTGGATCATTGTGTAATTGTGTGTGTATGTATCTATGTTTGTATGGGTTTGTGTGTGTGTGTGTGTTGTGGTTGTGAGTGTATGTTTGCATGTGCATATATAAGTATGTGTGTATTTGTGATTGCATGTATACGATTGTATATTTGTGATTTGGGTGCGTGTATGTGATTGTGTGTGTGTGCAATTTTGTGATCATATGTGTGTCTGAATGTGTGTGGCTGAGCGCCTCTTTCATCTGGTCTGTTTCCAGATAAGGAGGTGCTGACCGATGTCCAGAGGATCTTGAACCGTGATGATGTCATTCCCCAGGACCCCCAGAAGCTATGTGGCCAGTTGCTGACCACATGTTATATGGCCACACAGAATTCCTCGCAGGACACCAGCAACAGGGCCAAGGAACTGGCGGAGCAGATTGGAAGGTAGTGGGGCAGCTTCCATGGGGGTTGGGCTGGAGCGGGGGGTGGGCAGCACATGCACTACTTGAGGGGGGCTGCTTTTGTAGCTTCTCCTATTCCTGGGAGCTCATTTCTCTCCTGCCTTTGGGGGGGTTCCTTAAGACTCCCAGGGCATCACCTTTCCATTGCTTTGACTCTGGGTGGCTTTGACTGAGCCAGATGGGCCCTCTGGCCTCAGTTTCCTCACCTGAAACAACTATAATTTGGGGCCTGGTACCTGCAGGTTGATCTTGCTTGGCTTTCTACATTTTCTGCCCCAATGGTAATGCAGGAAGCACTGTGGTACTCTTGCTTCTGTGGTGCTTCCTGGGTAACAGTGCTCAGCAGTTTGGGTCTGTAAAAGGGTTTTTGGTTTTCAGCTTTCTGTGTGTCTGTAGAGGCTTTCCCTTGATCTTAGGTGGCTGCTGGTTGTTTTGATGGGTTTTTGAGGTTTCCTGAGATAACTTTCCATTTTAACCATTTCCTCTACTCTTTCCTCTTGCCTCTTGGCATTTTTTCATCCTAGCCTTCTGTCCCAGTCATTTTTGGGTGTTTGGCTAATTTGGATTTTCTCAGCTTTCAGCAGGAGTGCCATGTAAGGGCCAGATGTTGACTGAGCCCCTCTATGCTCTGGGCTTCCTGGACCCTTGCCAGTTGGAGGACGTCTTGTGGGGGGAAGTTTTGACTTCCTTAGGCAGCCCTTTGGGCCACATTTCTGTGGTGGTGTTTCTTGATGTTCTAGGACTCTGGCCCCTCCCACACTGCTCCCACCCACCTGCCTCCTTGAAAACAGGGCCTTTGACTTGATGGTCAGCCCTCATTGAGCGCTCATTAACAAGGCCTCCTCCCCTGCAGTTACCACATCAACCTCAACATAGATGGGGTCGTCAAGGTCATAGTGGAGATCTTCCACATCGTGACTGGCAAGATGCCACAATTCTTGGTCCACGGAGGAAGCAGCCGTGAGAACCTGGCCATGCAGAACGTGCAGGTGGGTCCTGCAAGTGGCAGTGGCTGGTGATTTCCTGGGCTCCTTCCAGTGGGGCAGCAGGCTGATGGGAGGCCTCACCATGCTCCAACTGGGATAGAAACCCCTTCCTAGGTTTCCTAAGGGGCATTTCTGATTGTTCTGAGTCAGCAAGTGCTGACTGTCTCTGAGTTCTGACATTTTTCTAGCTATGTGACTGTGGGCAAGTCTGAACCTCAACCTCATCATCTGTAAAATGGGGTAATGACACCTGATGAGATTGTGTCCTTTTGTGTCCCCCAGTGGCTATCATGGTGCATAGCATACAGCAGGTGCTTAATAGAGGCTTGTTGGATTGCTTGTGGGGTTCCAATGTTATATGTCCTGAAAAGTGCTCTTCAGATTTGCCATTTATTGCCCTCACAGGCAATTTGGACAGTTAATTATCATGGTTGCTAACCTGTAGACTGATGTTCGTTCATCCTCACTGTTTGTTTGGGTGACAAGTCCCTTCCCTTCTTTAGGAAACCAGCCTCTGTTTCCTCCTGTGTAATAGTGGACTCTAGGCTTGGTGCTTGAGCCTACACGACCCTCTACTCGACGGTTTTTAAAGCACTTGACCTGCAAGATCTCACTTTGTCCACATAAACGCCCTGAGGGCCCTCGATGCCATGTCTGTCCTATTGACCCATTTCCTGGGGTCAATGTGAAGAAAGGACTTTGTAAATCTCCAGTCATCAGAGAAACAGGAGATGATGGCACTGTTAGTCAGTAGACATGTATTAAGCACCTACTGTGTGTCAGGCCTTGTGCTAATTGGTAGGCTTACAAAAACAGGCAAAAGATACTTATTCCCTGCCTTTTGGGAGCTCACAGTCAGTCATTACACATATATTAAGCACTCACTGTGTGCTGGGCTCTTTGCTAAGTGCTGAGGATACAAATCTCATACAGCATCAAGCAACTACAGTCCTGATACATAGTAGGTGCTTAATACGCTTTTATTGACTGTGTTCCTGCATGTTACAGGCAGGATAGATTGGAGGTAATAACCAGAAAAGGCTCTCTGGAGGTGAGACTTTGGTGAGGACTTGAGCTGGCCCAGGGTTGTCAGTGGGTAGGGAGGAGGAGGGTTTATTGACTGTCTGGCATCACTCTTCTGCAGTCATTGGCAGTAGCAGTTAATAGCCCTACCAACAATGATGGGCAGAGGCTTCCAGACCCCAGAGGTCAGGGGTGGTGGAGGAGACCCTCAGAGGCCATGGAGTTCTTTCCTTTTGCAGAGGAGGAAACTGGCATCTAGGAAGAGACTGTCCCTGGGGACAGGGCTCATGGGTGATCAGTTGGCCAGGACGGGGAGGAGCTTGGGACAGGTAGACCCATCCAACACAGGTGGCCTCAGTGTTGGATATTGCAATAATCCAGCTGTGGGATGGGGGGCAGCCCCCAAGGAGAGGAGGGGGCGCCTCTAAGTTGTGGTCAGGAAGTGCTCCCCATTTACTCTTCTCCCCTTAAACCAACAGACATATGGTGGGCAGCTGCAGGGCTTCCCTGACACAAGGCACCCCCAGGGTCTTGGGCTGCACACTGGGAGGCCTTGGGGGGCTATTGCCCTCCCTCCTCACCCCCATCCTCCCTTTCTGACTAGAACCGTGCTTTCTCCTAGGTGCTGAAGGAGACCAGGCTGCATTTTCCCTCTAACTGTCCCTTATTTCGTAGGCAAGGGTCAGGATGGTCTTTGCCTACCTCTTTGCTCAGCTGAGCTTATGGTCCCGGGGGATGCGAGGGGGCCTCCTGGTGTTGGGCTCCTCCAATGTGGATGAAAGGTACGTACTGGGGTGGGAGTGATGGGCCAGGCTGAGGGAAGGCTTCTCCTTCTGTCAGGGTTCTGACACCCTGTGGCCTCCCCCCTCCCCCATCTGAAATGAGGGTTCTCTTTGCTCTCAGCCTCCGGGGTTACCTGACCAAGTACGACTGCTCCAGCGCAGATATCAACCCCATCGGTGGCATCAGCAAGACTGACCTCCGGACCTTTATTCAGTATTGCATAGAGCGCTTCCATCTCAACTCCCTGCGGAAGTGAGTGAAGGTGGAGGTGGGGTGGGCCCCACTGACCAGGCCTTCCAAACACACTCCTGGGCTTGAGCCCTTCCGCTAAAATCCCTGCCCGCTGAGCCTGGCATTCAAGACCCTCCATACTCCAAAGCCCCTTGCACTGAATAGTGGAGAAGTGGATAGTGAGCATTTGCTGTTTACAAGGTGCATTCCCTCTTAGAAGGCTAAATTAAATTTGTAAGATAACCCCTTAGGACAGCGTTGTATTCAGATGTCCTTTACTTAGGAAGTTCATGTGATACCCTTCTGCATTCAGTTCAGTGCAGGTCAGAGTGTTCTTGGGATTGGGTTCCTCACACCTGGGAGGATCAGGAAAGGTCTCATGGAGAGTGTGGTCTTGACAGAAGCTAAGACTACAGGAGCGGCACCTTCACACACTGGGCAAAGACAAGGAGGTCGGAGAGGATGTGCTGGCCATCCACTTTGGCTGGCAGCCAGGGCGAATGAAGTCAGAGCCTGATTCTCGGGGGGTTCAGATGCTAATTAGAGGGAATTGTCATTTTCCCTAACAGTAATAGGGAGCCATGGAAAACTTCATTCAGGAAAGGATGTGGTCAGACCAACACTTTAAGAAGATAACTTGGTAGTTGGTGGAGCCTGGAGGGAGGGAGCAGCGAGGAGGTCATTGCAGTGGTCTGGGCAAGGGGCAGTGAGACCTCAGTGGGGAAAGGGGTCATGCAGCAGAGGTAAGAATAGATCAGACTTGGCTGGTGGCTCCCCAGTGTTGCCTGAAAGGACCAACAACACACGTCTCCACCTGGCCTTCAGAGCTGGCTCAGGGGAGATTCGCTTCTTTGGCCAAGTTCCCCCTCTGTGGCCTCTTGGAGACCTGACCTCCCTTCGGGGCTCCAGGAGGTCTTCCATGATTGCTAGCCCCTTCCTCATTCATGACATGATGGAGCATTCCCTCACTTCCTGTCTCCCAAAGAACCCAGAGGACAGGGGTCATTTTGTCCTTGTATCCCCAGGTCTTTGCAATGTATCTGGGGGCCTGGTAGCTCTTGATGAAAGCTGATTGGCTTGAGTTGATCAGACCTGGGAGGAAAAGCAGGGATTCTCAGGAAGCTTTATTCAAATGAGGCCAGGCTGGGGGGAGACATCAGCTGGGGACTCCTTGTTCATTTGTGCTCACAGTTGGAGGTGGCTTGGGTCCCCAGTAATTTGTCCCTGCCCCGCCCCCCCTCCTACCCGCCCCACACACACACTAACACACTGTCCAGAGAGGAGAGAGGCCTATAGCAGCTTTAAGTGCTCACACCACACCCACCTCCTTTTGCAGCATCGTGTCCGCTCCGGCCACTGCCGAGCTGGAGCCATTGGCTGAAGGACAGGTGGTCCAGACTGATGAGGTATGTGCTGGCAGTCCTTGAACCAGGGCCCTTCTTGGTGTGGCTCCCTGCATGCAGGAACGCCAGCTGGATGGGAGGGAGGCATCAGAGAGCAATACCATCTGCTTGATGGGGGGCTGGCATGGAGTCGGGAGAGACCTGGGTGACCCTGGGCATGACACTTAAATGCCAGCTGCCTGGGTTTTCTTCTCAGTAAAATGGGGATAAGCACCCACTTCACAGGATTCTTGTATGTAGAGCACTTGGGAAATCTTAAGATGTCATATAAATGTTGTTATTCTTGTCCTGAATGAATGTTTCTTGCCCGGATTCCTGGCTGTGTGGCCTGGACAAATCACTGAACTTTGCTGAGAGTATCTCCATTATTAAAATGGGTTCAGAAACAGTGAGGAAAGTTCCATAATAAGGGGCTGCTCCAGGGGATGACCATGACCTGGGAGGATGCTGGGGCCTCCTTCCCTTTCAGCTTCCTCACACAGGACCCCTGGAGCCAGAGGCATTCTCGTTTACAAGGCTGAGGCAGGGAGACCAGGTGCTCACCTTCTCCCTCCAGCCCCTTCCCTAGCTCTCAGCTTTGCCTCACTTCCCATCTCCCTGGGTGACCTCACCTGTGGCTTTGTCAGGCTCTGGGTCTCCAGGGAGGTGGGCCTTCCCCTGAATGGAGCCTGAGCTGTCCGCTCTGAGGTCCTGTCTCCTCCACTCACATTTAAGAGGTAGAGTGGCCTTGTTTCTCTGAGGGGGCTGAGCGGTTGTTTGTGACATCTTGTCCCATTTGAGCTTCTGAGTTAGCTGTGTAACCGGTACTCTCATTTCCCAGATGATACCATCGAGAGGTCACACAGCCAGGAAGTGGCACAGCCAAGGTTTGAACCTGGACTTATAGTGTTCTCTCCTCTTGCTGTGAACCCTCAGCCCATCCGGGCTTGGCAGAATTCTGGCTTTGTCTTGTGCCCAGCTCAGGGGTGTAGGGAGGGTCAGGCAACTGTGAGGCTAGGAGGCAGGATTCGAATTCAGGCCCTGCTCCCCCTGGCCTGGGTGCCCTCCTCACACTCCAGTGGCTCCTTGTTTCTGCAGGAAGACATGGGAATGACCTACAAGGAGCTGTCTATCTTCGGCAAACTGAGGAAGATGGGGAAGGCAGGGCCGTACAGCATGTTCTGCAAACTCATCAACATGTGGAAGGAGATCTGTACCCCTAGAGAGGTAGCCTTTCATGCCCCTCCCCCTCTGCTGACAGCCCCGCCATCCCCTCAGCTCCCCAGGATCTACACTAGGCTCCAGGCTCCCATTTGTGCCTGGCTCACATGGTTAGGCCTCGAGGCAGCCAATCCTATCAGTGCCTATGGATGGGCTCACCTTTTCTTGGGGGTCCTCGCCTGGCCACCACCCTCCCCTCCCAGCCCCTGCCCAGTCCTGCTGTGCCCTCGAGGGTGGGGACAGGCTAAAGAGGAAATAATTATTGGAGGAGGTCAGGGAAGGCCTTGCTCTGAGGTAGCTTCAGTGGAACAAAGGGGCGGGAGTTCTGCACCTGAGGCCCTTCACATGGGAGCAGGATAGGGTGCAGGTAGCCCCACAGATCGTGCCCTGAGAGACAAGTCTCTAGAGTGGTGCAGGATCTTGAAAGTAATAACAGTGGCATAGGGAGTCAATAACTTTTAGAGCATTATTACTACTTTCAAGGACCCCATTTTGCTAAAAAGAAATTCACCTTCTCCCATGGGGCGCTTATCCCACCTGTTTAATGAAGGCACAAAGACCCAAATAGAAAGGGATCTTTGCCCTCCAAACATGCTTTTGTAGAAAGCTCATCCCTACAAAATAGGACCTGGATAATTCAGGCTTGTCTCTGCCCCCAGCCCTTCCTGGGGCTTCGGCTACTGACCCCACGCTACACTGGTGGCCCGTGTTCTCCCAGCTTTGGGCAGAGTTCATGTGTTAAACTGTGTGTGACCAGCTGTCTGGACTCCAGAGGTTCCCCCCTCAGAGCTAACTCCCCGACCTGGTGCTTTGTCCTCCAGGTGGCCGAGAAGGTGAAACACTTTTTCAGGATGTACTCACTGAACAGACACAAGATGACCACCCTCACGCCCTCCTATCATGCTGAGAACTACAGCCCGGATGACAACAGGTTTGACCTGAGGCCCTTCCTGTACCAGTCGAATTGGCCCTGGCAGTTTCATTGCATTGACCAGCAGGTGAGGAGTCAGGCTTTCAGGGGAGGAGGGTCTCAGGTATGGGAGCTGTTCCCAGGTGGGCGCTCCCAGGATCACCGGACCACAGACTGTTAAGATGCTGTGAGCCTGTAAATACTGGATATCCCTTTTGATGAAGGGATGGTGTAGATGACCACGGGCCCTTCTCTGGCCCTTAGAGGTTTCCAGAGCACTTTCAAGTAGGATCTCTTGGGGGATGAGATTAGCCCCATTTTATGCAGCAGGAGGAAACAGGCTCTTGGGGTGTCTGTGACTTTTCACCCAGGGTCACAGCCTGTTAAAGCCTCATTCAGCTCTGAGACAGCTGTTTTCAGTTGAACAGACCACCCCTCACCAAGAACCCTGGCACCCCCCCATGAGACTGGGGTCTCTTACTGGTGATGATGTCTAGCCCATCCAAGAATGTGGGAGCCAGGGCCAGCTTCCTCCTCCTCCCCAGCCTCAGTTTCCTCACCTTTAAAATGGACGCTCCCCTGAATGGCCCTCCCTCACTCAAAACAAAGTCAAGTGCAAGTCATGTCAAGATTTCTCTGATGACATGGTCTTCTTTGGCAACGAAGGAGGAACACAAGGTGCTAATGCAATAATGTAGGGCTCTGTACAAAAGTCAGCTGGAATTCCTTTATGCATTCTTTTTAGAGGGGTCCAAGGCTTTCCCAGACTGCCCATAGATCGTGGAGAGCCCTGGCTCCGGGACCTGAGCCTGCCTGTTTCTAGCGTTCTCCCCTCCACCCCCTTCATCTTGCAGGTGATGAAACTAGAAGGCGCTGAAGGGGACCAGGACTTTGAAGATCTAGTGTGATGGAGGACCTCTGGGGCTTGGTTGCGATCAAGGCGCGGTGGGCGCCTCCCCCCCCCCCCCCCCCGCCCCCCAGCACATTTCCCCTCTCCCTCTCTCTGCAGCTACATGTTAAGATTACACTCGTTGGCCTGACACCCAGGCCCAGCTGCCTTGGCGCCTGTGAGTTTGATTCTTTACAAAAAACTATTTAAAATAAAAAATCCTTGTTTACTGTTCTTCCAAAATCCGTGGGTGACTTTGCTAGGGCTTAGGGAGCCCCCTGCTTGCCAGCTGAGGACAGCAGTGGTCCCACATCTGGGGAGGTTTATTTCTTAGGCTAAACACTTCATTTAGAAAGAAGAAGGCTCCTCCTTGGCCCACAGAGTCCGGGTTCTATTGGAAAGGCCAGAACTCTCCACCAAAGGCAAAGTCCCAACACCTTCCTAAGAAACTGAGTCCTGGGGAGAGAAAGGACGGGAGCCGGCTAATGCCACTGCCACAGTGTTTCAGGAACAATTAACCTGGGGTAAAAGACCCAGAGACTTGGGCTCGCTCACCAGGAGACATCCAAGTGTTTTGGGAAGGTAAATGGAGAGGGAGAGGTAATGGATTGTTCCGCCTCCCCCGCTCTTCCCAGAGTGCTGGAAGCAGTCCTATGGACGAAGGCCTTGCCGGGCTAGTTCCTCTTAGTGCTCTTGAGAGAGGCCTGGGAACGTCCCTGGGGACACCCTAGGGGAGCTCCGTGGGATGGAGGGATTTAAAGGCTGACAGAGGTGCCGCACCCCTCCCCCCTCGGAGACTGACAACTCCCAGGTGTGCTCGGCCCCAGGTGGCCCCTAGCTGGGCCCAAGAGCCCGCTCCCAGGGGAGCGGATCCAGCTTTTGCCACTGCTAAGTCCATGGCCACCGGCTCCATGAAGTTTTCTCTTTTCCTCATTATCCCTGAAACGGAAGAAGAGTCTCCCATAACGCAGTCGGGAGAGCGGGGAGAGCTCAGGGAAGTCCTGGCTGTCGGGGGATCAGGGGTGGGGTTGGCAGGGTGTGCTTATCCAGGCAGGAGACACACCCTGGGCTGCCCCCTGCCCCCTGTGAGGTTCGGAGTCCTCCACTTGGTGCTAGGATAGAGGCTAAGGGGTGCTAGGATAAGGCTTGGGGTCAACCTCGAGCTGGCTTCAGAGTGAGACGTGATCCCTCCCCAAAGGAGTCTCGGGAGGAGCCTTACAGGTCTGACAGATGTCGACGACTACTCGAGATTTCCCTGGGATGGATCCTACTGTTCCCAATGATCTCCAACTGACCCCAAAGGATCCTAGCCTATCAAGGTCGTTCCTGGATTCCTACATTCTGGACTGATTATCCAGTCTGGGGGTGTGTGAGGGGGCGTCCGGGGTAGGACATGCCTCTGTTCTTGGATGTACCTTCACAACTGTGAGAACCGGGGGGCTCTGACCCCGACCTGTTCCTTCCTGATGGGGACTCCCCTCTTAACACTGGGGATCAGGGAGAGACGTGGAAACGTCAAAAGTGAACAGTAACCATTCCAAAGGCGTGCCAAGCTGAGACTGGCCGCAGCCCTGTCCAGGGCACAGGGCAGAAGACACAGACTAAGAGGGCTTGACTCCCTCAGTGTCCAGGACTTGTCTCCCATCCTGCTCCCCAGCCCCTTACTTACTGATAAAAAGCCCCACTAAGCTTACCCTTAAATCAACGTTTTTGGGGGGAGGGGGGCAATAGGGGTTGAGGGCAGAGAATAGATCTAGGAGAGGAGAACTGGGCATGTCTTATATCATTGCGGCCTCTGGGGGGGGGCAGTGGTCATAGCACTGAACTTGGAGTCAGGAAGACTCGGTTGGAATCCAGCCTCCAACAGGTAGCAGCCTGATCCTGGGCTAACCGCCTTCCTCTAGCCTCAGTTCCTTCATCTGTAAAATGGGGAAAATAAAAGCACTCCCTCACGCAAGGATGTGGTGAAACTCAAACATCTACATGTATACATATCTAGGGCTTTGCAAACCTCAAAATATTGTACGTTTTATTATTGCAGGTCTTCCTCAATGGGACTGGACACTGACTCTTCTCCCCACATCTTCACTTCCCCTGATGCGGTGAGACTGAGCAGGCCCATGTGTGCTTATTTTCACAGGGGTTGGGGAGCATGTGTTTGGACCTGCCCACAACACCCCATTGCATTACTCTACATGGATCATCTCCCACCACCCCAGGGGAGGAGTGTGGGTGGCTTACTCCATTGGCCAACTCTCCTTGAGATGACTCCTGAGATCCTCTATCACACACAGAGTCCTCATTTGCAGACTTGGGGCAGAAGAAGTACAGGATGTTAATTTTCTTTTTTGAGGTATTGATTGATTTGCTCTCCCCCACCTTTTTCTTTAAAAATATTCCTTGTCATACAGCCTGACTTTGATATGAGGTAGAGGAGACAGATTAGGACATGTGGTCCACAAGGGTCAGGGTCTGCTCCCTCAGGCATCTGCTGTAGGCTATTATGGTGTCCATTCACTTAGTCCTTCATCTTTCCCTAAGCATGTCTCTGTTAGTATTTCAACTGCTCCACCAGAGACTTCAAGACCTAGTCTCTCCACTGGGAGAGAGTGGGTCATCAGTCCACAATCCCCTAGTGCTTCCTGTGCTATGGCCTTCTAGAGGGATAACCTGAAGTCAATTTGACCCCCCAGTCCTTTGTCATCTTGGATCTCTCTTAAATACATCTCCTCTTCAGTGAGGCTTCCTCCTTACTCTCCCTCTCATTACTCAAGGGGAAGGTTGCCCTTCTGCAGCACAGCCAGAGAGTGTGTATGGGGGGTCTTAGGGTTTCCTGCCCCTAGGGACAGTGCATATTCAAAAGTGGGGCCTTTGATACTTTGCCTCCAATCATCTTGTATTGATTAACCGTGAATCAGTAATTGGGGGAAGGCTAGGCTCCTTCCCTGAGAAGACTCCCATCTCAGGCCTGGGTCATCTCCCTGTGACAGGAGATCTCTTATCTGACCCTGTCCACAGAGGACATTGCTCTGATTTAGGATGACCCACAGGACTCTCACTTTGCCATGCCTTGCCACATGACTTTTATTTCTGGCTCTGTCTTGTTCACAAATAGTGCCTATATCTGGCATCTACAATCTTATCATGAGCTTTTGTCAGGTGAGAGGTTCCTCATTCTTACTTAATATGACCTCTCAATCCCTCTGCTGAGTTGCCCAACCCACCCCTTTGCATATTAAAGTTACAAAATTTTCTCCTCCTCCTCCTCTTTACATGCAGCTTGGCAAGCCAATTCCTAGTGACTAATTCTAAGATGTGATCACAAGTCAGAAGATCAGTTAACCTTTATTAAGCTCATAATAGGTGGCACAGCATATATGGACCTGGAGTCAGGAAGACCTGAGGTCAAATCCTCAGATATTTACTAACTGTGTGACCCTGGGCAAGTCACTTCATCCTGTTTACCTCAGTTTCCTCATCTGTACAATGAACTGGAAAAGGAAATGGCAAACCAGTCTGGTATCTTTGCCAAGAAAATCTCCATGGACGGTATTGGTGCTTTATGGTCCACGGGATCTCAAAGGGTCAGACACCACTGAACAACAAGTGGCAGGTACTGGGCTAAGTAGTGGGAAATAAAGTACAAGAAGAAAGATCCTTCTTGCCCTCAGGGAGCTTAAATTCTAATGGGAGAAGAAAACATGAAAAAAACTGAAAAGGGGCTAGGGTCACAAAGGTATCCAGCATGGGGGCTTGGGAGAGAAAGTCTCAAGTATAGCCTGGAGAAGGAAAAGTACCCTCCTTATGTGGAGACTTTGGCTTCCAGTCAGAGGGAGAGGCCTCAGGTGTCGGGTACTCCCTGAGTGTGAATTCCAGAGCTGAATTCAGCAGTTTGTCTCTTACCTCTGAGTCTTTGCCTAGGCTGTACCAAGCCTGTAATTCACTATTTCCTCACATCTGCATGGGCAATGGTTGTTACTTTGAGCTAGGGGATCCCATGACTAGGACAGCCAGGCACTGAATCATCTTACCTAAGGCACCATGGTCTCAGATCATGTTCTTCAGAATAGGATCAGTCTACATTTACGGAGTCAATACCATTCATGATTAATCATGACACTCCACCCCCAACCCTGCCCAGTCTTTTGCCAAGAAGAAACACTAAGGGATAGAAAGAGACCAAAACTGAGTGTGAGGTTCCTAACTGGTAAGTTCTGCCCTAAAGCCATGAGAAGCATGAGTAGATTTATAGACATGTGGGTGGGATTGGGGGGTGGCACAGTAGAATTTCATGGGTGTCTGCCTATATCCCTGTATTCAATTCTTCCTGACCATGACATGAGATTACCTCTCTTTCTCTGTCTCTCTCTGTCTCCCTCTGTCTCATACTGATTCAACATCTTTCTGGAACCCTTCTCAAACCTGGGAAAGGAGGCAGTCTTGGAGAAAGGAAACCAGAGACAACTGGGAGCACCTAGGAGCATGGAGGGGGCAGAAAGACTGCAGTCCCTCAGCTCTGACACTGTTATCACTAAAGGCATGCCTGGTTTACTCCACAAGTTTTCATATGACACAAAGCTTGAGGGTTTCTACCCTATGGGATGACAGAGTTCAGATCCACCAAGGCCCTGCCAGGCCAGAACAAAGCATCAAATCTAAGGAAATGCAATTGACTAAGCATGCTCAGACTTCTCTTCAAGCTTTAAGCTTTACAAAGGGCTTTCCAGACATTATCCCATTTGGTGCTCACAGATGGGTGGCAGGGGCAGTTAGTATTTTACTGATGGTGAATCTGAGGTAGACAGAGGCTAAGTGGCCTTCCAGAGTCCCACTGGAAGTGTTGAGGTAGGATTCGAAGCCACATCTTTCTGGTCCCAAGAAAAGCAAATGAGACAAAATGTGTTCCCTGTAAGCATGTTTATGTATGTACACTACACACACACAAACATACCCAAATGTGCACAATATAAGCATACAATATACATGTATACACAAACACACATGAGCATACACATACATAATATACATGTGCACACACACACAAACACATACCACCTTACCTGCTAGGCATGAAAAGAGTTTTACCAGGCTATTTTTTCTTGCTTTTCAAAAATTAGAATAAGAACATCTGTATTAGGTAAAACACACACACAGACACACACACACACACATATCTGCAGAAGAAAATTAAAAAAAAACACAACACAAGACCAGGCATGGAGGTCAGAAAGAACCTGCTTAGCATGGAGCTGTTCCTGTATGGAGAGGCATTTTGAAAAGATAGCATAAGAATACAATTATGGATTTCTTTTTTATGAAACTATTTTAATTATAATTAGAAGCTTTTTGTAATAGCTGACTTTAATAACCTTGGTCTGCTAAATGTTCCTATAATCATTTTCTTCTTATAACATTTGGATTTTAAGACAATGTTTGGTGGTCCCTAATCCTCAAAACTCATGAAAATGGGGCAACTTGTTATGACCCAGGAGCCTACTCTGTTAGAAATGGGATTTTTTTCTTGAAATGGGAATCCTGTCATCCACACATGATGTGCTTAATGGGAGCAGGATTATAAGTTAGAATAAGGCCCGGGAACTCCATGGGCCAGATAAGGTCACCTACGACAAAGGAATGTATTCTTAACCTCACTTTCATGACCTGGTAATTTGTGACTCCAATATCCTTCATTAATTTTGTCTCTAGACATGAATTTCTTGACTAGTCTGCATTTCTTTTCTCTGTGGTGGCTATTGGCATACATTTGTTGCTGAATGATGGGGAGAATGATCCAGAAGTCCTACTCATCTCACTTGACTCAAATGTATGCTTGATCCACCTCCAGATGAGAGAATGGGGAATAGAGAGGGTTTGATAAAGTATTAAGAACAGTGTGACTCTGCTCCTGGTTTGGACTCAGTGGCATTGCTAAAGTCCCTGCCAGACAGTTGTTGTGGGAAGAGGCTCAACCCTTCCTTGACCTTTCTCATATTCTGCAGTTAAAAGGTCTTCAAGGGGAATGTATGACTCAAATACCTACAGAGATTGGGTGTGGGGAGAGGGAGATTGAAGGGGAAGTTCAAAGACTTGGCTGGATTCTACTCTCAGGATCCAGAACCACTATTTCTGAAGTTGAACCTCCTGGTTCTTATGGTTATCTCTTTGGAGGGTCCCACTGTTAGGATTCCCCTGGAATTTCAGGTTTCTCTGAGGGATATTGGGGGGTATCTGTTATCTGCCAAACTCTCCAGTCCCAATCCATTTCATTCCCTTACATTTTAGAGTCCCAGTGACTAGAACCCTAGTTCCATTTAGCTATTTGTCATTACATTATGTTTTTATGAAAGGGTATTTATTTAAAGATGTAGGAAAAAAGAAATCTATTATCAGTCAATAAGCATTTATTCAACACCTGTTTGATTCCAGGATAATCACCAGGGCTACAAAAAGGCAAAATAGAATCTTTTCTCTCAAGGAACTTAGAGTAATGAGGGAGACAGTGGTGATGCCACTGTATCCAAACAAAACACATATAGAATAAATTGGAGATATTCCCCTGAAAGAAAGCTCTAGCACTGGGAGGGATTAACAGGGACCTCTTGTACAAAGGGGGAGTTTATTTGGGATTTGAGGGAGGCCAGGAAAGGATGAGGAAGACGAGAACTCTAGGCATGAACACAATGGCAAGAGAATGCCCTGGGGAAGAAAGAGCAGTAAGATCCGAGTCAGCGGACCCCAAAGCACGTCCTGAGGAGGAAGGCATGGGCAGGCTGGAGAGGCAGGAGGAGACTCAGGTGTGGCAGATTTGGACCTGCAAACATGTTTTATGTTTGATCCTGGCAGCAAGGGAGAGTCATTGACGCTTTAATATTTGTTTTTATCAATATGTTCTGTTTGTGTATCACTACAGTTATCCCAAACATCCCTCTCCTCCCCCTCCCAGACAGCCATCCCAAATGACAAAGGATTTTTTTTTTGGAGAAGGTAAAGAAATGTCAGCACAGCTGATCAAGACACTGAAAAAGTCTGAAAAGTGTGCACTGTGTAACACCTGTGGACCTCCTACCTCCAAGATGGGATAGGTTGGGCAGGCATGTCTTCTCCCGTTTCTTCATTGGGGCCCCATGTGATCTTCCTAATTTTGTTACACTTCCCTTTTTTGGTGTGTTTATGTATGGATTATTCTTTTAAAAATTGATCCAATTCCCCTGTAAATCCAGAGATTTTTCCTTTACTGGTCTTTACAGCTAGCTCTACTCCCTTTTCTGATATTGGGTTCTGGAAGATCTCTAGCTAGTCTTCTAATAGTTTGCATATTTAGTCTTTTTGAAGATATTCTCTGTTTCTTTTGTGTTCTCAATTTTCTTAGTTTATAATTGTGCACAGAACTGTGTTCTCATTATTCTTTCAGTTTATTCTGATTTTGTTGTTATATCACCTGATGCATGAGAGTAGAAGGAATCATGGATGGGGCCAAGTACTCAAAATCTAAATAATGTGTTAGAGGTGGGGGGCTGAGAAACTAAGGGGGCTTCTGGGATATGGAAGACTTAGACTTCCAGACAGAATCTAGGTTTTCAGCAGGGTCTTCCCTCATCTGACCCAAGCTTCCCTTCACAGTCAGCATCTCAGATGACTCAAGGAGCTCATGGGTAAAGCCGAGTCACTAGCTAGACCTTGGGTTGGAACAAATTGGTAAAATGGAGTCTGAGCAGTGAAAATATGCCTGGGTGGCCATATGGGATGGAGGTGGGCAGGTCACAAGGCATCAGAGGAAGAGGGCCATGAGCAAGTCATAGAGAGATACTGAGATAACTCTCCTAAGACTACACTTTTCAGTAATCCCAGTCCTTCAGTGGACAGTACTGCTACCCAGCATTTGTCCAAACTCTTGACAACTTTGGTGTGGCCTCAGTTTCCAATCAGAAGTTCTTGCAGACTGCCCGTGGTCAGAGGAGAGACAGTTATTTCCAGGTCAGTGACCCCATGCATCTCCTTCTCTTCAGGGCAGATGTGCTCCCTCTGTTCTGGAGGGAATGGGATATAGGGGAAGGGTCAGGTTCCCTTGTCACCTTTGGGAAGCATGGTGCTGAATGACAGGGGTCTGCATTCTCAGAATTTGTGGTGGAAATTCTAAGATAATCATGGCTAGAGGAAGGAATGAATACATTACAACTATAGAGGAAGAACCAGGGGGAACAGGGCCACAGGCCTCAATTATCTCTTGGTCCTGCTCCATTGTCAGTTGTCCTGTAGTCACACTTCTAGCCAGGGAGGAGAATCTGTGGGCCCAGGAGCTTTCCAGAATGACATCAGATCCTGGACTCTGACTTAGAACTCAAAATTTTTCCTGAAGAATTCCTTTCTCTCTTCTGTTCCACCTTCTACAAGAAATCCTCTGGATAATTCATCAATATGAATGGTCACTTTGCTACATCCCCAAGTGCTTTTTCTTTACAAAATATGTACTACTGAGCACCCTCATTTGATAGAAGATGAAACTTGGGCCCTGTAAGATTTAAAAACACTTTGGGATCCTCACTTGAGGGTTAGAAGTGACCTCAGAAGTCATGCTTTTCAGAGGCAGAAGCTGAGGTCTAGGGAGCAGGAATAGCCCACTTCAGGGTATAGTTGCCTGGCAGCAGAACCTAAGCTTTCTGGCCCCACTTCCCAGCCCCTGCCCATTGGATTGTACCAGATTTCATTAGAGGGCCTCAAGGTCAGCATGGCCAGTGGCAGAATATTGGGTGGGATTAGAAGAACCCGGGGCTTGTTTGTACTGAAGAAATGGCCCACAGTACATTGAAATTGGTATGATGGTTTTCTTCAAGATCTATGTATTGATCTAGGTATATATCTAATCTACTTATCTTTATATCTAATCTATAGATGTCTATATAATTGTATATATATGTATATGTGTATGTATCTGTATATGTTGTGTTTGTCCTTCGTTCTCAAAGAGGACCATGACATCAAGATGATGACATGACTTGCAGTTGACGTTGATTTGAATGAGGGAGGGCTGTGCAAGGTCACAAACCTCACTTTCTTCCCATGAGCCATCTGGGTCCAGTGGCCTGATATTCATCAGGACTGGAGATGGCCCAGGATGCAATGGGAGACCTTGGTCCTTTCAGGCATATGTAGATATACATAGACAGACAGACAGACAGATAGATAGATAGATGGAAAGACAGAAGATAGTAGATAAATAGATAGAAACACACACCCATACTAAAGAGTGTCTGTGTTTTTCCTCCTTTCCCTCTCCCTTCTTTCTTCCCTTCCTTCCTCATGCTTATTTAAAGTAATTCCCAGTTGTCCCCTTGCCAGGAATATTGCAGAAGCCAAGCATCTATGAACATGAATTGGATTAAATGCCTTTGATACCCATTCTTTAATGAGAGAAACTAAATTAGTCAAATACAAAGATGAAACATTTCTTTCTTCAGTGTTTATTGGAACTGTTAATCTGAGGCTCTCTATCTTCAGTCTGATTTCTCCAACTGTCCCTCTGAATGTCATTCTTTCCATACCTCCTTCTCCTCGAATAATTTTCAGTGTATTTCTTCTCCCACAGCCTTTTTGCAGATGTTTTTTTTTTTTTTTTTGGACTGGACTATCTCTACTTTTAATTCTGCCCATTCATATTTTGATAATTTCAGTATTGGAGAAGTTGGTGATTTTGTGACTCTATTAAGTGAACATCTAGAAAAGAAAGTGGTAATCAGAAAAGGGCTGCTAGGGGCTCAGTGGATAAAGTGCTAGGTTGGGAGTCAGAAAGAATCCTCCTCATGACTTAAAATCCTGCTTTAGACACTCAATTCTAGCTTTATGACTCTGGGCAAGTCACTTAACATGATTGCCTCAATTTCCTCATCCTTAAGGAGGAGTAAACAGCCAACCCCTCCAATATCCTTGCCAAGAAAATTCCAAGTGGCGTCATGAAGAATTGTACATGACTAAAAAAATAACTGAACAGCAATCAGAAAAGTCCATCTTCAGCTCATCAATGACCAGTTATAGCAGACTCACCTTATTTCTCTTTTGGACAAGGTTACTAGGCTGCTGTAGAATCTCAGAGGCTGCAGAAATCAGAGAGGCCACTGAGGTCAAGCTTTTCCTGAGCGAGCGTTTCTTCCATATCTTCCATGACGAGGAATAACAATGAACGGGACCTGAATTTCTGAAGCAACTCATTCCACTAATGCACAGCTCTAATAGGGAGAAGTCCTTTTTTTCATTTTCCCTCTGGGCCTTTATCTGATGTGCTCCTGATTTGCAAGTTACACCCACTACTCTTAGCTCAGCCCTTTGTATCTAAGCAGAGATGCTTGAAGGCAGTCACTGTGTGCTTCCCATGTCTTTGTTTCTAAACTTCGTACATGTGGAGTAACCTGTTATCATAGGAAAAAATTTTTTTTTAAGTCTCTATCCCTTGAAGGAGATTTGGTTTCATGGTGAGCAGGGCTAGGATTCTTTGGCTGCTGTTAAGGGTCCATGTGATCTGTGTTGCTGGAAACGCCATTCTTATTGGATAGTATCCAGGTGAAGGAATTTCAATTAGTGGCCTGCTCTATAGAGATTAGAAACATCAGTTGGATAAGCTTTATGTTTTCCACCTTAAAGAGTACACCTTGTTACTTTTAGAGGTAATGCTGTAGTTTTACCATTTGTGGGAAAGATGAAGAGATGTTGAATGATGACCATAGAGAGATGTAGATATGAAAGTCGTTGAAAGACTATATGCAAAGGAAAGATCCTTTTTAATGTGGAGAAGGTTAGTGTTGAATGGGATAGAAGAAATATTTGTTTTTCTATGAAAAACAATTTTCATATTAACTGTCAAGGAAAATGAGAGTGTCATTCCTGTACATGAGTGTCTTGATGACCAAAATGTATATGAAATAAACTCCACCCCAAACTGGAATTCATTCCCTTTTCATGTCTTCTGGTTACCCTGTCTTCATTCAGGCAAAATCTCTTTTATAACAATCCTTTCCTGAACCTCTTTTCCATTAATGCCTTCTTTCTTTTGATTACCTCCAATTTATCTTACATAGATCTAACTTGTACACAGCTGTTTACCCATTCTCTACCCCCCATTAGACTTTGGGAGCCAGAACTTTTCAGTGCATTTGCTTTTATCCTCTACCTTTGTATTGCTAGAACCTAGCACAGTGAAGAAAGGGAATAGGAACATGGAGGGTGAGAGCTCTTTGAATCCATGAGTCAGGGAAAGAGGGCTGGGGAGGCAAACACCTCAGGAAGAGACCACTGGTCATGTGCTCTGATGACTGGCAAAGCCCATTGAAATTGTAAGCAGGGTAGGAACAATACTCACAGAGACATTATGTAGATGTGATCACAGCTAGAGAATATGTGAATAAATGATATTTTTATGGCAAATTAAGGTTTACAAACATTTCACAAATCCTGTTCATTTGATCCCCATAACTTCAGGAGATGAGCTATGGGTGTTATTTTCCCTATTGTACTAAAAAGAAAACTGAAACACTGAGAGGCTAGCTGACTCCATCTTAGATGGGGCCATTTAACTACTTCTGAGTCAACCTAATTGCACTCTCATTTGGGAAGAGAGGAAAGAAGAATGGAAGGAAGGAGGAAGGGAAGGAAGAGAAAGAAGGAAAGTAGATAGGAAAGAAAGAAGGGTTGCATCTGAGGCTAGATTTGAATTCAGATCCTTTTGTCTCCTATGCCAGAGCTCTCTATATTTCACTACCTAGTCACATAGTTCCTCTGGACCTTGTTTTCTTTGCTGTGATTTTCTCAAAATTATAGAATCCTTTTGTAATTTGTGAGAAATGATTTTATTTTATTTTTCCTTTTCTCAGAGATGACTGAGGACAGAAGAGCCCAGTGGGGCTTCTAAGTGATGGATCTGTACTTCATGGACATTTATCCCACACCATTTTTATAGGAATTTGTTGTTATCTAGTTGTTACAGTCATGTCCAACTCTTTGTGAGCCCATTTGGGGGTTTTCTTGGTAAAAATACTGGAGTAGTTTAACCATTTTCTTCTCCACTTCATTTTACATATGAGGAAACTGAGGCAAACAGGTGTGCCCATGGTCATAACGTCTGAGGCCGGATTTGAACTCAGGAAGATCAGTCTTCCTAATTCTAGGCTCAGCAATCTATCCGCTGGACCACCTAGATGCTACTTTACAAGAATTGGATTATGGCTAGAATACAGTGAAAGGCTATGTGGAGCTAAAAATATTGGAATGAAATTGATGGGATCAAAGTTGCAAATTGCATTTACCAACCTAAAGCTATCACTCTCCCCATCCCTCTGATCATGGGTCTGTATATTTGTCAGATGCCTTGGGACCTTCAACTTGGGCAAGGTCATAAAGTCTTGTTGGTCCTGTGAATGAACTTGCTAAATGTGATCAAATTCTAAAATAATGAATTGGTTTGCTGAGAAACTGGAATCCCCTTTTCTATCACAAAGACTTGCTGTCAGTGTGTGTGTGGGAAGGATTCACAACTGTGCTCAGAGTACAGAAGTGATTTCTGATTGTTAAATTATGCCTGGAATAGTATATATGGAGCCAATTTAGCTTCAACAGGCTCCAGTCTGAATGATTTCCTAGCTATATGGGGTTCAACATGTAGTACTTTAAGAGATGGTCATCTCTTGATCTGGAGACTTACTATAAGTAGCCAGTGTTTTTCTGGGTTTTAAGTGAACTATCATATATTCACTATCTATGCATAGTTCCAGAATACGATTATTTTCTTAATTTCTAATCATTTATTTTTATACCAGGATGAATTTTAATGAAAAAAAATAAAAGGAAGAAAAAAGAATATTGAATGAAATTTTCTTTTGATGATTTTTATGTGTATATGTCTGTGTGTATATGATATATATGTGTGTGTATATATATATATATACACACACACATACATGTACATACATACCCACACACATATATATGAAAAGGCTAGGTAAACTCTTTATTGTTAACTGTTACCACAACAACATGAGAGAAAAATCTCTCTACAAAAGTGAAGTTTATATCTTTCACAAGGTGATAAAAAAATTATAACATTGCTAATTTTCTGTCCTAAACTATCCAAATCCAGTCTCAAAGCTATGGATCTTTACACTCGTAAGTGGCTATTCTTTAAAAAAGCAAAATTTCCCTCCCCTCTTTCCTAGAGGCATCAAAATGTTCATCTACAATAAGTAACAATAACTTATAGCATTTGACAAGTAATGTAAATATTTTCTTTCCCAGAAAGATATTTTTTAAAATTTCCCCTTTCATCAGTTCTTCATATCAAAAGGATATTGAAAGGACTACTCTTAATGATCCTTAAGCCAATTCATATATATCTCACCATCACTCCTTCCTTTTCAGAGGGGAGAAGGGGAGATATGAGAAACTTAGGGCTTTACTAAAATACTGGTAAATGATTTCTGCTGAATTTGTCACACCTATGTGAAGGCTTAGAAGGCACATACTGTCAGTCTTTAAGTATTTAAAGGACTTTTAGATAGAAGAGGGATTGCACTTCTGTTGCCTGGGTCCCAGAGTGGAACAAGGAGCAATGGGAACAACCTGCCAGGAGAGAGGTGCAAGGATGGGGTCAGAACATCTTAAAAATTAGAATTATCCCAATGAGAATTGGATTGCTTCAGAAGAATTTGTGATCACAAATTCTCCTTATTAGAAACCTTTGGACAGTCTCCTTGTCACATCTGACTGGGCACAGAATTCTCCTTCAGGCACAGGTTGGAATAGATGAGCTCCTGAGGTCTTGACCTAACTGAGATTGCAGACTAGTCTGATAATTCTCCATAAAGGAAATAGGATGAGTCTTTAATGCAATCAAAATGGCTCTTTTTGCTCACTGCTTTCTTTTCTTTTTATTTATGAAGTCCAATAATAAAACCACCAAACTCATCAACATTGAAAATCCAGAAAATATCAATGGGCAAAAGAAAATCAGATTCAATCCTACTTTGATGAAGAACCCCAGAGCAAGTTGGTGGCAGAAGAAAACACTGAAGCAATTATTCAGATAGAGAGAAGTATGGAAAGAATGTCCCTCCTGAAACAGTATTTAGGTAAGCATTCTAGAAGACAAGGATTTCAGACATAATGTAGTTCCACCAAACGCTAAAGAAGACAAGTTTTTCATATCTCCACTTCAGGAAATTTTAAAAAATAGATTCAAAATGAACCTAAGAAGCACCCAGTGCAACCCACATCTACTGAAGGAGTTGGGGCCAAGAATTTGGAGTAGACAAACACTCAGTCAGTCAAGTTCTCCCAAATCCCCCTCCAAACAATGCTAAAATAATTCCTCAGATCAAATTCTGGAGAATTAGAACCAACAAATGCTCAGGTGAAATGATTTTCCAGTATGTCATAGTGCCAGGGCCAGGAGGAGTACTAGCACTGGTGTTTCAAGGACAGCCAGCAAGGTCCCTTCCTGGATAAAGACCAGAGCATAGAGCAGCAGAGCAGTGATCTATCCTTAGGTTATATCTCCTTGGAAATACCCCAAAACCTACAGACCCCCAGAGCTAGCTCTAAAAGCAGCAGCATAAAACGTCTGAAGGCTGAGACAGTGACCCTTCAAACCCAGGAGCAGAGACTAACTTTAACATGAAATTATAAGTCAAGAAATAGGCTGAAAAAATTGAGCAAACAATAACAAAGATAACCTCCCCATAGAAAGTTACTATGGTGACAGGGAAGATTAAGACAAATTCAAAAGAAGACAATGAAGTTAATACAACTACATGGAAAACCTCAACAAAAAATTTGAATTGGTCACCACAGGCCCACCAGGAATTCTTGGAATGGCTCTTTAACAAAATAAAGTACTAGATGTAGAAGAAAAATTGGGGAAAGAAATGAGAGTGATGCAAGAAAATTATGAAAAGAGAGTCAATAAATAGACTGGTGAGGGGAGCAAAAAAATACTGAAGGAAATAACACCTTAAAACACAGAACTGGTCAAATGGTAAAAGAGATGTGAAAGTTCACTGAAGAAAATAATTCCTTTAATATTAGAATTGAACAAGTGGAAGCTAATGACTTCATGATATATTAAGAAACAATAAAATCAAATCAAAAGAATTTTAAAAATAGAAGAAAATATGAAATAACTCATTGGAAAAACACCTGACCTGGGAAACAGATACAAGAGAGATAAGTTAATAATTTTTTGGACTATCTGAAAGCTGTGATAAAGAAAAGACCCTACTTGCAATATTTCAAGAAATTATCAAGGAAAACTTCCCTGATAGGTTAGAACCAGAGAGTAAAATAGTGATCACAAAATGACAGTTCCTAGCAATGTTATAGCCCAATTCCAGAACCATCAGGTCAAGGATAAAATATTGCAAGCAGTCAGAAAGGAAAAATTCAAATATCATGGAACCACAGTCAGGATCACACAAGATGTATCAACTTCCACATTAAAGGTTGGAGGGCTTCAAATATAATATTTCAAAAGGCAAAGGACCTAGGATTACAACCAAGAATAACCTATTCAGCAAGTATAATCCTTCAGGGCCTAAAATGATTATTTAATGAAAGAGCATTCCTGATGAAAAAGCCAGAGCTCAAAAGAAAATTGAACTTTCTAATAAAAATCAGTAGAAGCTAAAAAGGTAAGCATGAAAGAGAAATAAGGATTAATAAGACTTCAATAAGGTTAAACCATTTGCTTTCCATTATGGGAAGTAGATATACGTAACTCCTAAGACCTTTATCATTACTGGGGCAGTTAGAAGGAGTCTAGATAGACAGAGGGCACAGAAGTGATTTGATTATGTAAGGATTATCTTTTAAAAATAGATAAGCAAGAAAGAGGGATGTATTGAGAGGAGAAAAAAAATAGAAAGTATGAAAGAAATTATATCAACAAAAAATGTGTACAAGGAAGAGCTTTTACAATGAGAGGGGAAATGGGTGGAGGTGGGAAATACTTGGACCTTACCCTCATTGCTCAAAATGGTAATATCCATCCAATTGAGTATAAAAATCTATTTGACCCTAAAGGCAAGCAGGATGGGAAGGGGAGAAGAAAAAGGGAGGGAGGCTGAGAGAAAGGAGGGTGGATTAAGGGAATTAATTTTTAGAAACAATCCACATATATTGAAAAAAATCTCCTCATTTATACCATGTGGAAAACTGTACTTTGCTTGAAGAGGTATCCTCAGCTCTACAGACCAAAAAAGTGAATAATTTGAACTTAGGGAATCATTTTTATGATATTAAAGCAAATGTCAAGGTGTTCAGAGAAGAATTCTTCTGGTTCCCATCCCTTTTACTTGTTCCAGGAATCAGTTTTTCTCCAACCATCTTGTCTTCTGAGAATTATAAAAGTTCAGAGTTAGTAGGGACCTAAATAAAGCTTTCCCACAATGAAGAAATCAGTGCTTTTTTCATCCATTTCATCTCTCTAATAATAATTAGAGATGCCTTACAGAATATTGTATTCCATGCTCTCCAATCTTTTAATGTAGAAGCTGCAAGGTCCTGCATAATCCTGACTGTGGTTTCATGATACTTAAATTGTTTATTTCTGGCTACTTGCAGCATTTTCTCTTTGATCTGGTAACTTTGGAATTTGGCTACAATATTCCTTGGTATTTTCAGTTTGGGATCTCTTTCAGGAAGTGACCAGGAGATTCTTTCCATGACTATTTTACCTTCTGGTGCTTTTCTGAAAGATGTTGTCCAGGTTCTTTTTGGTTTTGGTTTTGGCTCTCATGGTTTTCAGGGAGCCCAATAATTTTTAAATTATCTCTCCTGTATCTATTTTCCAGGTCAGTTGTTTTACCAATGAGGTATTTTATATTTTCTTCACTTTTTTCATTCTTTTGTTTCTGTTTGACTGATTGTCTGTTTCTCTTATTCATTAGCTTCTACTTGCCCAATTCTAATTTTTAACAAATTCTTTTCTTCTATTAGATTTTGTACCTCCTTTTCTATTTGGACCATTTTATTTTTTAAGGAGTTTTTCGTTTTAGTGAGTTTTTGTGCCTTCTTTCCCATTTGTCCAATTCTACTTTTTAAGAACTTGTTTTGCACAGTCACCTTTTGTCCTTCCTTTTCCAAGCTTGACTCTCTCTTGCATACCTATCATTTCTTTTCCCAATTTTTCTTCTACCTCTCTTATTTGACATTTAAAATTCTTCTTGAGCCCTTCGAAAAACACTTTTTGGGCTCGAGACCAGTTCCTCTACCCCTTTGAGGTTTCAGAGGTGGGTATATTGACAATGACAATTATTCTGAATTTTTGCCTTGATCTTCCCTGTCCCCATAATAAAAATATATGGTCACTGTCTGTTTCTGCTTTTTGATCATGGTATTTGCCTAATTCCTGGCTTTTAGATTTGTACTCTCCTGCTGGAGTGCAGGGGGCACTGATCCAAGCTTTTTGTGTTAGAAGCCCGGACCCTGGTCACTGACTTTGTGTGCCAAGGCCACAAGTGCTGGCAGCTGGAGGTTGTAGGGCTCTGGCAGCTTACTTGGTTCTAAGCTGGGGTCAGCAACACTGGAGTTCTTGGGGTTGGGATGGGAAATCTGGCCTCTGGGGAATGTCTGCTCACTCAGGTCTTGCACTTGAATGTTTGACTGCTGAAGCATGTCTGCCAGCCTGGAGCTGTACCTCCCAGAGTTGTGCTTCTTGGAGTTGTGCTGAAGCACCAGGAGATTTGGTAGATTCTTTCAATGCCTATTTTGTCCTCTGGTTCCAGGACATTTCTTGATAATTTCTTGAAAGGTGCCGTCCAGGTCCTCCTTTTGATTGTGAGTTTCAGGTAGTCCAATGATTCTTACATTTTCTCTCTTGGATCTATTTTCCAGGTCAGTTATTTTTTCCATGAGGTATTTTACATTTTCTTCCATTTTTCATTCTTTTGAATTTGTTTGATTCATTCATGATGTCTCATAGAGTCATTACCTTCTATTCTACCAATTCTCACTTTTAAGGTGTTGTTTTCCTCAATTAGCTTTAGTTCTTTCTTTTCCATTTGGCCAGTTTTACTCTTTAGGTAGTTGTTTTCTTCAGCGGATTTTTTATTTCCCTTTCCATTTGGCCAATTCTACTTTTTAAGCAGTTTTCCAAGTTGCTGAGTCTTTGTTCATAATTCTCTTGCATCACTCTCATCTCTTTTCTCAATTTTTCTTCTACTTCTCTTGTATGATTTTTAAACTCCTTTTTGAGCTCTTCCATGAGTTCTTTCTGGGCTTGTGACCACTTTCCATTTTTCTTTGTAGTTTTGCCCATAGGTGTTTTGACTTTATTGTCCTTTTCTGAGTTGGTGTCTTGGTCTCCCCTGTCACCATCATAACTTTCTAGGTTCAGATTTTTGTTGTCGTTTTCTTCTCACCTCCCCACTTTGGGGCTTTTTTCTTTCTTTTAAATTTGAGCTCTGCTCCTAGGGTGGAAGGGGCACTGTCTCCAGATTCTTGTCCTAGTTAGTGGCTTCAGGCCCTGGCTGTCTACCTGGTGCTATACAGATGCTGCCCTGAGGCCCCTGGGGGACCCTCATGCCTGGGGCTGTGATTTAGGGAGAATGGTGGGGATTGGCTGGTGCTGCTGCAGGCTGTAGGGGTCTGACAGCTTACCTGGTGCTGGGCTGAGGTCCTGTGGTAGCGTCTTTTGTGTGCTGAGGCCCAGTGGGATTTTTCTGCATTTTCTGGGGCTACACTGAAGCATGTCAAAGTCAGGCCCCTGGAGTATGCCTGCCTTCCTGGAGCCACGCAGAAACACTGCATTGCAGGTCCAGTTGTCATAGGATGCCTTCCAAGGACTACAATGAAGCCCATAGTGGTTTTTGGAGGTGGAGTCTGCTGGTTCCTGGCTATTGCTAAGGCACATGGGAGTCCTAGTGCTGGTGTTTACCTGTTCTGCCTGCACTGGGGGTCAGGATCTTGCTTTGGTTTTTTCAGTTGGGGCTAGATACTGGCTTGCTGGGATGCTTCCTGTCCTGGAATATGCTCCCTTTTTATCTGAGTAAGATGGATCTTTCTTGTTGATCCTTCAAGTCTCCTAGGCTAAAAGACTGCTCCAGGATTTGTTCTGCCGTGCTATTTTATGGTTGTTTGGTTACTGTGGAGTGAATATGTGAGAACTACAGTGACTTACTGCTTGTTCTGCCATCTTGGCTCCCAGAAGTTACATAGAAAATTTAAAAAAATTCTTGCCTTTAATAACACTCTCCTTCCCCAGAGATACGTACCATTAGATAAAAATAGGTATATTCACACATGCATGCTCACAGGTGCACACACACATGTGTAAAATTATTCTATTTATGCTTCTATCAGTTTTTTCTCTGGATGCAGATAGCATCTTTCTTCATATGACCTTTATATTGTGGAATCACCCCACTATAAACAACTCAGCCACAACCTTTCTTTCATATTACTTTAGAAATGATAACAATTTTAAGAATACTGATAGCACTTTCATATATCATAAGTAAACAGTTTTTCCTATATCAGTGCCTTATAATTAGTTTTTAATGGTTTTCTTATATTTCTTCTGGATCTTTTATATTAAATTTGCCATAGAATTCTGGTCTTTTTGTTACAAATACTTGAAAGTCTTTGAGTTTATAAAATATCTAGTTTTTCCCCACTCAGGATTATATTCAACTTTGCTGAATAAGTTATTATTGGATGTGTCCCCAGCTCCTTTGATCTTTAAAATAAAATGTTCCAAGAGCTACTTTTTTTAAGCATAGAAGCTGCTAGGTCTAAAGAAATTCAGATTGTTTTTATGCAGCATTTAATTTTTTTTCTTGTTTGCAATGTTTTCTTTTGAACCTGGGAAATTTGAAACTTGGTTATGACAATTCTGTATGTTTTCTTCCTAGGATCTCTTTCAGGTGGTGATCAGTGGATTCTTTCTATTTCTACTTTCACCTTCTTATTCTAGAACTTTGGGATACTTTTCCTTAATAATTTCTTGTAACATTGTATCCAGACTCTTTTTTTTTGTGATCATAACTTTAAGGTAATCTGACAACTCTTGTATTGTCTCTCCTCAATCTGTTCTCTAGATCAGTTGTTTTTCTAATGAAATGTTTCAGATTCTTTTTTTTTTAATTTTGTTATATTTTGGTGTCTTATAATGTCATTTGATTCTCCTTGCCCAATTCAAGTTTTCAAGTCATTATTTTCTTCATTAAAATGTTATATCTCCTTTTCCAATTGGTTAACTTTCTTTTAATAATTTTCTTGAATTCTTTTTCTCCTAATTTTTCCTCATTTTCTCTTATTCAATTTTATAATTCCTTTTGAAGTTCTGCCAAGATTTCTTTGTGGAATTGTGACCACTTGACTACTACTCTTCAGGGTAGGAGTGTTTTTTTTAACTTCACTATCTTTCTCTGAATATGAATCAAGGTCTTCTTTAACACCAAAGTAGCCATGGGCAGGTTCTTTGTCCTTTGCTTACTCATTTTTATTTTTAACAGTCTGATATTATTATTACCAAGTTTTAATCCAGAGTTATTTCCTGAATTCTGTCCAGGGACTCAACCTCAGAGACTCTTCTCTTTCTCCCCTAAGCCCTACCCACAATGTCCCAAAAATGTTCTTGCTCCCTCTGGTACAGCACTCATCAACACTTATACTTGCTCCATTTCATCCACAGCCCCAGACAGAGGCTGAAACAGCAGAAGGACCTTCAATCTTCCCCCATTCAGCATATGCTGTTCTTTGGATGAAAGTCTGTGAGTTGCAAGTTGAAGTAAAATTTCTTGAGGCTTGGTCTGCTTCCCTAAGAGCCCAATGTTTGCTGATTCAGTGGAGTCAGCCTGGAGGTGGCCAAACTTAACTCAGACCAAGTCTCAGCCCCTGGAGTCTTCTCTGTGGTCTTCTCAAGTTGTCCTAGAAAGACAACTCATTTACCCCTTTTATTTTTGCTGAGCTATATCCTCTGTCTGTTTGTGGAAGGAATCTGGAGAGCCTGGAAATATCTGGCCTATTCCTCCATCTTTCCAGAATGGTCCTTTCACTCAGACCACATCTTACACGTTGATCCCAACCCCAGCCCTTTCTATACACCAGACTTTCTCTCTCGGTGTCCAGCTTTCTTTGAGATCCTGACTTAGAAGGGAAATCTGGGTCAGATAAGGGAAAATCCTACTG
The DNA here is from genome assembly GCA_023548195.1 of Bettongia penicillata ogilbyi. Lineage (NCBI taxonomy): Eukaryota > Metazoa > Chordata > Mammalia > Diprotodontia > Potoroidae > Bettongia > Bettongia penicillata. The sequence continues at coordinate 3,203,513 of JAJHZJ010000360.1, forward strand.
ATTATCGAAATGATTACTGGAAGAATGAGTTTCCTATGTGCTGGAGGACCTCATAGATTCTTTTTTTAATTAATTTATTTGTTTTCAGTTTCCTACAATAACTTCCATATATTTTAGATTTTTCCTCCTCCACTTTTCCCCTTCTGCCCCACTCCCTCCTCAGGATGTTGTGCAGTCTTGTATAGGTTCTACTCATACATTCCTATTAAATACATTTTCACCTTAGTCACGTTGCACAGAAGAATTAAAATGAATGGGAGAAACCATGAAAACAAAACAAAAGAACATAACACAAGAGAAAATGGTCTACTTCATTCTGCAACCCAATTTCCTATTTCTTTCTTTCTTGCATTGCTGTGAAGGGCTAAGTCTACTAGAAAAATTCCTCACAGACTGTGGTTGTTGCTGCACGCAGAGTTCTCCTGGTTCTGCTCCTTTTGCTTGGCATCAGATCATATAAGTCCTTCCAGGCCTCTCTGAAGTCTTCCTGTTCATCATTTCTTACAGCACAGTAGTATTCCATTACATTCATATACCACAACTTGTTCAGCCATTCCACAATTTATCAGCATCCCCTCAATTTCCAGTTCTTGGCCACCACAAAGACAACTTCTCCCATTTTTATGATCTCTTTGGGATACAGTCCTAAAAGCAATATTGCTGGTTCAAAGGGTATGCACATTTTTGTAGCCCTTTGGTCATAGTTCCAAATTGCTCTCCAGAATGGTTGGATCAGCTCACAGCTCCATCAACAATGAATTAGTATTCCTGCTCTCCTACACCTTCTTCAACATTTATCATCTTCCTGTTGTCCCCATAGATTCTTAACCCCTAACCTTTCACCCACCCTTTGTTTTTGTGTTCTTGGTCATATCCATGGTTCCTCCCACCTTCATCCCAGTAGGATAGCAGAGATGCCCATCTTCTTTTTCTTCTTCTATTGCTATAGCTATCATTCTAGTACAATATTGAACAATAGTGGTGATAAGAAGCAGCCTTGCTTTACCTAGTTTTATTGAGACAACTTCTGGTTTATTATCCCCATTACAGATAATGTTTACTAATGTTTTTAGATAAGACACTACTTACCATTATAAAGAAAGCTCCACTTATTATGTTTTCTAGAGCTCTTTCCTTCTGTATTGTCTGGCATATATTTTCTCATAAATACTTTTATTTTTGATTGATTATGAACATAGATAAAGGCTTTTTTGATCATTGTGGAACTGGTAGCAAAGGATCAAGCCTTGGATATAAACCTTGGGGTCCTTCTCTACCCATAAACAATGAACAGTAATTAGTTTGAGCTAATAATTGCATCTCCTAGATGAAAATGTAGATTTCTGCCTCTGAACAGCATTCAATCAAATAGGGTACTAAATTATGTCAGTGATTTTGTGAGTGTAATGTCCCCTTAATCAGTGGTCTAATGGGCCGTATGTGGTCAGTGGAATCCCTTTTTCCATGACCAGAAAGTGTGTAGTATTAGCTGCTAAATGGATGGTGCATACTGCTGAATCTGCCATCAAGAAGACATTCAAATCTGACCTGAATTATTTAATAACCATGTGACCCTGGGCAAGTCACTTAAACTCTACTCATCTCAGTTTCTTTGATTATAAATGGGGCTAATAACAGCACTGACCTTGCAAGTTGTTGTGAAGATATAATGTGATCATATCTGTAAAGACCTTGGCACAGTGCCTGGCACATTGTGAGCGCTATATAAACACTTATTCCCTTCCCTGTTTCCAACTTTAGAGAAGGCCTCATATCTTGTAGGTTTGCCTATGTGAGGTTTGGTTATGTCTAGCAATGTGTCAATCACCTCACCAACTACGGGAGGAGCTCAGGGCATAGTCTTAGTGATTGAAGATGGCATGGCCAAGGAAAGTTGGGTGCCAAGGACACACCATGACACTCCATGCCTTGGTGACTGGCTGATGCTCATGGCGATCATGCCTACCACATGAGCAATGACGAGAATCTGAGGAGGCCCTGGCACCAATCAGTTCCTGGATCAGGTGAAATATAGGACCTGAAACCACTGAGGAGAGAGTGAGGTCATTGTCACTGGAGGATTCTTTGAGGATGGATGATCTCTCACAGGTGCGATATTCTAGAAAAAAACCTGTAATTGCAAGTTTGTATGTGTATTTCCATGCCTGTGTCTGTTTTATGATGTGCTCATTTGTGTTTTGTGTGTCTTGGGTATGCATGTTGGGTGACATATGTATGTATGTGATGTTTATATACGTGTGACATGGTCTGTCCCTTTTTTCTGTCTTAGTTTCAACAGAATGGTGCCCCACATCATATAAAACCCCTGTATTACCTTCCTCCATACAGCAACCTCATCAAGAACTGGGTAATGAAGAATGAGAGAGAGATTGGGATAGAGAGACCCTGGTCTTGTCACTGAACCTCTGCCTGCCTCAGTTTCCTCAACTGTAAAATGATGATCATGAGACTACCTTTCTATATGTGAAGGTAATATATGTATCCTCTAAGAACTTTACCATTAATTAGGGCAGTTAGAAGGATTCTATATTCAGAGAGGGTCTGGGAGGAAATCAATTGTTTTGAGATGTTTTAAAAAATGAATTGTCAAAAAGATGGATGCCCTGGGGAAAGGAGAATAAGAATGGAGAAAACTATCTTACATACAAGAGGCAAGCAAGAAAGAGAATTTACACTGCAGGGAAAATGGGAATGTCAGTTATTGAACATCACTGTCATCTAAATTGCTTTTGAAAAGGTAAGATAAGTAGATAACCGATTGATAATAGAAACCTATTTTACTCAAAAGGGAAGTAAGAGGTGAAGGGGATAAGACTGGGGAAGATAAAAGAGAGGATAGATGAAAGAAGCTAGGTAGCTAGGTGCATAGAATGTGGGTCTGAATGCAGAAGGATTCCTCTTCTTCCTGATCTGGCCTCAGACATTTAATAGCCATGTGAATCCCAGCAAATCCTTTAACTCTGTTTGCCTCAGTTTCCTCATTTGTAAAATTATCAGGAGAAGGAAATAGAAAACCATTCCAGTATATTTTCCAAGAAAACCAAATGGGTTTTCAGAGAGTTAGAAGTAATTGAAAAATGACTGAAGCACAATAAGAAATAAGGAACAGAGAAGGAAGGTTTCAGAAAAATGTGGGAAGACTTGGATGAATTCTTCCAAAGTGGAGTGAGTAGAAGTGGAACATTGTACACAGTATCAGCAACATTGTAAGGACGCTGAACTATGAAAAACTTAGTTACTATGACCAAGGCAATGATCCAAGACAATTCCAAGGCCTTATAATGTAAAATGCTATCACCCTCCAAGAGAAGATGGAGGGACTCTGAGCGAAGATTGAAGCATCCTTAAACTTTCCTTATTTTTATTGTTTTATTTGTTTGTTCTTTTTACAAAACATTGTAAGTATGGAAATATGTTCTGCATGACTTCACATGTATCATTAATATCAAATTGCTTGCCTTTTAAGGAGGGAAGAAGGTAAGAGAGAGGGACAGAATTTGGAACTCCAAACTGAAATACATATATATACATATATGTATATATATACATGTATATATATATAAATACATTATATATATAGTACACACACACACACTCACATACTCACACACTCACACACACATTATATATATATATATATATATATATATATATATATATACACTAATTTTTCACTTGAATTAGAGAAATAGTTAAATAAATAAAAATAATTTTAATAAAAAAGCAGAGGGGTTGGGATAGAGCCTGAAGGTAACATTCCCCTTCACATACAGAGAATGACTAGGAAAAGGAAAGAAAAGGACTTGAGAGAATGACGTTGCTTTTCTCCCACTCTCGACATAGACAATACTGATTTGTGGGAGATGTTCTCCTTTGAAGAAATCACACGTGTGGTACCAGATCTCACCCCCTCCCCAAACCAATTCCTGTTTTTGTGGCCTCTGGGACATTTCCAGTTCTGTAGAGGATTCCTTGGGTACCAGGATGGTACGGGGCATTTTATTTCCTGTGAGGTAGCTGCAACTGAGACTGGTCAGGATCCTAGGGAAGGGATATCTTTCATGGGTCCCCATATGAGGTATCCCATGGAACCTGTTCATTGTGTCCCTTGGCTTCTTTCCTCCTGATCTTCTAGCTCATCACTTTTGTGTTTCAGAGATGATGAATGCCTTGGCTTCTTCCAGCCATCTGTTGGTTCAGTGCTGAAAGATAAGGATGTTCTGAAATGATGAAGCCATTGCTTCATTAGCTATAAAAGGGGAGGTCTTGAATCTCCCTAGACATGTAAAAAGAGGAAACAGCTTCTATCTTAGACTCTTGATTCAAAACTCCCACTTTGTCACCAGATTTTCGATGGTGAAGGGATGTGTTCTTTGCTCCAATCTTGCCACCATTCTGAAATAGAAAGTAAATTCATTCAGACACCTTTGCACTAGCTAGTCTGGCAACATTTTCTGTTTCTCTTTTCCTTTCCTGAGAAGGTGGTCAAATATCAACCTGCTGGGAAGGGCCAGAGTACAAGGAATGGACTTGGCTGGGGACAAGGAGGCCTTCTTCATAAGCAAAGACAATTATTAATCAGAGGAGTGATAGAGATTTATCTCATTTTACAAACAGACATGCAGCAAATGTTGTGGAGACAATTTAGAGACTTGGTGACAACTAAAAACTTCCAAATAGTAATCCCACAACTGTCTTTGTCCTTGATCAGTCTCCTGACAACAATGCAGATCAGAAACCTCAATCTTTTCTTTGGTCCCAGAACCACCCCATCAATTTAACATAAACCTTATCTGTCTACACATGTGTCAGCCCTATTGAATTGATTATCTTAGATTCTGTGAGGGAAACTGGTATAGCAAACAGATGCCTGTACTTGAAGTCAGGAAAATCTAGTTTCAAATTCAGCCTCTAACTAGCCATTTGATGTGGGACAAGTAATGTAGCTTCTCTAAGGCTTGGTGAATTTCCCCATGTCTCAGATGGGGAAAATAGTGACACCTACATTCTAGGTGGAATGAGGAAACTTTCCAATCTTAAAACAACTCATATAGAGGCTCAATATGACTGCTTCCACATGTATATTATAGAGGCAGCTGCTATATCTTTACCTGCTCCCTACCCCTTTGGAGCATGGGAAGGGATTCCTTGACTGAATCTTCTTGTCTTCTGGTTGAAAGTAAGAATGGAGTGTGTTTACAAAATGCAGATGAAAGCAGGGAAGAAAGAAGGAAGGGAGGGAGGGAGGGAGGGAGGGAGAGAGCTCTTGAATGAGTTCAATCAGAAAATAGAAACTTGGGGAATTCTTTTTTCTAATGTTCTTTTTAATTTTTTTCTTTTATTTATTCATTCATTCATTCATTCATTCATTCATTCATTTATTTATTTATTTAGCTTTTTACAATCATTTTCACAAAATTTTGAGTTCCAAATTTTCTCCCCTTTTAACCTCTCCCCCCACCCCAATACCCCAAGCAATCTAATTTTCCCTATCTCCAATCTGCCCTCTCTTCTGTCATCCCTCCCTTCTCTTGTCTCCATCTTCTCTTTTCTCCTGTAGGGCCAGATGACTTTCTATTCCTCATTAACTGTATGTCTTCTTTCCTAGTAGCAACAACAATACTAAACAGTTGTTCCTAAAACTTTGAGTTCCAAATTCTCCCCATCCCTCCCTCCCCACCCATTCACTTTGGGAAGGCAGGCAACTCAATATAGGCCATATCTGTGTAATTTTGCAAATGTCTTCCCTGATAGTCGTGTTGTATAAAACTAACTGAATTACTCTCCATCCTACCCTGCCCCTCATTGTTTCTCTTCTGTGTTTTGATCCTGTCCCTCCCCAAGTGTTGACTTCAAATTGCTCCCTCCTCCCTTCCATCATCACCCCCCCTTGCTTATCTCCTTCTCCCCCACTTTCCTATACTGTAAGATAGGTTTTCATACCAAAATGAGTGTGCATTTTATTCCTTCCTTTAGTCAAATGTGATGAGGGTAAACTAATTGTTTTTTTTTCTCAGCTCTCCTCTTTTTCCCTCCACTAAGAAGTCTCCTACTTGCCTCTTAAATGACATATAATTACCCCTTCCATTTCACCATCTTTCCTCCCAGTACATTTCTCTCTCACCATTTACCTTAATTTCTTTTAAGATATAGTCCCATCCTATTCAATTCACTCTGTGCACTCTGTCTCTGTATGTGTGTGCATGTGTGTATGTGTGTGTGCATGAATGCATGTACATGTGTGTATGTGTGGTCCCACCAACTACCCAGATACTGAAAAGTTTTAAGAGTTACAAATATTGTCTTTCCATGTAGGAATGTAAACAGTTCACTTATGGTAAATCCCTTAAGACTTCTCTTTGCTGTTTACTTTTTCATGCTTCTTCTCATTCTTGTGTTTGAAAGTCAAATTTTCTTTTCAGCTCTGGTCTTTTCATCAAAAATGATTGAAAGTCCTCTGTTTCATTGAAAGACCATATTTTCCCTTGAAGTATTATACTCAGTTTAGCTGGGTAGGTGATTCTTGGTTTGAGTCCTAGTTCCTTTGCCTTCTGGAATATCCTATTCCACGCCCTTCGATCCCTTAATGTAGAAGCTGCTAGATCTTGAGTTATCCTGTTTGTATTTCCACAGTACTGGAATTGTTTCTTTCTAGCTGCTTGCAAGATTTTCTCCTTGACCTGGGAGTTCTGGAATTTGGCCACAATGTTCCTAGGAGTTTCTCTTTTTGGATCTCTTTCAGGTGGTGATCGATGGATTCTTTCAATACTTATTTTGCCTTCTGGTTCTAGAATGACAGGGCAGTTTTCCTTGATAATCTCATGGAAGATGATGTCTAGGCTCTTTTTTTGATCATGACTTTCAGGTAGTCCCATAATTTTTAAATAGTCTCTCCTGGATCTATTTTCCAGGTCAGTTATTTTTCCCATGAGATATTTCACATTCTCTTCCATTTTTTCATTCTTTTGGTTTTGTTTGGTGATTTCTTGGTTTCTCGTAAAGTCATTGGACTCCATCTGTTCCATTCTAATTTTGAGAGAACTATTAAATTCAGTGAGCTTTTGAACCTCTTTTTCCATTTGGCTAATTCTGCTTTTGAAAGCATTCTTCTCCTCATTGGCTTTTTGAACCTCTTTTGCCAATTGAGTGAGCCTATTCTTCAAGGTGTTATTTTCTTCAGCATTCTTTTGGGTCTCCTTAACCAAGGTATTGACCCATTTTTCATACTTTCCTTGCATCTCTCTCATTTCTCTTCCCAGTTTTTCCTCCACCTGTCTAATTTGCTTTTCAAAATCCTTTTTGAGCTCTTCCAAGGCCTGAGCCCACCCAACATCCCCCTGGGGTGTCTGGGGTACTGAGGCCCCACCCTCCACGTCTTTTCCTGATGGCAAGAATATTTCCTCGTCCTCGTCAGATCCGAATGTCGGGATCATTTGCATTTGTTGGAAAAAACTCTCTATAGTCTTATTTTTCTTCCCTTTTCTAGGCATTTTCTCAGCCAGTTACTTGACTTCTGAGATTCCTGTCCACCCCCACCTAGATCCGCCCAGCTAGTTCTTGAGCTCTGGGATTCAAATGGGCTTTTCGCACCGCTAATCAATGTGAGCTTTAGTTCTGGTGCTGGGGTGGGGGCAGGGCCACCTCCCAGGCTCAGCTCCCTCAGGGGCTTTATGCAGACACTTTCAGGAACAGAGCAGGTGGGGGGGCTGCCTCCCAGGCTCACCTCCCTCTGGGGCTTTATGCAGAGGCCTTCAGTAAAAGAGCGGGGTGGGGCAGGGCCATCTCCGAGGCTCAGCTCCCTCAGGTTGTTTATGCAGAGACCTTCCGTAATGAGGATCCTGCCTGCTGCTGGGGGGAGTCCTGGGCTGGCCGCAGCCACTGCTGCCTCCGCTGCTGCCCACGCCTCTGCCTCCGCCGTTTCCTGCCCCCGTGTCTGCCGCCGCTGCTTTCTCCTGAGGGGGCCCGAGTCACGGAGACACTCCGCTCCCCCTCTCATCCAGCCCAGCCTTCTCTCTCACTGACCTGTAGCTTCTGTGGGCGGAGGGACTTTCCCGGCTGCCGGAGCTTCCATCCCTGAAGCCTGCTTGGATCAGCTTCTCTCGGGCCCCGGCCAGGGCAGCGCTGGGGTGGTGTCCCCTTTCTGGGGTGCGACGGACCCTGGGGACAGGTCTCCAGGGCTCCCTGGAATGGAAATCTCTTCCACTCCGTTTCTGTACCCCTTTCAGTGGTCCAGAAGTTATGGGGGTCTCTTTTTACATTAATTCTATGGGCTGTGGTTTCGGAGCTTGTAAACGTGCGTCCTTCTACTCCACCATCTTGGCTCCGCCCTTTTAATTTTTTTCTTGTAAAAAAGTATTTTTCCAATTATATATACAAGCTATTTTTAATATTAATTTTTATACAAAAATTTGAATTACAAATTTTTCCCCTCTTTCCCTCCTCTCACCCTCCTTAAAACAGTAATGAACTTGATATAGATTATATATGTGTAATTATATAAAACATTTCCATATTAGTTATGTTGTGAAAAAAAGAAACAGAGGCGAGAAAGCCATGAAGAAAAATAAAGTGAAAATAGTTTGCTTCAATCTTCATTCAGAGTCCATCAGTTCTTTCTCTGGATGTGAATAATATTTTCCATCATGAGTCTTTTGGACTTGTATCATTGCCTTGCTGAGAAGAGTGAAGGAATTGGTCAGTCATCACACAATGTTCCTGTTATTATGTACAATGCACTCCTGATTCTTCCCACTTCACTCAGCATCAGTTCATGCAAGTTTTTCCAGGTTTTTCTGAAATCTTCCTGCTCATCATCATTTCTTATGGAATAGCAGGATTTCATTACATTCATGAATCATGGTTTGTTCAGTCATACCTCAACTGATGGGCATTCCTTGCTTTCCAATTCTTTGCCACCACAAAAAAGAGCTATTATAAATATTTTTGTACATGTGCATCCTTTCCCTTTTTTAATGATCTCTTTGGAATACAGATCTAACATTGATACTGCTAGATCTAAGGTATGCATAATTTCATAGCCTTTTGGGCATAGGAACTGGGGAATTCTTAACTCCAGGACTAAGATTCTAATCTCCTATTAACTGAAACCACACACACAGTGTCTGAAGAATCATAAACTCCAAATACACAGCAGTAATTACTAGTGACATCTCCAAATACAAACAGAATCCTTAGTGATAATTCTAATTATGGAAGGCTTTCAATTATTCATAGAAACATTTCGGTGGATCCTACTTGACAGGGGTCCTAAGGTCAGAGGATTCTGTTGAACAGAAGGGCATGGACTTCTCACTTGTTTGGAGGAGGGAGAGAGAGAGAGAGAGAGAGAGAGAGAGAGAGAGAGAGAGAGAGAGAGAGAGAGAGGGAGAGAGAATGTGAGAAAGACTGCAAAGCCAAGCATCTCTATTGCTTATTGGTCCACAGGTGTTTATGTTCATCCTTTGTTGCTGAAGAAGATCATGCCATCAGAGAAATAATGACATGACTTGCACTTGACTTTGTTTTGAGGGAGGGAGGGCTGTGCAGGTCACCAGCCTCCCTTCTCCTCCAGAGCCATCTGAATCCAGTGACCAGATATTCATTAGGATGAATGGAGATGACCCAGGATGAGGCAATTGGAGTTAAGTGACTTGCCCAAGGTCACACAGCTAGTGAGTATGAAGTGTCTGAAGTGAGATTTGAACTCAGGTGCTCCTGACTCCTGCACTGGTGCTCTATCCACTGCACCACCTAGCTGCCTCTGGTCCACAATAGGAGATAAAACAATATCTGACTTCCCCCTCTCTCAGGCTGGAGTAACATGGGCAGAAACTAAGGCAGGAGACATATGAGCAGGCTGCTTGCTGCTTCAAGCTACATAAAATCACAAATTTAGCCATAGATCCTCTCTCAACTCCACATCCCAGGAAAAGGCCATGCTTTCTTTATATTCCTGAAAGTTGGAGGAATGATGATGAAGAAGAATTTACTAATGGTCAACTATGTTCCAAGCACTGTACTAATTATTTCCCAGGTATCCTCATCTGAGTCTGTGCCAGCATAAGTCTGGGAGTCTGGCCCAAATGAGGAACAAGACTTGTCTCTGAACAACACTGAATTAAATAGGGTCTTGCACTATGCCTGTGATTCTGTGATTAAAATGTCACAATTAATCAGTGGTTTTGGGGGGGGTATATGTGGGGAAGGGAATCCTTTTTCCGATAACCAAAGTGTGTTAAGTATTAGCTGCTAGGTGGATGGTACGGAGTGTTGGACCTGGAATCAGGAAGACATTCAAACCTAACCTCAAACATTTGATAACTGTGTAATCCTGGCCAAGTCACATAAACTCAGTACTTGCCTCAGTTTCCTCAATTATAAAATGAGACTAATCACAGCACTGACCTTGCAAGGTTGTTGAGAAGATTTAAGGTGAGCATGTCTGTGAGGTCCTTAACACAGTGCTTGGAACATTGTGAGCTCTATATAAATGAGAAATCTCATATTCTGTAATTTTCCCCTCATGGAGCTTGGTGTTATCTATCAATGTGTCAACTGCCTCACCAACTATGGGAGGAGCTGAAGGCACAGTCAAGCAGCATTAGTGATTTAGGTGGCATGGCCAAGGAAAGTTGGGCACCACAGACACCCTGTGACACTCCATACTTTGGTGATTATGTAATGCCTGCAATCATGTCCATCACATGAACAATGACAAGAGGAGCTGAGGATGCCCTGTCACCATTTTGTGCCTGGACTAGGTAAAAGATGGGACCTAAAAAACCTTGAGAAGAGAGAGAGAGACTTGTTCCTAAAGGATTCAAAAGGAAGCTGAATGATCAATCACAGCCTGCGTATTCCAGACCAGATTGTGGTTTAGTGGTGTGTGTGTGACACTTATATGCCCACATCTGTTGCATGATATGTTCATTGGTATGCTTTATGTGGTATGTCCTTTATGCATGTGTGTGCTGAATATGCATATTGTGTGACATGTGTATGTGCTGTGTTTGTTATATGTATTTGCGTGTGATGGTGTGTTGACTTCCCCTGCCTTGGCCTCAATAGGTTGCCTCCTGTCATAAAATACCCCTAAAAGATTTTCTCCCACACTGGGACTTCATCAAGAACTGTGTCATTCAGTGTGGAAGAGACTGGATTAGAGAAAGTCATAGAGAAAGAAAAATTCAGAGAGACTGAGGCCTGGAGAAACAGAATGTAGACAAGCGAGGACGCTGAGTCCCAGCCTTGAACTTTAGAGGCAGAGAAATATTTATTTCAGTTCCTATAATATCGGTGGGAGGAGGAAAAGTAATGGAGGAGTGGGAAATGGAGAGAGGGGTGTTGCTGAGCTGGTTTCCACTGTTCTGGGCAGGGGAAGGGAAAGGAGGCCTGAGAAAACCTTGTGGATCAAGCCTGAGAGAAGACAAGGAAAGGGGGATCATGGACCGTGGAACCTTGAGGAATTCCCCCCCCCCACATATCTTAGCATAATGCCTGGTATACATTAGGCACCTCATAAATGCTCATTCGTTACTCAAAGTTCAAAAGATAGGCACCAAGGGAAAATATGGGGAGACTCCTGACTTCCCTGCCAGGTAAATGGGACACGGGCTGCAGCTGGATAGGAGAGCTCATTTCATGGGCTCTTGTGCGTGAGCATTTTCTGATCATTAGAATGATGTCTCCCGGGTGTTGGCGAGGCGGGAGTCCCTTCTCTCACCTTCCAACTCCTGCTCGTCCGCCAGGGCCCTTTGGAGGACCACCCTGAGGGGCTCCCTCCCTCTTCCATGCCTTTTTCTGCCCAGCAAGAAGTAAATGAGGGGGTATGTGCTGCTGTTCACGCAGGTCAGGAGCGTAGGGAGCCAATAGGGCATGAAATCTAAGTGCAAATGCGGCAGTGGACCTTGTATTCCCGCGGGCAAGCCACAGAGGAGGCACACGAGCACCATGAGCAGGACGAGGAGGTAGAGCCTGGGGGGCTGCCGGCGCTGGGAGCTGCACTGGACCCTCAGCAGCAGAGTCAGGCTGGGGTGAAGTGGACTAACCATACAAACGGGACGCTAGGGATTGCGCGACAGAAAAACGTGCTGTTTACGTAACCACAAAGGCCAAAATCCAATGCCCAGGACAGTCCAGTCAGAGCCCAGAGGACAGCGCACACAACCACAGATGTGTGCTTGGGACGGTCATGGAGGTACCAGCTGGGGAAGAGCACGGCTAGGGACAGCGCTCGGTGCTGATCGCAGCCAGGAGGCTCCGGCCCACAGTGTAGAAAAAGAATGTGGCGTTTATCAAAAACACGTTAGTGTTAGCGTAAGTGAAAAATACAACAGAGCTCCGTAGGAGGAGGAAAAAACGGCTGCAAAAGAAAAGGATGTCGGCCCCAGTCAGGTTGAGGATATAGATCGAGAAGGAATTCCTCGGGATGGCGAAAATCAGGAGACACAGGACGATGCTGTTTCCTGCCAGCCCTAGCAAGGTAATGACCATTTCGAGGATCAGCGTCACGTCAAATTCTCCAGGTGCCTCAGCTGGAAGATCTAAACTCCCGTTTTCACTTCTCTTCTTTGCGTTGTCATGAACATATTCCAGCTGCCCAAACACTGTCATGGTGGTTGGTCCCAGCGCCATGAAGCTGGCTCCTCTCAGACGCCCTGGGGACAGGAAGACAAGGGAGGGCATTAGAGACTTTCCAGAGATTTCCTCCACTTCCCCTTCTCCGGACTGAGAGTCTGTTCTTTTCCATTCCCTCTCTCTTGGTGGCCGCTACGTGGAGAATCAATGCGCAGAGCTCTGGGCTAGAGCAAGACCTGATTTCTAATGTAGTCTCGGACATTTAGTATTTATGTGGCACTAGACGAGGTACTTAACATCTGTCTGCCTCGGGCTCTGCAATTGTAACATGGGGTTAATAAGAGCACCTACCTCACAGAGTTCTTTTGTGGATCAAATGAGGTAACATTTGTAAAATGTTTAACACGGTGCACATAGCAGATGCCTAATAAATGATTGTTCCTTGTATTTTTTCCTACCATGGTGGTATAGTGCGATATAAAAAGGAGCTTCCTACATGGTATTAGGGATGCACTTGCCTCTCCACTTTTTGTTTTTTCTTTAGACTGTAGAAGAATCCACCAGGACTTGGCTACCTTCTATGACCCGTGTGGACAGGCTTAAGGGGTGGCTGAACCACATGATGCAACAGACATTTTTTTTCATTTATATATGGTGGAATGCATTGACTTGTTCATTTACTTATTATTTCATTTAAGAATTCATAAATTTCTTCATATTTTAAAATATCTATCAACAGTTTTTCATTTTCCATCATTTTTGTTACCCAATATCATGCCTCCCTCTTTTTTAATCAATAAATAATACAGAAAGAGAAAAATGCTTTACACAACTAGCCATCATATGAATCAAGTCCAACAATATATACATTATTCCACACCCATAGTCACCCATCCCTGGAAAGGAGGGAAGGAAATGTAATAAGTTTTGTATTGTTTTTCTTTGTTAACTTTCAATAAACAGTAGTATATGTGAGATACTGAGAGCAAAATCATTTTCTGCCTCAGGCTTGGTGTTGAAAACATAAAGAAAATGAAATTGTCTCTCCCCTAAAGTAGATGATGATCTACTGTGGGTGAGCAGAGGGGAGGAGCTTGCAGCACAGGTAGTCACTTTAGGTAGAACCAGATAAGTAACCAGCACAGAACAGGAAGTTTTTTTTTTTCTGTTACTTCTTCTATTGCATCTTTATTGACAGATGATGTCTCTTAGGGACAAATGAGCATAACAGAGTCTGGATATTTCTCCAGACTGAGACAATGAGATAAATAAAGGCAACCTTTCTGACTGAGCCAGAGACTTGGGAGGAAAGAGAGGAGATAAGAACACTGGCTTCCTCTGTCATTGGGGATCACCAAAGGATTCAAAGCAAGATTTCTTGTCACTGCATGGGATCATGTGGAAAATATTTTTACTTGTCATTCAGAAATAGTGAATGAATTATATAAATATATGTATAAAAAGAGAAAAGAAATCCTAAAAGGAAATTACTGAAATCTCTTACAACCAGAATTTCGAACAAAGTGGAAGTGGGAAGAATGCACTGTCCCTATTTTCTAAATGAAAAATACCAGGAATGTTATGGCCAAAATGCAGGACTTTCCAGTCAAAGGGGAAAAAAATCACTGCAAAAACCATGAAAGAAAGAATTCAAGTATTAAGGAGCCACAATTGAGATCACACATAATTTAACAACAGAGAACTTGTGTAAGATATGCCAGAAGGCACATAGTAGAGGCTTACAGCTATAACTATCTTACTCTGTAGAAATGAATATAATACTACAGGGGAAAAAGAGACATTTAAAAAAATATTTATTTATTTATTTATTTAACTTTTTACATTCATTTTCACAAAATTTTGGGTTCCAAATTTTCTCCCCTTTTATACCCTCCCCCACCCCAATACCCCAAGCAATCTAATTTTCCCTATCTCCAATCTGCCCTCTCTTCTGTCATCCCTCCCTTCTCTTGTCTCCATCTTCTCTTTTCTCCTGTAGGGCCAGATGACTTTCTATTCCTCATTAACTGTATATCTTCTTTCCTAGTAGCAACAACAACACTAAACAGTTGTTCCTAAAACTTTGAGTTCCAAATTTTCCCCATCCCTCCCTCCCCACCCATTCCCTTTGGGAAGGCAGGCAATTCAATATAGGCCATATCTGTGTAGTTTTACAAATGACTTCCCTGATAGTCGTGTTATGTAAGACTAACTGAATTACCCTCCCTCCTAACCTGCCCCTCATTGTTTCTCTTCTGTCTTTTGATCCTGTCCCTCCCCAAGTGTTGACTTCAAATTGCTCCCTCCTCCCTTTGCCCTCCCTTCCATCATCCCCCCCCTTGATTATCTCCTTCTCCCCCACTTTCTTATACTGTAAGATAGGTTTTCATACCAAAATCAGTGTGCATTTTATTCCTTCCTTTAGTCAAATGTGATGAGGGTAAACTTCTTGTTTTTTTGTTTTGTTTTGTATTTTTTTTCTCAGCTATCCTCTTTTTCCCTCCACTAAAAAGTTTCCTACTTGCCTCTTAAATGACATATGTTACCCCCTTCCATTTCACCCTCTTTCCTCCCACTACATTTCTCTCTCACCATTTACCTTAATTTCTTTTAAGATATGGTCCCATCCTATTCAGTTCAATCTGTGCTGTCTGTCTCTGTATGTGTGTGCATGTGTGTACATGTGTGTGTTATCCCACCAACTACCCACAAAAGTTTTAAGAGTTACAAATATTGTCTTTCCATGTAAGAATGTAAACAGTTCACTTCTGGTAAGTCCCTTAAGACTTCTCTTTGCTGTTTGCTTTTTCATGCTTCTTCTCATTCTTGTGTTTGAAAGTCAAATTTTCTTTTAAGCTCTGGTCTTCTCATCAAGAATGATTGAAAATCCTCTGTTTCATTGAAAGACCATATTTTCCCCTGAAGTATTATACTCAGTTTAGCTGGGTAGGTGATTCTTGGTTTGAGTCCTAGTTCCTTTGACCTCTGGAATATCCTATTCCACGCCCTTCGATCCCTTAATGTAGAAGCTGCTAGATCTTGAGTTATCCTGGTTGTATTTCCAAAGTACTGGAATTGTTTCTTTCTAGCTGCTTGCAAGATTTTCTCCTTGAGCTGGGAGTTCTGGAATTTGGCCACAATGTTCCTAGGAGTTTCTCTTTTTGGATCTCTTTCAGGTGGTGATTGATGGATTCTTTCAATACTTATTTTGCCCTCTGGTTCTAGAATGTCAGGGCAGTTTTCCTTGATAATTTCATGCAAGATGATGTCTAGGCTCTTTTTTTGATCATGACTTTCAGGTAGTCCCATAATTTTTAAATTGTCTCTCCTGGATCTATTTTCCAGGTCAGTTGTTTTTCCCATGAAATATTTCACATTCTCTTCCATTTTTTCATTCTTTTGGTTTTGTTTGGTGAATTCTTGGTTTCTCGTAAAGTCATTAGACTCCATCTGTTCCATTCTAATTTTGAGAGAATTATTATCTTCAGTGAGCTTTTGAGCCTCTTTTTCCATTTGGCTCATTCTGCTTTTGAAAGCATTCTTCTCCTCATTGGCTTTTTGAACCTCTTTTGCCAATTGAGTGAGCCTATTTTTCAAGGTGTTAATTTCCTCAGCATTTTTTTGGGTCTCCTTTACCAAGGTATTGACCCGTTTTTCACACTTTTCTTGCATCTCTGTCATTTCTCTCCCAGTTTTTCCTCCACCTGTGTAACTTGCTTTTCAAAATCCTTTTTGAGCTCTTCCAAGGCCTGAGCCCACCCAACATCCCCCTGGGGGAGGCCCCGCCTTCCACGTCTTTCCCTGATGGCGATAATATTTCCTCATCAGATCATTTGCATCTGTTTGAAAAAACTCTCTATAGTCTTGTTTTTCTTCCCTTTTCTAGGCATTTTCCCAGCCAGTTACTTGACTTCTGAGATTCCTGTCCACCTCTGCCTAGATCCGCCCAACTGGTGCTTAGGGTCTGAGATTCAAATGGCCTTTCAGTGGCAGGCGTGGCCGCTAATCAATGTGACCTTCTGTTCTGGTGCTGGGGTGGGGGCAGGGCCGCCTCCCAGGCTCAGCTCCCTCAGGGGCTTTATGCAGAGGCCTTCAGTAATAGAGCGGGGTGGGGGCAGGGCTGTCTCCCAGGCTCAGTTCCCTCAGGTTTTATGCAGAGACCTTCCGCAATGAAGATCCTGCCTGCTGCTGGGGGATTCCTGAGTCCTGGGCCACTGCCGCCTCAGCCGCCGCCCACGCCTCTGCCTCCGCACCTTCCTGCCCTGTCTCTGCCGCAGCCACTTCCTCCTGTGGGGGCCCGAGTCACGGAGACACCCTGCTCCCCTTCTCGTCCAGCCCAGGCTTCTCTCTCACTGACCTGTAGCTTCTGTGGGCGGAGGGACTTTCCCGGCTGCCAGAGCTCCCGTCCCTGATGCCTGCTCGGATCAGCTTCTCTGTGGCCACGGCCAGGGCAGCGCTGGGGTGGGGTCTGCTTTCTGGGACGGAAATCTCTTCCACTCCGTTTCTGTACCCCTTTCACTGGTCCAGAAGTTATGGGGGTTTCTTTTTACATTAATTCTATGGGTTTTGGTTTCAGAGCTCGTAAACGTGCATCCTTCTACTCCGCCATCTTGGCTCCACCGGAAAAAGAGACTTTTAATGAAATAGAGGACTTCCAAGCAATCCTGATGAAAAGACCAGAGATATGTCGAGACAATGAAGTTCAAACTCAAGAGTCAAGAGAAACATGAAAAGGTAAGCAGAAATGAACCACGATAAACCAAAGAAAGGAAAGGTGCTTACATTCCATTATGTACAGATGGTACACATGTACCTTCTAAACCTGGATATCATCAGTGGGCTTGGAGGGAGTCAAATAAGAAAAAAGATTGGAAGGAGGTCTGTTTTTTCTTGATGATATCAAGGAAAGAATGGAAAGAAAAAGGAAAAGGAATACACTGGGTTGGGGAAGGGAGGAAAGGAAATATATGGACAATTTCTCAAAAAATCAGGTTGTGAAAGTACATGTGTAGAAAAAGAAGGTGTAGGTGGTGGTGGGGAGTGGCAGAATCTTCAACCTCACTCTCATGTGAACTGATCAAAGTAGAACAGAACACACACACAAAGACACAATTGGGTACAGAAATATATTTCATTCAATAGGGAAATCTATGGGAAAAGGAAGAATTGAGATGGAAAAATTAAAGAGCAGATTGAGGAAGAATTGAAAATGTTAAATCAGCGTTTCTTAGAACATGATTACATGATTATCAGGTATCAAAGAGGGGATTTCTTTTCAGACATGGATTGGAACAGTCACTCTAATGGGAGCTAAAAATTTTCCCTGCCCATTAATAAATTTCAGGTGGGGCTATTAAGGGAAACTTGATTTGGGGAGGCTTGTTTTACACGAAGGCCCACACCTTTTGTTCATTGCTAATGAGGCACTGGGTCATAAGGGTCATGCCCCCAGCTCTGAAAAGTATATATATAAATATATATATATATATATATATATATAATATGCATTATATATAGTATATATTATATATGTATATATGAAAAGTATATATATATACAAAAAGTATGCATATATGAAAAGTATGTATATATATACATATGAAAAGTATGTATGTGTATATATATATATATATATATATATATGTACTCTGAGGGGAGGTTTTGCTTTGGGGCTCAAATCATTGGAAGTGTGCTTGTGTGATTAGGCCAGACAAGACCCTGTGTAGGTATTAAGGTGTCCCCCTCTCCCTTGAAAACCCAGATATTGGTGCTTCTGTCTCTGGTAATGACATATGTGTTGTCTATGGTCAACCAGTTGGAAGTCCTGTCTGTTGGTCTTTCTGTTTATATTTTCTCTGAATAAATAGGTCTAGGCCTCCAGAAATAGAAAAAGACCACATGGTTATATCCAAACTCTGTGTTCTACGTTTACATCTTTTGAAATGAAATAAAATTCCTTTAGTCAACCTTGCAGCTTTTGAGTCCCCATGTGACTTGATTTGCTTCCATGCAACCATCATTCACAATATAGTGCATCCATATAATGTGTGATAGTTTCACAACCAGACAATAAATTTTAGGTTCTAATATCATATATTTTTATGTTTTTAATATAACTTCTAACAAAAAGACAAAAAAAGACTAGCTGGGCGGATCTAGGCAGGGGTGGAGAGGAATTTCAGAAGTCAAGTAACCAGCTGCGAAAATGCCCAGAAAAGGGAAAAAAAATAAGACCATAGAAGGTTACTTTCTTGGTGAACAGATGTTTCCTCCTTTTCTTTCTGATGAGGAAGAACAATGCTTACCATCAGGGAAAGACATAGAAACCAAGGCCTCTCTATCCCAAACATTCAAAATACATACTCAATGGACTCAGGCCATGGAAGAGCTCAAAAAGGATTTTGAAAATCAAGTGAGACAGGTGGAGGAAAAACTGGGAAGAGAAATGAGAGAGATGCAAGAAAAAGCATGAATGGGTCAATACCTTGCTAAAGGAGACCCAAAAAAATGCTGAAGAAAATAACACCTTGAAAAATAGGCTTACTCAATTGGCAAAAGAGGTTCAAAAACTCACTGAAGAAAATAGTTCTCTCAAAATTAGAATGGAACAGATGGAGGCTAATGACTTTCTGAGAAACCAAGAAATCACAAAACAAAACCAAAAGAATGAAAAAATGGAAGAGAATGTGAAATATCTCATGGGAAAAACAACTGACCTGGAAAATAGATCCAGGAGAGACAATTTAAAAATTATGGGACTACCTGAAAGCCATGATCAAAAAAAGAGGCTAGACATCATCTTTCATGAAATTATCAAGGAAAACTGCCCTGATATTCTAGAACCAGAGGGAAAAATAAGTACTGAAGGAATCCACTGATCACTGCCTGAAAGAAATCCAAAAAGAGAAACTCCTGCGAATGTTGTGGACAAATTCCAGAATTCCCAGGTCAAGGAGAAAATATTGCAAGCAGCTAGAAAGAAGCAATTCCAGCATTGGGGAAATAAAATCAGGATAACACAAGATCTAGCAGCTTCTACATTAAGGGATCAAAGGGCACGGAATAGGATATTCCAGAAGTCAAAGGAACTAGGACTCAAACCAAGAATCACCTACCCAGCAAAACTGAGTATAATACTTCAGGGGAAAAAATGGTCTTTCAATGAAATAGAGGACTTTCAAGCATTCTTGATGAAAAGACCAGAGCTGAAAAGAAAATTTGACTTTCAAACACAAGAATGAGAAGAAGCATGAAAAAGTAAACAGCAAAGAGAAGTCATAAGGGACTTACCAAAGGTGAACTGTTTACATTCCTACATGGAAAGACAATATTTGTAACTCTTAAAACATTTCAGTATCTGGGTAGTTGGTGGGACTACACACACACATACACACACATGTACATGGGTATGCACACACACACACACAGACAGAGAGCACAGAGTGAATTGAGTAGGATGGGATCGTATCTTAAAAGAAATTAAGGTAAATGGTGAGAGAGAAATGTAGTGGGAGGAGAGAGGGTGAAATGGAACGGGGTAAATTATCTCTCATTCTAGAGGCAAGCAGGAGACGTTTTGGTGGAGGGAAAAAGAGGAGGGCTGAGAAAAAAACAAGAAGTTTACCGTCATCACATTCGACTAAAGGAAAGAATAAAATGCACACTCATTTTGCTATGAAAACCTGTCTTACAATACAGGAAAGTGGGGGAGAAGGAGATAAGCAGGGTGGGGGGGGATGATGGAAGGGAGGGCAATGGGAGGAGGGAGCAATTTAAAGTCAACACTCAGGGAGGGACAGGATCAAAAGACAGAATAGAAACAATGGGGGGCAGAATAGGATGGAGGGAAATACAGTTAGTCTTACACAGCACGACTATTATCGAAGTCATTTGCAAAACAACACAAATATAGCCTATATTGAATTGCCTTCCTTCCCAAAGGGAATGGGTGGGGAGGGAGGGATGGAGAGAATTTGGAACTCAAAATTTGAGGAATAACTGTTTAGTATTGTTCTTGCTACTAGGAAATAAGAAATACAGTTAATGGGGAATAGAAAGTCATCTGGCCCTACAGGACAAAAGAGAAGATGGGGACAAGAGAAGGGAGGGAGGATAGAAGAGAGGGCAGATAAGTGATAGGGGAAATTAGAATGCTCGGTGTATTGGGGTGGGGGTAGGGGACAAATGGGGAGAAAATTTGGAGCCCCAAATTTTGTGAAAATGAATGTAAAAAGTTAAATAAATAAATTTATATTAAAAAAAAAGAAAAAAGGAATCCTTGCACTACTATATTAAAGTAAATGCATAAAAAATAAAATAGCTACAATTCATATATCAAACTTGGTGACACTCATTCACAAATGCACTCAAAAACTATGGGAAAGAAGAGACAGACATTTAAAAGAACCTGGCTGGGAAACACAAGAGGGAGAAGAATCCTTTTCTTAGGGTACCTTGAAGCTAAGTGAACAAATTCCTCAATGATTAACCCACTTCCACTCCACCATAGCAATACTTTCTCAATGTTTCTGAAGCTCATATTGGCATTTCTGAAATACCATTCTCCAACTTCCTTTATTCTCCTCTCCATCCACCTATATACCCATATGTATGTGTGTACGTTATATATGTATATGCATGTATGCATATATAAACACATATTCTTTCATTTTCCTGTGTTTTTATGAATATATGTATCTGTTTGTATACACAAATGACATGTATGTACATGCACTTCTAACTTATTTCTTTTTTTTTAAATTTATTTATTTAACTTTTTACATTCATTTTCACAAATTTTTGGGTTCCAAATTTTCCCCCCTTTTATCCCCTCCCCCCATCCCAATACCCCAAGCAATCTAATTTTCCCTATCTCCAATCTGTCCTCTCTTCTGTCATCCCTCCCTTCTCTTGTCTCCATCTTCTCTTTTCTCCTGTAGGGCCAGATGACTTTCTATTCCTCATTAACTGTATGTCTTCTTTCCTAGTTGCAACAACAATACTAAACAATTGTTCCTAAAACTTTGAGTTCCAAATTCTCTCCATCCCTCCCTCCCCACCCATTCCCTTTGGTATGGCAGGTAATTCATTATAGGCCATATCTGTGTAGCTTTGCAAATGACCCTCCTGATAGTCGTGTTGTGTAAGACTAACTGAATTGCCATCCCTCCTAACCTGCCCCTCATTGTTTCTCTTCTGTCTTTTGATCCTGTCCCTCCCCAAGTGTTGACTTTCAATTACTCCCTCCTCCCTTTGCCCTCCCTTCCATTATCCCCCCCCCAATATCTCCTTCTCCCCCACTTTCTTATACTGTAAGATAGGTTTACATACCAAAATGAGTGTGCATTTCACTCCTTCGTTTAGTCAAATGTGATGAGGGTAAACTTCTTGGTTTTTTTTTTTTTTCCCTCAGCTCTCCTCTTTTTCCCTCCACTAAAAAAATCTCCTGCTTGCCTCTTAAATGACATATAGTTACCCCCTCCCATTTCCCCCTCTTTCCTCTCACTACATTTCTCTCTCACCATTTACCTTAATTTCTTTTAAGGTACGGTCCCATCCTGTTCAGTTCAATCTGTGCTCTCTGTCTCTGTATGTGTATGCATGTGTGTATATGTGTGCATGCGTGTACATGTGTATGTGTGGTCCCACCAACTACCCAGATACTGAAAAGTTTTAAGAGTTAGAAATATTGTCTTTCCCTGTAGGAATGTGAACAGTTCACTTCTGGTAAGTCCCTTAAGACTTCTCTTTGCTGTTTGCTTTTTCATGCTTCTTCTCATTCTTGTGTTTGAAAGTCAAATTTTCTTTTAAGCTCTGGTCTTCTCATCAAGAATGATTGAAAATCCTCTGTTTCATTGAAAGACCATATTTTCCCCTGAAGTATTATACTCAGTTTAGCTGGGTAGGTGATTCTTGGTTTGAGTCCTAGTTCCTTTGACCTCTGGAATATCCTATTCCACGCCCTTCGATCCCTTAATGTAGAAGCTGCTAGATCTTGAGTTATCCTGGTTGTATTTCCAAAGTACTGGAATTGTTTCTTTCTAGCTGCTTGCAAGATTTTCTCCTTGAGCTGGGAGTTCTGGAATTTGGCCACAATGTTCCTAGGAGTTTCTCTTTTTGGATCTCTTTCAGGTGGTGATTGATGGATTCTTTCAATACTTATTTTGCCCTCTGGTTCTAGAATGTCAGGGCAGTTTTCCTTGATAATTTCATGCAAGATGATGTCTAGGCTCTTTTTTTGATCATGACTTTCAGGTAGTCCCATAATTTTTAAATTGTCTCTCCTGGATCTATTTTCCAGGTCAGTTGTTTTTCCCATGAAATATTTCACATTCTCTTCCATTTTTTCATTCTTTTGGTTTTGTTTGGTGAATTCTTGGTTTCTCGTAAAGTCATTAGACTCCATCTGTTCCATTCTAATTTTGAGAGAATTATTATCTTCAGTGAGCTTTTGAGCCTCTTTTTCCATTTGGCTCATTCTGCTTTTGAAAGCATTCTTCTCCTCATTGGCTTTTTGAACCTCTTTTGCCAATTGAGTGAGCCTATTTTTCAAGGTGTTAATTTCCTCAGCATTTTTTTGGGTCTCCTTTACCAAGGTATTAACCTGTTTTTCATACTTTTCTTGCATCTTTGTCATTTCTCTTCCCAGTCTTTCCTCCACCTGTGTAACTTGCTTTTCAAAATCCTTTTTGAGCTCTTCCAAGGCCTGAGCCCACCCGACATCCCCCTGGGGTGTCTGGGGTACTGAGGCCCTGCCCTCCACATCTTTCCCTGATGGCAAGATTACGTTCTCGTCCTCGCCATCAGATCCGAAGGTCGGGATCATTTGCACTTGTTGGAAAAAACTCTCTATAGTCTTATGTTTCTTCCCTTTTCTAGGCATTTTCCCAGCCAGTTACTTGGCTTCTGAGATTCCTTTCCACCTCTGCCTGGATCCGCCCAGCTAGTGCTTGGCCTCTGAGATTCAAATGCCCTTTCCGTGGCAAGCTTTAGTTCTGGCGCAGGGGTGGGGGCAGGGCTGCCTCCCACGCTCGGTCCCTCAGGGGCTTTCTGCAGAGACTTTCAGTAACGGAGCGGGTGGGGGCGGGGTGGGGGGCCGCCTCCTATGCTCAGCTCCCTCAGGGGTTTTATTCAGAGGCCTTCAGTAATAGAGCTGGGTGGGGGCAGGGCCGTCTCCCAGGCTCAGCTCCCTCAGGTTGGAAAGACCTTCAGTATTGAAGATCCTACCTGCTGCTGGGGGATTCCTGAGTCCTGGGCTGCTGCCGCCTCAGCCGCCGCCCATGCCTCTGCCTCCGCGGCTTCCTGCCCCTGTCTCTGCCGCTGCTGCTTCCTCCCGAGGGGGCCCGAGTCACAGAGACGCTCCGCTCCCCTCCCCTAGCCCAGCCTTCTTTCTCACTGACCTGTAGCTTCTGTGGGCGGAGGGACTTTCCCGGCTGCCGGAGCTTCCCCAGGAGCTTCCCTCTCTGAAGCCTGCTTGGGTCAGCTTCTCTGGGGCCGCGGCCAGGGCAGCGCTGGGGGTGGGATCCACTTTCCAGGGCACGATGGACCCTGGGGACGGCTCTCCAGGGCTCAGTGGAACGGAAATCTCTTCCCCTATGTTTATGCACCCCCTGCCGTGATACGCAATTTATGGGGATCTCTTTTTACCTCAATTCCATGGGTTGTGGGCTCGGAGCTCATAAATGTGCATCCTTCTACTCCGCCATCTTGGTTCCGCCCCCTTCTAACTTATTTCTTGACACATATTTCTCTTTTTGCTAAATGCTTTTTGAATATCTTTAACTGAATGTCCTATAGTATTCTAGGTTTATACCTAGATGGTATTTGCCTCCCCACTAACCTTCAGGCTCAAACTGCTCCTCCTGGTGATTACTCATATGTGGGTTCTCTTCCCCATTAAAATGTAAGTTTTGTTTTCCAGTCAGGATGGAACTCATAACAACACTATCCAGGTGATCTCTAAGTCAGGCAGACACACACAGCCATCCTCACCAGAATTAGGAATCTGCTCCAAAGCCTCTTCTGCTTTTCTTCCTCAAGACAGAGGTAGCAGCCAAGAGCAACTGATTTGAATGAAAAACCACCCTTCTCCTTAATCCTAGGTGACTGACCGGCACTATCAGTCACTAAAACCCTTGCTCAATGAAATCTATGTTCTTTCTGACCGATCAGGAGTCACTCAGCTGAAGCCTTCTCCCATTTCCCAATTTCTAAGTCCCAGAGCTCCCACAGAGCAGGTTTTCACTGTCCCATCCCCCAATTCTTCTAGCAGGTTTTCATTTCCCAAGTTTTCTTACTTCAGTGACTTAAAGGAGAGGCTCCTGAATTTCAATGGCTCATCTTTTTTTTTTAAAATGGTAACAATCCCACAAATTTCCCCCATCTAATCAATAGTCCTTGGAAAAACCTGTATCTCAAAATTATGACCTGATTTCTCATCGTATTCACCTTTACCCTCTTTAATCATGAAATGTGCCTGTGCAGATGACCTGAGTTACCATATTCCTTCACTGGTTTGTAATCTCTGATGTCCTTGAAATTATGTTAGTTTACATTCATAATTCCCCAGTGTGTGGTAATTAAAATATTATCTTCACATCTTTATAGCAAATCCAAGACAATATTCTCATACAAATGAACGTTTTATTTTCCCCCAAGTAATATATTCACACACACACAATTTCCCCAAGTAATACATGTGTATATATTTAATATTCAAAGTACTGCTCATTTTTCTGTCATAACTGCCCACATCCTGTCTTAAAGCTGTGTGCCTTCACACTCATCTATCAGCAATCTTTTTTTAAAATTCAAAGATAGTTCTTTTCCTTCTCCTTTGAGTTATCGAAATATTCATCTGCAAAAAGTGCTAACTAACCAGTAAACATTTATTAAATACCTACAATAGGCTGGGGAGTGTTTGAAGCGCTTATGAGCTTTTAGAATGAATGTAAATATATCCTTAAACTGAAATACACTTTTTTCTTTTCATTTTTGAAACTTTCCATATGAACAGGAACATAGTATTTCAATCAATTTCATACACGACAAAAATAGCTAATAGCTAACATTTATATACCATTTACCATTTTCCATGTACTGCACTAAGTGCTTTACAATTATTAACTGAATTGATGCTTGCAGCAACTCTGGAGGGGAGCAAGTTCTATGATTATCCCATTTTACAGATGAAGAAACAGAGGAAAGCAGTTTAAGTGACTTGTGAGGTCACTAATTTCTGTGAGCTGCTAATTTCTGAGATTGGATTTGAAACCAGTTCTTGCCTTATTCCAGGTACAGTGTTTCATTCCTATACCACCTAGCTGCCTCCCCACTGTGTCTTCTTTCTCATACATCTTTCTTTTCCATAGGCAAGATGGGAGACAAATGTTAGGGAAGGGCTTTCTGTATACAGGGAAATGACTTTTTTTAAATATAAATTTGTTTATTTAACTTTTTACATTCATTTTCACAAAATTTTGGGCTCCAAATTTTCTCCTCATTTATCCCCTCCCCCCACCCCAATACACCGACCATTCTATTTTTCCCTATCACCAATCTGCCCTCTCTTCTATCCTCCCTCCCTTCTCTTGTCCCCATCTTCTCTTTTGTCCTGTAGGGCCAGATGCCTTTCTGTTCCCCATTAACTGTATTTCTCATTTCCTAGTAGCAAGAACAATACTAAACAGTTGTTCCTAAAATTTTGAGTTCCAAATTCTCTCCATCCCTCCCTCCCCACCCATTCCCTTTGGGAAGGCAGGCAATTCAATATAGGCTATATTTGTGTTGTTTTGCAAATGACTTCGATAATAGTCGTGCTGTGTAAGACTAACTGTATTTCCCTCCATCCTATTCTGCCCCCCATTGTTTCTATTCTGTCTTTTGATCCTGTCCCTCCCTGAGTGTTGACTTTAAATTGCTCCCTCCTCCCATTGCCCTCCCTTCCATCATCCCCCCCCACCCTGCTTATCTCCTTCTCCCCCACTTTCCTGTATTGTAAGACAGGTTTTCATAGCAAAATGAGTGTGCATTTTATTCCTTCCTTTAGTCGAATGTGATGACGGTAAACTTCTTGTTTTTTTCTCAGCCCTCCTCTTTTTCCCTCCACCAAAACGTCTGCTGCTTGCCTCTAGAATGAGAGATAATTTACCCCGTTCCATTTCACCCTCTCTCCTCCCACTACATTTCTCTCTCACCATTTACCTTAATTTCTTTTAAGATACGATCCCATCCTACTCAATTCACTCTGTGCTCTCTGTCTCTGTGTGTGTGCGTGCACATGTGTGTGTGTGTGTGTGCATACCCATGTACATGTGTGTGTATGTGTGTGTGTAGTCCCACCAACTACCCAGATACTGAAATGTTTTAAGAGTTACAAATATTGTCTTTCCATGTAGGAATGTAAACAGTTCACCTTTGGTAAGTCCCTTATGACTTCTCTTTGCTGTTTACTTTTTCATGCTTCTTCTCATTCTTGTGTTTGAAAGTCAAATTTTCTTTTCAGCTCTGGTCTTTTCATCAAGAATGCTTGAAAGTCCTCTATTTCATTGAAAGACCATTTTTTCCCCTGAAGTATTATACTCAGTTTTGCTGGGTAGGTGATTCTTGGTTTGAGTCCTAGTTCCTTTGACTTCTGGAATATCCTATTCCGTGCCCTTTGATCCCTTAATGTAGAAGCTGCTAGATCTTGTGTTATCCTGATTTTATTTCCCCAATGCTGGAATTGTTTCTTTCTAGCTGCTTGCAATATTTTCTCCTTGACCTGGAATTCTGGAATTTGTCCACAACATTCGCAGGAGTTTCTCTTTTTGGATTTCTTTCAGGCAGTGATCAGTGGATTCCTTCAGTACTTATTTTTCCCTCTGGTTCTAGAATATCAGGGCAGTTTTCCTTGATAATTTCATGAAAGATGATGTCTAGCCTCTTTTTTTGATCATGGCTTTCAGGTAGTCCCATAATTTTTAAATTGTCTCTCCTGGATCTATTTTCCAGGTCAGTTGTTTTTCCCATGAGATATTTCACATTCTCTTCCATTTTTTCATTCTTTTGGTTTTGTTTTGTGATTTCTTGGTTTCTCAGAAAGTCATTAGCCTCCATCTGTTCCATTCTAATTTTGAGAGAATTATTTACTTCAATGAGCTTTTGAACCTCTTTTTCCATTTGGCTAATTCTGCTTTTGTTTCCACAATACTGGAATTGTTTCTTTCTAGCTGCTTGTAAGATTTTCTCCTTGACCTGGGAGTTCTGGAATTTGGCCACAATGTTCCTAGGAGTTTCTCTTTTTGGATCTCTTTCAGGTGGTGATTGATGGATTCTTTCAATACTTATTTTGCCCTCTGGTTCTAGAATGTCCGGGCAGTTTTCCTCGATAATTTCATGGAAGATGATATCTAATCTCTTTTTTTAATCATGACTTTCAGGTAGTCCCATAATTTTTAAATTGTCTCTCCTGGATCTATTTTCCAGGTCAGTTGTTTTTCCCATGAGATATTTCACATTCTCTTCCATTTTTTCATTCTTTTGGTTTTGTTTTGTGATTTCTTGGTTTCTCAGAAAGTCATTAGACTCCATCTGTTCCGTTCTACTTTTGAGAGAACTATTATCTTCAGTGAGCTTTTGAACGTCTTTTTCCATTTGGCTAATTCTGCTTTTGAAAGCATTCTTCTTTTCATTGGCTTTTTGAACCTCTTTTGCCAATTGAGTGAGCCTATTTTTCAAGGTGTTAATTTCCTCAGCACTTTTTTGGGTCTCCTTTACCAAGGTATTGACCCTTTTTTCATACTTTTCTTGCATCTCTCTCATTTCTCTTCCCAGTTTTCCTCCACCTGTCTAACTTGCTTTTCAAAATCCTTTTTGAGCTCTTCCAAGGCCTGAGCCCACCCAACATCCCCCTGGGATGTCTGGGCTATCGCGGCCCTGCCCTCCATGTCTTTCCCTGATGGCAAGAATATGTCCTTGTCGTGGTCAGATTCGAAAGTTGGGATCATTTGCATCTGTTCGAAAAAATTCTCTATAGTCTTGTTTTTCTTTCCTTTTCTAGGCATTTTCCCAGCCAGTTACTTGACTTCTGGGATTCCTGTCCACCTCCGCCTAGATCCGCCCAGCTAGTGCTTAGGTTCTGAGATTCAAATGGACTTTCCCCGCCGGCCGCTAATCAATGTGACCTTTTGTTCTGGTGCTGGAGTGGGGGCAGGGCCGCCTCCCAGGCTCAGTTCCCTCAGGGGCTTTATGCAGAGACCTTCAGTAATGGAGCGGGGTTGGGCAGGGCCATCTCCCAGGCTGAGCTCCCTCAGGGGGTTTATGCAGAGATTTTCAGTAATGAAGATCCTGCCTGCTGCTGGGGGAGTCCCGGGCCGCCGCCACAGCTGCTGCCTCCGCTGCCGCCCCCGCCTCTGCTGCCGCCGCTTCCTCCCGAGGGGCCCCGAGCCATGGAGACACCCCGCTCCCCTCTTCCAGCCTAGCCATCTCTCTCACTGACCTGTAGCTTCTGTGGGTGGAGGGACCTTCCAGGCCACCGGAGCTTCCATCTCTGAAGCCTGCTCGAATCAGCTTCTCTGGGGCCACGGCCAGGGCAGCGCTGTGGTGGAGTCTGCTTTCCGGGGCGCAATGGACCCTGGGGACGGCTCTCCAGGGCTCTCTGGAATGGAAATCTCTTCCACTCTGTTTCTGCACACCTTGCAGTGATCCAGAACTTATGGGGTCTCTTTTTACATTAAATCTATGGGCTGTGGGTTCGGAGCTCGTAAACGTGCGTCTTTCTACTCTGCCATCTTGACTCCGCCCCCTAATTCTGCTTTTGAAAGCATTCTTCTCCTCATTGGCGTTTTGAACCTTTTTTTGCCAATTGAATTAGCCTATTTTTCAAGATGTTATTTTCTTCAGCATTTTTTTGAGTCTCCTTTACCAAGGTATTGACCCATTTTTCATGCTTTTCTTGCATCTCTCTCATTTCTCTTCCCAGTTTTTCCTTCACCTGTCTCAGTTGATTTTCAAAATCCTTTTTGAGCTGTTCCATGGCCTGAACCCACCGGACATCCGCTTTAGATGTCTGCGATGCAGAGGCCTTGACCTCCACGTCTTTCCCTTATGGTAAGAATTGTTCCTCGTCATCAGAAATGAAAGGCGGGAGCATTTGTCCCCCAAGAAAATAGCTTTCTATAGTCTTATTTTTCTTCCCTTTTCTGGGCATTTTCCCAGCCAGTTACTTGACTTCTGAGATTCCTCTGGACCCCCACCTAGATCTGTCCAGCTTGGGGTCTGAGATTCAAATGCTACTTCCCAGCCTCAGGGCTTTCAGTGGCGGGCAAGGCTTCTATTCAATGTGAGCTTAAGTTCTGGTGCTTAGGTGGGGGCAGGGCTGCCTCCCAGGCTCAGTTCCCTCAGGGGGTTTATGCAGAGATCTTCAGTAATGGCCCTGAGCTCCTTTCTGCTCGGGAGTCCCGGGCCACCACTGGTGCCTCTGTTGCTTCCTCCTGAGGGAGCCCGAGTCATGGAGACACCCCGCTCCCTTCTCAGCCAGCCCAGAAGTCTCTCTCACTGACCTGGAGCACCTGTTGGTGGAGGGACCTTCACGGCCACCGGAGTTTCCATCCCTGAAGTCTGCTCAGATCTGCTCCTTTGGGGCCACACGGCCAGGGCAGCGCAGGGGTGGGCTCCACTTTCTGGAGCATGACGGACCCCTGGGGATGGCTTTCCAGGGCTCTCTGGAATGGAAATCTCTTTCACTGTGTTTCTGTGCAGGTTCCACTGCTCCAGAATTTGTGGGGAGCTCTTTTTACAGGAAATTTATGGGCTGTTGGTTTGGAGCTAGCATACTTGAATCTTTCTACTCCACCATCTTGGCTCCTCCCTCCAGAGAAATGATTTCTACTGAGTTCATGATATTTTTGTAAAAAGGGATTAAATTTGTGCTATTTGGACCTAGACATGGAATGAGGAGTAATGGGAGCAGTCTGCTGAGAGAGAGATGTGGGGAGAAGGATAGAACCACTTCAAAATTAGAACTACCAATAGTGAGCTGGGTTGCTTCAGATCTTCCTTACTGAAGATATTGGGGCAGTCTGTCTCACTTCCTGTTATGTCTGACTGTGGACAGGATTCTTGTTCAACCACAGATTGGGGGAGATGGACTCCTGCATCCCTAACCTTTCTGAGTTTGAATGTGCCACTCTAGTAATTCTCCACAATTGAATACAATGAGTCTGGAATAACTTGTCTTTGGTTGTCAAGATGACTCTTTAGAATCATTGCTTCCTTTTCCAGATGTTCACTAAATACAATGATATAACCACCAAACTCGTCAATATTGATAATCAGGAAACTATAAATGAAGAGAAGAAAATCAGGCTCAGTCTAAGCAAATTAAAATTATGAGGAAGGCAATTGGGGAAGAGAAATATTCAAACAATTGTTCAAGTAGAAAGAGATGCAGAAGGAATGTTGACCTCAAAAGTTCTTTTAGGTGAATATACAGAAAAGAGCCTAACTTAGAAGTAATGCAATCTCACTAAACACTAAATAAGAAAATCATTTCATGTTTCCATTTCAGAAAATTGGAAGCATAGTTTCAGGAAGGGCATCAAATCACTTACTATAACCCACACATAGAGAAAAAGCCCCCTGAACACATTTCCAGCACGTGAACACGTGGGATTTGCTTGAAGGCAAACAGTGAAGGGGAATTCACTTTGTTCCAGAGCAGGCATCCCACTGCATCAGAGACATTGTTGGCAAGTGTTTCCTTACAGTAAGCCACAATTTTACTTTCAGTAAATTCTATTCATTCCTACTTCTTCTACTTTCTGAGATCAAGAAGAACAAGATTAATCCCTCTTCCAATTGATAGCCCTTTAAATACTGGAGTACATCCATTTTATATACACAGAATTAAGCGTTAGAGTGACAATAGAATCCCCATCAAGAATCTTGAAAGACTCGCAATAATTACTAGAGAGTTAAAGTGGTTTGAAAGCCATCAGTCTCCTCTGAGTTGCTTCCAACATCTGCTCTAGGAAACTGGAATACAAGACTTGCATTACTGATTAACTCCTCCCCCCATGAAATGAGGGAGACCAAAGGACCAACTGTAGGTTTTGTAACATGTTAAAATGAATTTCTTCATTGTGTGAAAGTCCTTATTCCTGGAATAGGTAAAGAAGAGAAGAATCAGATACATATTTTGTCGAGACACCCTGATATATCTGTGAAATGACCCCCTCAGTTCTGCTATTCAGAGCTGAGTAGAGCTGAGAGTAACTTTCACCCATTCCCCATCTCAACTAATTTGTCTTGTCCCACATAAGCACAGTTAGAGAGAAGGAAGGGACAACTAAAAGAGAAAACAAAGAAACCAATGTAAAGAGATAAGGGAGTGAGGAAAGGAAGAAAAGAAGCCTTTATTCCTCTATCTATGATTCCTTTAATTGTTTCCACAAATCCTGAGAGCCCAGACCTCTGTTACTCACCGCAGTCCCCGAGGGTGACAATGTAAACCTACCCTTCCCCTCTATGCCATTTCCCTCAGAGAAGAAAGAACAGATGTGCCCTGAAGAGAAGGCATATCCCTTGGGTCACTGACCTGAATAGGATGCTGTTTTCTTGACCTGAGGCTGTCTGTGAGACCTCTGATTAGAAATTTAGTTCAGAGCAAGTGGAATCAAAAGTTTAGAAAAGTTCTTGTGGTTTCTGGTGTAGTAGAACTGTCCAATCAGAACCCAGAATTATTGAAAAGTGACCCCCTCAGGGGAATTATCTCAGCATCTCATTGTAACTTTGCTCATGTCCCTCTTCCTCTGATGCCTTCTGATTTGACCATGTTTACTCCATATGGCCACACTTGATAACATTTTAAGGCCCCTGACCGCATGCTACATAATCCTATCTAGTGATCAGGCTTTCTCCCTGAGCCCCCTGCTTTCTCTGAGAATCTGACTTGAAAAGAAAACTATATCAAATGAGGCATGCCCACACTGAGTGCCTAGATGCCAGAAGGAGGCATGGGTCTCTCATATCCCTGAGACCCCCTTCATTTCCCAAACTTCATTATTTCAAACAGAGTTTGCTTTTGGACCCCTGTTCCCATCTGATTCCTTCTACCCTCATCCCATTAGATGCTCCTGGATAGTAGAAATTCCCAGCTAAGCACAGTGTGTTGTTGTTGTTGGTGTGTGTGTGTGTGTGTGTGTGTGTGTGTATGTGTACTCGTAGTCATGGCTTTATGAGAATATGAATGAGGATCCTTCAGTGATAGAACTAACATATTTCAAGTGGTAATCTCACATCTTCCAAATAGGGGAAAGAAGAACAGATTCTAGGTCCTTCTATTTCCCATGTGTGAGGAAATTCTTAAAAAGGATGGAAAATTGAGACTACTCTGATCACATCCGAAGCTTTGAAAGGAATGTGAAGCAGTGAAGTCACAGCTCTCTGAGGTTGCTGTGATTACAACTGGACAGTCCCTGTTTCTGTAGATTCACAGATAACTCATGCCCCTGCATGGCCAAGGAGACATCTCCAACAGGAGTCATGGAAATAATGACTCCTCTCTTTTTGCCAGCCCTACTTAGAGCCTTGTTATGCTGAGTGATCAGGATTGCAGAAAGGTTCCCTCAATTCTTTCTGGGGTGCTTTCTGGCACCAACCTCTAGTCTCTGCTCTCCCAACTGAGATGACCAGGGGTTGATATAGATCCAAATACCTGGGTCTATATGAGAACAGAGAGAGTCAGAAGTGTTCATCAAACCCTCCCTGGGGACTGGGATATTCTTTGGTAATAGCCTGGAATTCTCCACATTGCCAAGGTTCAAAGCCACGGGCCTGATCAAGCCCCTCTTCTTGGGCATTTTCCTAGGGAAAATTTTGGCTTGTACTTTGAAAGGAAGCATAGAAACTGGCAATCTGGCGAAGCCTTTTAGAAAAGGTGTCTAAATTTTAGATAGTTTGGAGGTTGTCAAGGAGAAACTTTTCAAATGATTTAATCCTTTAAAGTATTAAACTCAAGACGTTTATAAGATGTTGATAAGTTTCTGCTTTAAATACCTACAAAAGCACAATCTGTATGTGGACAGACCTTACCAGAGTAATCTTGGCCAAGAAAAGGCCTCAAGAACCTTCCTCATCATAAAAAGTGGGCTTGATCAAAGGCTGAGTTCATTGATGGAGTGCAAGTGGGAGCATGGAACCTTGCAGGAAAGGTGAATTGAGACCCTGGAAAAGATTCAGTGGCACTTGTCCCTTCTCCTCAGTACTGGAGAGTTCCAGATTTTACTGAGCCAGTCTCCAACCTGAGAGATGCTGAACAGGCAAGAAATAAAGTGCCAGTAATCAGGTAGTCATTCAACGAATTAGTTTCATTATGTGGAGCAGATTTGCAAATCGAAAATTCTTCTGATCAGAATCCTACCTTGCTGAAGTGGACAGATTTAAAGATATAAATCACAAATGGGAAGGTAGTGGAAAGGGTGGATTACAAACAAGGCTTTAAGTGATTTTCCATGACAATCCCACAAGTGAAAAACTGCAGTTCTGAAGTCCTGTGGGAGCAATATTGTTCAAGTCTTTAGGGGGTGGTTGCTTGCTGGGTCACAGTTCTGTGATGGGAATAGGTTCTACAATTTTTGATTTGCATCACTTATAGTACACAGGCACAAGGATGAGAGTATCGACATGGGTTGGATTCATCATTTCAAAGTGCATCGTCAGTCTGACTCACAAGCCGGAAGAGGTAATCCTAAAAATTCTAATCTATTAGTACATTCATCACACATATTATATTGATTATTATGAAAATCATAGTTCCCTTCACAAATTCCACAGAGGACTCTTTGGTAACCAGGATGGTAGGGGGAACTGCCTTTTCTGTGAGGGAGGCTGTATCCTAAGGAAGGGCCCTTAGTAATTCCATGGAACTTCTTCATTGTGTCCTTCCCTGTCTCCTTTCCTATCGATCTGTTAGCTCATCACTTTAGTATTTCAGAGATGATGAATGCCTTGGATTCTTCCAGTCATGTATTGGTTCAGTGCTGAAAGACAAGGATGCTTTGAAGTGATGAAGCCATTGCCTCATTGACTAGGGAGGGGTTGGGGAAGGAAGGCTAATACTCCCTAGACCTGTAAAAAGAGGAAATAGCTTCTATCCTAGACTGTTGATTTAAATCTCCTGTGTGACAAATGGCACACTTTGTCTGCAGATTTCCAGTGGTGAAGGAGATGTGTTCTTTGCTCCACTCTTGCCAACGTTCTGAAATAGAAAGTAGATTCATTCAGATACCTTTGCATCTGCTTCCCTGCCAACCTTTTCTTCTTCTCTTTCCTGAGTAGGTGGTCAAACAAAAACTTTCTAGGAAGATCCAGAGTCCAAGGAGTGTGGATCTGACTGGGGGCAGGGAAATTTTCTTTATCAGCAATGACGACTATTAACCAGACGAGTGATAGAGGTTTATCTTATTTTACCAGCAGTCGTGTCGCAAATGTTGTGGGGACAATTTAGAGACTTTGTGATAATTAAAAATATCTAAATAGTAATCCTACAACTGCCATTGTCCTTGATCAGTCTCCTGACAACAATGGAGATCAGAAACCTCAATCTTTCTTTGGGTCCAGAACAACCCCATCAATTTAGTGCAAACCTAATTTGCCTAGACATGTCTCAGCCCTTTTGGATTGATTTTCTTAGATTATGTGAGGGATCCTGGTATGGAGAATAGATGCCTGGACTTGAAGTCAGAAAAATCTGGCTTCAAATTCTGCCTTTAGCTAGAAATGTGAGACAATTAATGTAGCTTCTGTGAGTTTCCAAAAGTCTCAGACGAGGAAAATATAGTGGCACCTACGTTCTAGGTGGAATAAGTGAACTATCCAATCTCGAAACAACTCAGGCAGTGGCTCAATATGGGTGCTTCCAGATGTGGGTGATGGAGGGAGAAACTTTATCTGCCCTCCTTCAGAGCATGGGTAGGGATTCCTTGAATGAAATCTCTTGTCTTCTGGATCAATGATGAAATTGCCTTTTGTGTTAACTTTTGAGTAAGAATGGAGTGTACCTACAAAAGGCAGAGGGCAGGAAGACAGAAGGGAATGAAGAGAAAGAGAGAGAGAGAGAGAGAGAGAGAGAGGGAGAGAGAGAGAGAGAAAATGAGAATGAATGAAGTCCATCAGAAAATAGGAAATGGGGAATTCTTTTTTTAATGCTCTTTATTTTTTCTTTTAAATAGTATTTCATTTTTTCCAATTATATGTAAAGGAAATTTTTGACATTTATTTTTATATGAAGTTTTGTGTTCCAAATTTTCTCCTTCCTTCACCCCTCCCTAAAACAATAAGCAATTTGATACAGGTTATATATGTACAATCATGTAAAATACATTTCTACATTAATCATGTTCAGAAAGAATACACAGAAGAAGGAGAAAACAGTGAAAAAATTAAAGAAAGTGAAAATAGTATATTTTGATATGCATTTAGACTCCATCATTTCTTTCTCTGGATGTGGACAGCATTTTCCATCAGGAATTTTTTTGACGTATCTTGGATCATTGCTTTGCTGAGAAGAGGGGAATCAGTCAGAGCTGATCATCTTATAATGTTGCTTTTACTATGTACAATGTTCTCCTGGTTCTGCTCGCTTCACTTGACATCACTTCGTTTAAGTCTTTCCAGGTTTTTCTGGAATCTGCCTGCTCATCATTTTTTTATAAAGCAATACTATTTCATTCCATTCCTATACCACAGTTTGTTCATTCATTCCCCAGTGGTTGGCATCTTTCCATTTCCAATTCTTTGGCATCACAAAAAGAGCTGCTACAAATTCTTTTTGTGCATGTAGCTCCTTTTTCCTCTTTTATGATCTCTTTAGGATAGTAATCTAGCAATGGTATTGATAGATCAAAAGGGTATGTATAGTTTGACTGCCTTTTGACATAGGAACTGGGGAATTCTTATCTCCATGATGAAAGTTCTAGTGTAGTACAAACTGAACCACCACACCCGCATTGTCACAAGAATCGTAAGTTCCAAAAACAAAGCAGTGATTACTAACATCTCCACACTGCAAGCAGAATCCTTAGTGATAATTCTAATTATAGAAACCTTTCATTTATTCATAAAAACATTATGGTCAATTCTACTCGATAGGGGTCATAAGACCAGAGGATTCTGTTGGACAAAAGGGCATCAACTTCTTACCTCTTTGGAAAGGATGTGTGAGAGAGAGAATGGGAGAAAGGCTGCAAAGTCAGGTCTCTCTACTCCCTATTATTCCAAAGAAAGGAGAGGAAAAAAATATCTCTAGCTCCCTCTCAATCAGACTGGAATGAGAGGGGCAGAAACAAAGACAGGAGACATGATCCAGGCACAGACTAGCAGGTTGCTTGCTACTTCAAAGTAAAAATCAGAAATTCAACTACAGGTCACCTCTTACAGCTCAGTAGAAGGCTTTGCTTTCTTTACTCTCCTGGAAGTTGGAGATGGGGAAAAAGAATTCCAGCTATGTACCAAGGTCAACTATGTGTCAAATAAGTGCTAATTGCTTAACAGATATCCTCATTTCAGCCTTTGCCAGCATAAGCCTACAAGTCTGGCCAAAATTGAGAAACAGGACTTCTGCCTCTGAATATCACAGAATCAAATGAGGTCCTGAACTTTGTTATTCTGTGATTAAAATTCCCCCTTAATGAGTGACCTAGTAGGGCATGTGTGGTGAATAGAATCCCTTTTCCAATGACCAGAAAGTGTAAGTAGTAGATTCTAGCTAATGAATTGGATTTAAGTGAGGGAGGAGGAGGAGTGAGACATGGAGGGAAGGGCATTGCTGAGCTGGTCTCCCCTCTTCTGTGCAGGGTTAGGAGAATGAGACCTGATGAAACTTTGTGGATCAAATCTGAGAGAAAAAAACAAGGTGTGGGATTATGGACCATGGAACCTTGAGGAGTCTGACTCCTGATTCTATGTTTTCATTTACAGAGATTGACAAGAAGAGGTCAGGAAGGCAGGGTGCCTTGGATAGTGACTTTCCTCTGCCTATACTCTCCAGGATGGAGACAGTGACCATCTGTTGGAGTGGCCCTCCTCAGGGCTGGTGATACATGAGGCCCTGGACCTCCCTCCCCAAGTGCCCTAAATCCTGAAGCCTTTAACTAGCAAGGGCAGTGGGGTCTAGAGTTCACAGAGCATTAGGCCCGGAGTCAGGAAGATCTGAGTTCAAATCCAGTCTCAGATACTTAGCAGTTTTGGTATCCAGGGTCAGTCACTGAATCTCTGCCTGCCTCAGTTTCCTCCACTGTAAAATGGGGATCATGAGAGCATCTACCTCCCAGGGATATTTTGCAAATTAAATGAGGCATATGTAAAGTGCTTAGCATAATGCCTAGCATACATTAGGCACCTCATAAATGCTCGTTCATTACTTAGAGTTCAAACCCTATAATATAAGCCACAATTCAAGGGAGGCCCAGGCATCAAGAATGGGAAAAATAAAGAGACATTTATTAGTGCCTCTAAAATTAATTTTTTCATCAACATATTGATAATTTCTCCCTAATTCCTTCCCTTAATCAACCCAAAATTAGGAGGAAAGAAAATAAAAACAAAATGCTAATAAGAAATGTGCAAGGTCAAGTGTAAACAATCTCTCCTTGGCCATGTGAGAAATGTATGTTTCACCTTGCATTTTAAGCTCATCGCTTCGCTGTCAGGAGCTGAGTAGATTGCCACACTATTGATCTTCTAAGATCCTTGTTGATCCTTTCATCGGTCAGAGCTTTGAAATCTTTCAAAGCTCTTTGTCTTCACAATGTCTTCACATTCATACTATTGTATGAATCATTGTCCTGAATCTTCTCTCTTCACTCTTTATCAGTCCATACAATTCTACCCAGCTTTCTCTGAAACCAACGCTTTCACCATCTCTTATGGCACAATAGTATTTAATTATTCATATATCATACTTGTTCTGACATTTTCCGGTTAATGGGAACACTCACAGTTTCTAGTTCTTGCCATTACAAAAGAGTTTCCGTCAATATTTTTGCACATGTTCTTTTCCTCTTTTCAAAGCAATATCTTTGGAGTATGAGTTTAGGAGTAATATCACTGTGTCAAAGGGTGGACAGAATTTTGATCCTTCAGGAGCATAGTTTCAAATTGCGATTCAGAATTGCTCAAATAATATTAAGAGGTTTTATTAACGGTTATGCAAGGAGAAACACTGGGACTTTTCAGAAGGCATTGTGACCAGTCTCTCATCTGAAGAAATAAAGTTGCAGAGAAAATAGCCAATAACAATTGTACCTTTGGGATTCAAAGTCAGCTCCCCTTTCAAACCTACTTGCCTCTCGTCTCAGGGAAATTATATCCCCCAAAGAGGAAACATGGAGAATGGATAAAGAGAAAATTTGATCTCTTCAGGTAAGCAAAGTGGCTACATTTATGACTAGGCTACCTGGAAATCTCCTAGAACTTTCCAAGATTTCCCAGGAGTACTCTCCAAGGGCTCAGGTCATCATCCCCATGGCTTCTATGCAGGGCATCACACCATCCCCCAATGTCAACCCCATCTTCTAAGGAGTTCTTCAGAACCACTCTGAAAGGATCCCCAAGTTTCCTGTGTCTCAGTATCACCACAGAGAAGTAAATTAATGAAAGGGCACCACTATTTCCAAAGAACAGTAGAGGAAGAAACTTGCCAAGATAATATTCATCTATACCTCTCAAAACAATAAATGCACTGAAGGCGAGGTCACATATAAGGAACAAGAAGACCATGAGCAGGATGAGGAAGGAGAACATTGAATGCTGATGTGGCTATGAGCTGCATTGAATCCTGAGACTGAGAACAAGATGGAAAAGCCTTTACTTTGAGACCACAAGGGGAAAAAAGCACTTTGTTGAAGGTACCATAAAAGCCATATAACTGAAAAAATTAAGATTCAGATGACAAATGCTGACATCTCAGTGCACTACTCAGGATAGGCAGAACCCAGAGTAGGGCACACACAAAATTTGACAGGAGCTTTGGTCTTCAACTTTGGTTGCAAAGGAGAAAGAGAACTGACAGCCAATGTTTAGTGCTGATGATGGCCAGGAGGGCAAAACCTATGGTGCAGAAGAGAAATATCCCACTCTTCGTGATGGTGGAGATTGCATGATGAAAAGTATAGCTTCTAGAGACCCACATCTCCATCAAAGTAAAAAAGAAAAGGCAGATAACATCAGCTCCTGCAAGGTTGAGGATGTAGATGGAAATGGGTTCCTCTTCATGCTGATGTTCATGAAGAGCAAAAGAAAATAAAATTTCACATTTATTTTGTGCTTTGAGATTTACCAAAAAAAGGTAATTCTGAGTTTTTCTAGAAATTACATCAAAGAAAAGAAGATCCAAGGGGACTGTGTAACATAGATGAAATTACAACTAAGTAGATGTTGAACTGATTGGTCAGTTCTCAAGTTTAAGTTATTATTATTGACAGCTAATGTTTGATGTAGTGTTTTAAGGTTGACAAAGCAATTTCATATAGTATCTCTTTTGATCTTCACAATAACCTTGTGATATAGATGATATTATTATCCCCTTTTACAAATTAGGAAGCTGATTCTGGGTTAATTGACCTTCCTACATATCTGACCACTGCTTGGGCTCCTTGAATGGAGCTTCATCTGAGTCATGCCTATTAATGCAGTTGTTCCTGTGCTCTGTCTTGGCATCTCTTCTCTTCTCCCTCTGTACTCTTTCACTTGGTGATCTATTAGTTGCCATAGATTCAATTATAATTCAGTTGGATATTGCTATCCTTATGCTGATGATGTTCAAATCTACTTATGCAATGCTGATCTCTCTGCTGACTTCCACTCCCACATCTCCCACTGTCCATTGAACACCTCAAATTAGATATTCTGTATACATCTTATACTGCACTTACCTCTCCTCAATCAGGGGAAAAACACTTGCCCTGTTTTTAATTTATGTATTACTCTGAAGGATACCATCATCCCCTCTGTCACCCAGACTTGAGATCTAGATGCAATCTTCTACTCCTAACACTATTAACCCTGCCCCACTCAGTCTATTATCAAGGTGTCTAGATTTTGTAATGTCTCTCACATTTGTCATGTTCTCTCCTTGAATGCTAATAGCCTTGTGCAGACGTCCATCACCTCATTGCTGGCGGGTCTCCTTGCCACAAGTCTCTCCCCACTTCAATCCATTCTCCAGACATTTAGCTATGGAAAGGATTTTCGTAAAATGCAGGTTCATATCTCTCTCTCTCTCTCTCTCTCTCTCTCTCTCTCTCTCTCTCACACACACACACACACACACACACACACACACACACAAAGGTTTTGAAAGATTGGAATGCCTCCTCCAAAATCATAAGTAAAATCTATTTGACATTCAATTCCTGCATAACCTGCCCTCTCCTCCCCCTCTCCATTCCAGTCTTCTAACATCTTCCTTCCTTCCTTCCTTCCTTCCTTCCTTCCTTCCTTCCTTCCTTCCTTCCTTCCTTCCTTCCTTCCTTCCTTCCTTCCTTCCTTCCTTCCTTCCTTCCTTCCTTCCATGAAATCTGCAATCCAGGAGATATCGACTTCTTCTCTGTTTCTAAAACAAGGCACTCCATGTCTTCTCTATTAGTATTTTCAGTTTTAATTCCCCCATCCTGATCAATTCCCATGCATGGAATGCTCTCTGCCTTTCTGACTTCCTTGGCATCTTTATAAGATCAGCTCAAATATGCCTTTCTACAAGAAGCCCTTCCCAATCTCTCTTAATTCTAGTGCTTTTCCTCTGTTTAGTTCTAATTTGTCCTGATTTTGCTTATTTGCATGTTTGTATTAAACAATTATTCTGTGAGCTCCTTGAAAGCATGACTGTCTTTTACCTTTTCTTGTAACCCCAGGTATTATAATTTTAGAATATAG
This sequence comes from Bettongia penicillata ogilbyi, assembly GCA_023548195.1. Taxonomy (NCBI): domain Eukaryota; kingdom Metazoa; phylum Chordata; class Mammalia; order Diprotodontia; family Potoroidae; genus Bettongia; species Bettongia penicillata. The sequence continues at coordinate 3,245,021 of JAJHZJ010000360.1, forward strand.
TTGGCCCTTATTTAGTGTCTGTTGATTGATTGAATGATTTACTGAGAGAAAGAGGGTAAATGGCTATTCCAGGGTCCCACAGGTATGTTCAATTTGAATTCAATTCTATCTCACTTCAAGTCTAGCAATCTAGCCATTTCCTTGGTGGGAATATCGAGAGGGGGATTTATTCACTAGGTATACAGTTGTCTAAGTCTTATCTCACTGAGCCTCCATAATTGTATGAACCCAAGGGAAGTGGTGGAGACAAAGATTTTGAGTGAAGGAGCATTAAGCAAGGATGCAAGAAAAGATGAGAACCCAAGGGATGCATGCTCTCTGTTGGGTATGTCTTGGAAGCCTTCCCAAGAGCAGTAAAATGACTCACTCAGTTCAGACATACCATCTTGTAATGAGAGTATCTGTTAAACTGGATGCCCACCCTCCCACACACACACCTTGTCAGCCAATTTCTCTGTTTTTTTTTATAGACACTGCCAGAGAGAAAGAAGAGACAGAGACCCCACAAAGACTCCAACATCAGGAGATCACTTGCTGAGATAAGAAAATCCAGAAGACTAATTTCTTATAAGGAATCAGAATTATAAGAATACTGTTTATAAACAGTATTCAGGATTAAATTATCTGAGGATCTGGTCTCACGCCAGAATGCTCCTGAGGTCCTACTATCCTTCTTAGTGTAAAGATAAAACATCTCTTAATCCCTTCCTTGGTTGCAGATCTTGCAAAACAGTGTCTGAATGCAGAGTAGTAAGGATGGGACAGCAGATTCAGGGAGGTTTTGAAGTTTTTCAATGTGTTTTTATTTCCCTCCCCACAGCACAGTTCCCTTTTCACTCATCAAGCAATTTTGGGGAAGTCAGTTCTTCTTTCTGTGATCCACTTAGTTATGGTTCATGACCTCAGAGGATCCAGAAACCTGGCACAACGTGTAATGCCTAGTGGTAATAAGGAAACTTGTCCTTTCCTTCTATCCAATTCTCTCTAGAGCAGAGGAAATAGATCTCTTTTGAGGACAGGGATTTTACCTGGTGTTACTGACCTGGAAATTCTCCTGCCTAGGATTCCTTTCAGTTAAATCTGGAGGGGGTGGTGTGGGAGATGAATCAAGTTTCATTGAGAGTATAGAGAAATTCCTGTGATTTCCTGTACAGAATCACTGGCCAATCAAAACATAGGCCCCACAAGAAATCACACACTCCCCTCCCATTGATCTTATCTCTGTCTCAGCTGATCTCCATGTTTCCTCTGCTAACCTGTGAGCTGGTTATTCCTAGCTCATCTGGTCACATTGATAACCTCATTTTCCCCACCCCTGTGTTAATATAATCCTAGATCATGAAAACAAGATTGGAACCCAATGTACAGTCTGTTCTCTAGTCTCTAATTTCTCCTTCCACTTCTGTGTCATCTGTAATCTTGTAAAATGTGGCATTTCTGCCTTTCTTTGACTGTTTGATAAGAATATTGAGCAGCCCAGCTTTGGGCAGAGATCTTTTCTTCCAAACACTTGGAATGACCTTCCATGCTGAGCTCAGACCGTTAATGATGACTTTTGAGTCTGGCCATTCAACCAATTCTGAATCCATCTTACTATTCTATGATGCCAGCAACTTGCAGATTAGAGGCGTGGCGGTTATAGAAAAGAAAGAGATAACAGCAGTAGGGGCTAGGAGAGCCTGTACAATCTATACATGACTGGTTTGTTGATCCGAGGGTCAAGATTTATATGCTCTTTTAAGAAAGCAAGGTTATTCCCAAGAGAACATTTTTAGCTTAAATCATTTACTTCCTATTTTAGGTCCTTCTGTATAACAACCTCGGGGTACACATTCAAGATCAGGGCGATCTCATCCTTACTTATCAGGAGTAGGATTTCCTGAGGTCAGCCTTTATGCTGGTACAAGTCTCAAATAAAACTTGGACAGTACCTCACATTCCAGACTCCATCAGTGCTGGCCCTCTATATCTCCCCCTTTTTTCTTTGTGAGTAAGTTTAGTCCGTGTAGGTCTGTGCCAATATTGACAAGAAATTGATGTAGTTTGACAAGGTTTTTAAAGAGAAATGCGATTTTAGAATTGGAATTGGGGCCCAAGTACATGCACCCAGGCACCCCATCATTTGCCCCTTAAACAGATGAGACCCAAGGGATGAAGGTCTTGGCTTCTGAAACTTTTTCCTCCTGAGACTGGACATAAAGCTGTCCCTGCCTCACAGGGTCCCGACATTGGAGAGATTGGGTCTGTAGCTAGTGTGATGCCAGGTCTAGAGGGTGATGGATCATAGTCTTGGACAATGAGTGATATACAGCCAGAGGGGTCATCTTGAACCTGGAGGAGACAAATCTGGCAAGGAGGTTAAGCAAACAAAGGCCAAAAAATGACCAGAAGGGGTTAAATATGGGTTGATATTCTTTAGGTAGAGCCATCTCAAATTTGATAGAGCTATTAATTATCAAATCAAGTTACATCACTTTACTCTCTTCTGAAAATACTTCCTCACACTCTCTCAACACACTTAAAACATCTGAGACTGGTACAAAGGTATCCAGAGCAACTATCTGGGGATAGGAAGGACTTGGATGACCCCCACTTGTCCCCAACCTTGTTATCTGCCTTCCATATTTGCAATCAAATCTTTATTTATCTTTTAAAATCCCTTGAACCCATTATTCAGACTGCTTCACTGTCTTGTATACTTCTACCATAAACAAGAGCTCACAAGTTATTACTTTTCAGTAGCATAGTGGTATTATCTTAAAGAAAAGAGATTTCTAATTTGAATCTCACAACTGAGTAAATGTTCATAGCTGTTTCACAGGCTTATTTATCATTCTCTGATTATATTCACTCTGGAAGAAAAATTTTAGAAATTAAGTTATTAATAAGTTCAAACACTAATTTTAACTTTTGCTTAGGTCATGGAATGATGATAAATTCAGATTAAAACAGCAAGATCTTTTCTGCTTTATAAATCATTGCATATTAATTTAGCAATACCTTATCTTAAAAATGAAAATTTAGTAGGTTTTATCCCCCTTTTCTTTGGAAAACATTTCTTCTAAAAATATTTCATCTTTTTAAAAACAGTTGAAAATTTATCCTTATGTTAAGAGAGTCACTAACTTTTATAAAGAAAATTTGTTCAAACCTTTTAAAATGATAGTTCTTTTTTCACTTTGAAACAAAAAATAAACCTTTTAAAATTAAAATTCATTAAAACTTAGTTGGTATAAAAATGTCCTTAAGTAATATGAATTCCCAAAGTATTAGAACAAACCAAATTTTTAATTATTTCAGAATTCCCAGATATCACAAAATGCTTTAGTCAAAAAGGTGCAATGGACTCTCACGTTGGTAACAGCAAGAGACTGATTACAGAAAACACTACTGTTTTAAAATCCTTTTAAATAATGGGGACAATCTTAAGGTGAGTCTTAAGTAATTTACATAAATTTCTGAACATGTTCTAATTTCAGATAAAAATAACATTAGATTCCATAATAAGATTACACAAAAAGGTTCGTGTGTTTTGCTGGTTATTTGCTATTGAGCACAGAAATTTACTATAGAAGGAAAAAGTTGGGACATGTGACATACCAAATATGACAGGATAAGATATCCTTGACTCTGTTTGAATTCAGATAAGAGTGAAATTCTCCAATCATGCAGTATCTGTTTTATAGCCAGACTTAGGAATAGTCAGGTGGGAAGCATTCCTTTTTAAAAGAACACAATAGGGAAATTGACCAGGATGATCCTATCTTAGATTGAGTCTAGAATTGTCCCCTCAGTGTTTCCCTTCCAGATAAAATTTCACCTCTTAACAGTACAGGATCACATTCTCTCTGAGTAGCTTATGGCATTTCTCTCAGATACTATTTAAGGCAAACAACTATACCCAAATACAGACTCAAAACAAAAATAGTTATGGTCCTAAATGCCTTTTACCTTAAACAGCAAATTTCACTAATCACAGCTTAGAGCCAGATACAGTTATTTCTATTCTCATGGAGTTGCAATGAGTAATAAAGATTTACCAGGACTCACATACACAAGGGATTCCATTTAAGATCTTTCCTTCTCAAATGTAAAACTTGTGCTGGTATAAAAGCCGATTGTTAAAAACCCTTTCTATGTATTACAACTACTGAGCATGTTATATTCATTGTTTATGATTTATATAAGCCAAACAAGTTTCTTTCCTAGGGCTGATAAACTTGCCCACATGGGGTTTCCAGGGACCTTAGCAGTTTTACAAAATAAAGGGAATTGGCACAGAACCCATGCCTGCCAAACTCAAACATACAGGAGGACTGTTATGAATAGACAGAGCCAATCTAAATAAAGTTTTCACTCAGTTCCTTTCTTTCCACAAACAGTAATTAATTCACAATTTTAGGTTTAGCATTAAAATAGTAACTCCAAATAACTTAGTTAACAATCTTACCACTTTTATAGACAGCCAAATTGTTTTAGATGTAACTTCTTTAAGAGACGAAGGTGAAAATACCTTGTTTTCTAAATGACAGTTACAAAACATTATAAGACAAGGTTAGTAGGACTGATAAAATTAAATATAACATAACTGGTTTTACACAATTTTCCAGACATCTTTTAGTTTCAATAAAGTTCAGATTAAAAACTGCTTTCTCTAACATCATTTCTGGATTAGAGTGGTCACTCAATTTTTACTATAGAAGAGAATTTTACTATAATTTAGTAACACAAATAGTGAACTTTAGGAGTCATTAATCACACTTCCAAACCACTGTGTATACCAACTTAAAGGGGTGAATGACAGACTCACTATCTTGTGGTTGCTACTTTTAGGAAACATAATGCCAACATCATCAATTCATATGTTTCCACCATGATTTACCTTGCTGGAGTCAAATTAAAAAAATATTGAGATTGGAGATCCTCATCATCAATATGCCTAAGAAGGACAAATGTATAATTCTGGGTCAATTCAGTACTAGAGTAGGCCCCAGAATAACAGGCCAGTAACACAGCAGGAAAGTTTTGAGGTCCCAAAAAGTTGTCAAGCCTAAACACCCCAGAGCATCATGCAAGGAGTCAGGCCCAGAAGCTCCAGGGCAGAAGGAGAGGATGCAAACCCAGAGAATCCACTGCAGCAGACTGGTGACCAGGACCTTGACCCCAGGAGAAAAAGTTTGGGACACTGTCCCTTGTATGTCAGGAGCAGAGCTCTACTCTAACAGTCATAGAATAGGTTGGAAAATGAAGGGGAAATACCATGACTATAGAAAACTACTATGGCAACAGGAAGCTCAAAACTTCCAAGAGAATAAATTGTCAAAAAGTCTACATGAGAAGCTTCAAAAAGAAATATGCATGGGTCTCACATCCAGCAAGAAAGTCTGGAATATCTCAAAAAAATTTTAAAAAATCATATGTGAGAAAAATAAAAATTAGGAAAAGAAATGAGAATTATGCAAGAGAATCATGAAAAAGAGTCAACAACTTGGTAAAGGAAGAAAAAATTAGGAAAATACAATTGGCTGAATGGAAATGGATTTACAAAATCTCACTGAGGAAAATAGTTCCCACCAAATTAGAATTGGACAAGTTCTCTCACAATGAGAGTTGTTTGTCTTCCAGGTCTATTTGACATAATGTTGTTCACAAGCATGTGCACATTTTATATACTGATGGCGAGTGGAATTATCTTCACAAACATTATTCTACTTTTTTTGTTTTGATTGAATGGTGAGATCACCATCTGTTGTGGTGAGCAGGCCAGGTTTGGGTGAAGCAGAAAATTTTGAGGGCACCTTTTCTAGTTCCTTCATTATGCCAGGAGGCAAGCAGTCCTTCCAAAACACCTCTCAGACACCCAAGGGCCTGTTTAATCCCACTGCTGTTTCAGTCCAGTGAGATGATCCTGGGGTCACATTTGTATCCACATCTGCTGCTTCATTGCTTGCCTGTCTCTGTAGGAATTTGAGAGAGGTTGAAATGATAAAATAGTATGGCTGATGTCTTTTGCCTCATGTATAAGTTCAATTTGAGTGAGGCAGAATTTTGTGAAAATCATTAGCCTCAAACTCTCTTCCAAAATAATTGGAATCTAGTGGCAAGTCAAGATGACTGCTAATGGCTATGGATGTAATGGATGACCTTGGCATCTATGATGCCTAATCAAGCTTTCAGTGCTTCACAACACTTGCTTTAGCCACTTCCATGGATGTTGGAAGAAAATGTTTTCATTCACCTATTCCATCAGGGAACATCTATACATGCCTGGAGTAGACACTCATGAACCTCACTGGGGATTTGTGACCCTTTTTATACCCTCAGCTTGATTTAGCCTATCAGTTGAAATGGATCACTAGGATGTAGCTGATGTGAATGGTGCAGACTCTAGGAGCCACAGGTGAGAAATGGGTGAATCAAGTGAGCATCAAAAGTGGAAAGCAGCCCTAAAAAGGCTCAGTAGGAGTGAGGGGAACAGAATCAAGAGAACATTGTACACAGTTACAGCCACATTCTGCCGTGACTAACTTTGATAGATACGGCTCTTCTCTTAAATGCAAGGTTCTGACTCCAAAATGCTCATAATGGGAAATGCTGTCCCCATCCAGAGGAAAAATTACAGAATCTGAATGCAGATCCAAGCAGACCATTTGCTCTCTCTCTCTCTCTCTCTCGTTGCTTTGTTTCTTCTTTCTTGTGGTTCATTCCATTGGTTCTAAATTTTTTTAAAAACATCACTAATGTAAAAATATGTTTCATATGAATGTATATGGAGACCCTATATCAGATTGCATGCTGTCTTGGGGAGGGAAGGAATTTAAAACTCAAAAGTTTGTGGAACACAATGTTGAAACCTAAAAATAAATAAATATTTTTTAAAAAGAGCTCAGTGGTTCTTACACCAGAAGCCTTAGAGTTCTCTGAACACCTTTACAACTCCAAGAATAATAAAGGACAGAAAATGAACAAATAGTAACAACAGCAGAAACAATAAAAAAATTTGACCCTACATGACTACTATGGTGACAGAGTAAAATGAAAACATAATCTCAGAGGAAGACAGTGAAAGTACAACAGCTATAAACAAAAGTTGAAAAAAATATGAATTGGACATAAGCCTAAGAAGACTTTCTGGAAGAGGTAAGAAGTGATGTTCAAAATCAAATCAGAGATATAGAGGAAAAACTAATTCTAAAATAATAAAAGCAGCAGGAGGAAATCATGAAAAGACAATTGTTTATTCTTTGCTTTGAAGAGAATGAATGGCATCATAGGGTGATGTGACTCGCATGAATTAGGTTTAAGTGAAGCAGTTACACAATGTCTTTAGCTTCACTTTCTCTTCCAGATTCATTGGAATCCAATGGCCAGATAAAAGTTCGGATGACTGGTTATAGCCCAGATGCGTGGAGGACCTTGGTATCTTTGATATATGACCAAGCTTTAAGTTCTCCACAGTACCTACTTCAGTTGCCTTTCATGGCCACTGGAGTAAATTGTTCTTATCTATCCCCACTGGGGAAAGACTTCACCTGCTTGAGATAAACATAAACTTGCTTCACCAATGGGTTTGAGACCTGTTGGTTACCCTCAGCCTGGTTTAACTGGTCTGCCAAGATGGTTTTACTGAAGTTTGGCCATTGCAAACTCTGTAACTTTTTCTTTATCCACAGGCAAGATTTGGATGAAGGGCATCCCTGAAAAGGGCTCAGTAAGCCGTCACAACAGAGGTGTTAGTCCTCCCTGTATAGCCCATACACAACAAGGCACTTAACAACTTAGTAAAAGAGACATCAAAAATACTGAAGGGAATAATATCTTTAAAGACAAAATTGTCCAAAAATAATCAATGTGGAAAATAGTTCAAGAAAAGATCACTTAAAATTATTGTATTCCCTGTCAACTTTGACAAAAAAGAGCCTAGATATAATATTTTCAGAAATTATCTAGGAAAACTTCCCTAATATGCTAGAATTAGAGTGAAAAACAAAACTATAAAATATTGAACAATCGCTACCTACACAAAATACAAAAATGAAAATTCCTATGAATATTTTATCCCAGAGCTCCCAGATCGAGAGAAAACACTTCAATATGCAGAAAGAAGCAATTCAAATACTGTGGAGCTACAGTCAGGATCTCACAAGATTTGGCAGCTACATATCAAAGGAGCAGAGGATTTGGAATGTGATATTCTGGCTTTACAACCAAGAATAACTTACCCAGTAAAAGTGAATACAATCCCTCGAGTGAAAAAGGGGTGTTCAATGGAATAGAAGAGCTTCAAGCATTTGATAAAAATACTAGAACTGATTTGAAAATTTGACACTTACATTCAAGACTCAAATGAAGCCTAAGAACTAAACATGAGAAAGAAAGAAAAAGAAAGTTATCTAGAACACCAAGGCCTCAAGAAACTTGATCAAGGAGACACACCCAGTACATGGCAGAGCAAACTTGTTTTAAGATTCAAGTTTTCCTAATTTGGAATGACTTTGATATACAACTTCATTATTAGCTTATTTGGCAATATTTCTACAGGAAAAAGGGGCTGGAGTTTCTAGATGCATTAGTTAGTCAAGGATCATCTTGATCTTGGAGAACCTACATACACAAAGAAAGACATGACTTCCTTATAAAAAAGGTAAATATGAAGGAGGAAATGATAATGAATTCAGCAATGTCGAGCAGTTTGCCTTTCTGTATGTGAAGATATCATATGTATCTTCTAAGAACTTTACCATTACTAGAGCAGTTAGGGGAATTTTAGTATGAAAAGACTGTGGGAGGGAGTCAACTACTTTGAGATTTTTTTTAAATGGGTAGTCTAAAAGATGGATGCTCTGAAAGAATGGCGAAAGGAGAGTAAGAAGAGAGAAAATTATCTCACAAATAAGAGGCAAGCAAAAAAGCACATTTGCAGTGGAGGGGAAATGGTAGAGTAGGGTGACTCAGTTGTTGAACATCACTGTCATCTAAACTGAATTGAAAAGGAAATATAGATAGATACATTGAAATAGAAATATTGACATGGATATAAACATAAATTAATAATAGAAATCTATTTTACCCAACAGGGATGTAAGAGGTGACAAGGATGAGAGCAGGATGATAAAAGGGATAATAGACAAAAGAAATTGGTCAAAACACAGGAGGACTCCTCCTCCTGAGTTCAGATCTGGTCTCAGGCATTCCATACCTATGTGACCCTCAGCAAGTCCCTTAACCCTCTTTGCCTCAGTTTCCTAATTTGTAAAATCAATTGGAGAAGGAAATGCGTAATTATTGCAGTACATTTGCCAAGAAAACCCCAAATGGGTTTACAAAGAGTCAAGTGTGTCTGAAAAATGACTAAACCACAATAAGAAAGGAAGAGCAGAGTAGCAGGGTTTCAGAAAAAACATGAGAAGGTTTATCTGAACTTTTGCCAAGTGAAGTAAACAGAAGCAGAAGAATATTGTACACAGTACCAACAATATTTTTAGGATGTTCAAGTATAAAAGACTTAGCTACAATGATCAAGAAAACTATCTAAGATAATTCCAAGCCCTTAAAAAGTGAAATGCTATCAGAGAAACCTTATGGAATCTGAGTGCAGATCGAAGCATCGTCTTCTTAAATTTCTCTTATTTTTATTTTTTTTGAAACATTGTAAATATGAAAATATGTTTTGCATGACTTCACATGTATCATCAATATCAAATTGCTTGCCTTTTCAATGAGGGAAAACGATGGGAGAGACAGAATTTGGAATTTCAAAGTGAAAAAAATATATATTGTTAAGAATTTTTCACAGGAATTTGAGAAATACTTAATTAAATAAATCTTTTCTTTGTTCCAGGAACAATTCCATCAGTTTTCTCAAACTTTACCTTTCTACACATGTCTCAAGCCCAACGATTGGTTACTTTAGATTATGTGAGGGACCCTGTCATAGTGAATAATTTCCTGGACTTTAAGTCAGGAAAATCTGAGTTTGACTTCTGCTTTTTACTGGCTGTGAGATGTTGGGCAATTAATATAGCTTCTCTAAGTCTCTGTGAATTTCCCACATCTCTTAGATGGGAAAAACAGTAGCACCTACAATCTACCTACAATCTAGATGGAACGAGGGAACTGTCCAACCTTGAAACAATTCATGCAGAGGCTGAATATGGCTGCTTCCAGATGTAGATGATAGAGGCAGGAAATTTATCTGCCCTCCCCTTCAGAACACATTCCTTAACTGAATCCTCTTACTTTTTTGTTGACTTTATGAGTTAAGAATGGAGAGTGCCTACAAAAGTGTGTGTTCATCCTTCATAGCCGAAGAAGACCATGTCATCAGAAAAATAATGACATGACTTGCACTTGACTTTGTTTTGAGGGAGGGAGGGCAGTGTAGGTCACGCCTCACTTCTCCTCCAGAACCATCTGAATCCAGTGACCAGATATTCATCAGGATGACTGGAGATGACCCAGGGTGAGGGAAGTGGGGTTAAGTGACTTGACCCAAGGTCACACAGCTAGTGAGTGTCAAGTGTCTGAGCTGAGATTTGCCTACAAAAGACAAAGGGATAGAAGGAAGGAGAGAGAGAGTTTGAATGAAACCTATTAGAAAATAGAAACAGGGGCCTTCTTTTTTTAGTATTCTTTTATTTTTTTATTTTAAATAGTATTTCATTTTATTTTTTTCCAATTGTATGTACAGGAAATTTTTAACATTTATTTTTTATATAAAATTTTGAGTTCCAAATCTCTGTCTTTCCCTCATCCCTCCAATTAATCCAAGTAATCAATTTAATATAGGTTATATATGTGCAATCACATAAAACATTCCCTTATTAATCATGTTATGAAAAAAGAAATAGATCAAAAAGGTAAAAAGTGAAAATATTATGTTTTGATTTGAATTCAGAATCAATCAATTCTTTCTCTGGACGTAGAGAGCATTTATCATCATGATTCTTTTAGACTTGTCTTGGATTGTATTGCTGAGAAAAGAGAAGTCAGTAATACCTGATCATCTTACAATGATGCTGTTACAGTGTACAATGTTGTCCTGGTTTGTCTCACTTCACTTGTATCACTGCATGTAAGTTTTTTCAGATTTCTCTGAAATCTGACCTCTCATCATTTCTTGTAGCACGATAGTGTCCCATTACACTTATACATCACAGTTTGTTCAGTCATTCCTCAACTGATGGGCAATCTTTGACTTCCAATGTTTTTGTCACCACAAAAAGAACAGCTGAAAACATTTTTGCTCCTGTGGGTCCTTCTCCCTTTTCTGTGATCTCTTTGGGATACAGATATAGTAGTGATACTGCTGGATCAAAGGGGGATGTATAGTTTGATTACTATCTGGGCATAAGAACTGGGAAATTCTTCATTCTAGGGCTAACATTCTAATCTAGTAGGAACAGAAACACATTCAGAGTATCAGTATTGTCATGAGCGCCACAATACAACATTGATTAATATGACATCACAATACAAACAGAATCCTTAGTGATAATTCTAAGTATAGAAATCTTTCAGTTTTCATGGAACATTTCAGTGGATTCTACTTGACAGGGGTCCTAAGACAAAGGTGTGAACAGAGTGCATGGACTTCTCACATTCTTGGTCCACAAGCAGGAAAGGAAAAAATAGTCTCTAGTCCCCTCAGGGTCAGGCTGGAATATTATGGACAGAATCAAAGACAGGAGACTTGGTCAATATAAAGACTAGCAGGTTGCTTACTGCTTCAAGGTAAATAAAACTACAAATTCAGCCACAAGTCCCCTCTTACATCCTAGAAGAAGGTCTTACTTTCTTTATATTCCTGGAAGTTGGAGGAATAGTGAAGAAGAAGAATTTATTAAAGGTCAATGATTTTCCAAGCACTACACTAATTGTTTCACAGATATTATCCTCATTTGAGTCTTTGTCAGCACAAATTTGGGAGTCTGACCCAAACTGAGCAATAGGAATTTTGTCTCTGAACAGCACTAATCAAATAGGGTCTTGCACTATATTTATAATTCTGTGATTAAAATGTCCCCTTAATTAGTGGCCTAGTGGAGAATGTGTGGGGAAGGGAATCCCTTTTCAAATGACCAGAAAGTGTGAAGTATTAGCAGCTAGGTGAATGAGGCAAAGTGTTGTGTCTAGCATCAGAAAGACATTAGAATCAATCACTTAAACTCTACTTGCCTCAGTTTCTTCAATTGTAAAATGGGGCTAATAACAGAACTGACCTTGCAAGGTTATTGTGAGGATCTAATGAGGATCTTAGTCTTTAGCATAGTACGTGGCACATTGTGGACACGATATGAACACTTATTCCCTTCCCTGTTTCCAATTTTGGAGAAAGGTCTCCAAAGGTTTCCAGTGTTGGTTATATCCAGAAATGTGTCAATTATATCACCAACGATGGGAGGAGCTGGGTACACAGCCAATCAGTATTAGTGATTAAGATGATATGGCCAAGGAAAGTTGGGTGGCATTTGTGAGGAACTTTTGTTTCCAAGGAAATTATGCAATACATGACTTAAGAAATTACATAATATATGACTTATGAAATCTAGGCAATCCATACATATCAGAAAGTTTTTTGACTTGCAGCAGATGCAGAAAAAAGAATTGATTGTAGAAGACACTAATAACACAGATTAGTACTAGATTATCTTCCAGCAGAAGAAGAGGGAAAATGAGATATAAAATAGAGAAATTTCTTTCCCTAAATCCAGAATAACAATCATAAGAAAGGGAGACACAATGAAGAAGTTATGTCTCACATGGAAGATAACAGGCAAAGCAAGGATCCAGCTGGGTTTTATCTTATTTTGAGGCTACAAGTCAACTAAGTGGAGTAAAAGTTAAGTCTTGCTTGGAATGCTCATGCATAATAAGCTTATGAATATTAGCTTCTCCTCCTCTAGGAGACCTAAAGGTTAATTCGAATGGTCATACCATGCATGTAGTGTGAGGGGGAGACATGTCAGGAGGCACCATAGAGTAGACGTATTGCAAAATTGTGCACTCTGCATCAGCCAATCAATTGGGAGACAGGGGAGGGACTTGGTGGTTGGGCATACGTTTTTACTTTTGTTTCTGCAGGGTGTGTCTATTTTATGAGGCAACTGCCACCAGTGGCATTAATAAACTTTTATTTTCACCCCCTCCCAAGTTTGAATGAATTATTTTTCACTTCATGGACACCCCATGACACTCCCTTTCTTGTTGACAATTTAATGTTTATCATCATGCCCAACACATAAGAAATGAAAAGAGGAGTTGAGCATGCTCCATTATCACTTTATGCCTGGACTAGGTAAAAGATGTGAGCAGAAAAAACCTGAGGAGAGAGTGAGGTGTTACTGAAAGATTCAAAAGAAGCCTGGGGGATCAGTCACAGTCTGTAAATTCCAGTCAAAATTGTGATTCAGTAGTGTGTGTGTGTGTGTGTGTGTGTGTGTGCATGCATGCATGTATGAGTGAATGCATGCACATGTGTGCATAGAGTATGCATGCTGTGTGACAGGTGTGTGTGTTGTGTGTGTGATGGTGTGTCATCTTCCACTACCTAAGCCTCAAAAAAACCCTAACATACCTTCCTCCACACAGGGACCTCATCAAGAACTGGGTCATGCAGTGTAAAAGAGAGATTGGAATGGAGGGAGTATCAGAGAAAGAGAAACACAGAGATTGATAGAGACTGAACCCTGGAGAAGAATGAAAACAAAAGAGGATGTTGAGCCCATGCTTTGAACTTTAGAGGTAGAAAGATAGCAGTTCAGCTCCTATGATGCCAGTGAGAGGAGGGAAAGGAATGGAGGAGTGGGAACTGGAGGAAAGGGCACTACTGAGCTAAAGTCTCCCCTGATCTCTGCGGAGGGAGGAGGTTGAAGCCTGAGGAAACTTTGTGGATTAAGACTGAGAGAAGGCAAGATAGCAGAGCATGGCCCACAGAGATTGCTAAGGAGAGGTCAGGGAGACAGGGTGTCTTAGATGATCTTTTTCTTCTTAGATGATTTCCCTCTCCAGGACAGGAACAGTGTTGGAGTGGCCCCACTCCACATGACACATGAGACTCTGGACCTTATTCCACAAGTACAGTAAAATCCTGAAGCCTCCAGATCACTAGGGTGCCCCAGAGTTCACAGAGTGTGGGACCTGGAGTCAAGAATACAGTAACTCAAATAAAGACTGAGTCACTTACTAGTTTTCAGACCCAGGGCCAGTCAGTCAATCTCTGCCTTTTTCATTTTCCTCCACTGTAAAATGGGGGTCATGAGAGCATTTACCTCTCAGGGATATTTTGGGAATTAAATGAGATATGTAAAGTGCTTAGCATAGTGCCTGGCATACATTAGGCATTTCAGAAATACTCAATCATTACTTAGAGTTCAAACCCTGGGCACCAATGGAAGACATGGTGGGAATCATGACTCCCCTTACGGGAAGGTGGGAGTCGGGCTGCAGCTGAGGAAGAGAGCACATTTCATGGCCTCCTGTGCCCGAGCATCTTCTTAGCATTAGAATGGTGTCTCCTGGGTGTTGGTGAGGAGGGAGTCTCTTCTCTCATCCTCCAACTCCTGCTCATCAGCCAGAGCCCTCTGCAGGACCACCCTAAGGGGCTCCCTCCCTCTTTCACGCCTCCGACTGCCCAGCAGGAAGTAAATGAAGGGGTGCGTGCTGCTATTCAGGCAGGCCAGGAGCGTAGGGAGCCAATGAGGCATGAAATCTGAGGGAAAATCCAATATTCCGTCTTGGATTCCCCTGGGCAGGCCACAAAGCAGGAACACGAGGACGATGAGCAGGACGAGGAGGTAGAGCCTGGGGGGCTGCCGGCGCTGGGAGCTGCACTGGACTTTCAGCAGCAGAGTCAGGCTGGACACGCACATCACTGGGGTGAAGTGGGCTAACCACACTACTGGTACACCGCAGAATTTAAGACAGTAAAATCGACTCCTTACACAATCACAAAGTACAAAATCTAAACCCCAGAACAGGCCAGGCAGAGCCCATAGAACAAGGCAAACAATGATAGACGTGTTTTTGGGGCGGTGATGAAGATGCCAGTTGGGGAAGAGGACGCTAGACAGCGCCCGGTGCTGATTGCAGCCAGGAGGCTCAGGCCCACACAATAGAAAAAGAATGTGGCATTCATCAGAACGTAGCAAATGTCAACATGAATATAATATCCAACAGAGCTGGGTATAAGCAGGAAAAAAAAGTTGCAAAGGAAGAGGATTTCGGCCTCGGCCAGGTTGAGGATATATACAGAGAAAGGGTTCCTTGGGATTCGGAAGCCCAGGAGCCACAGGACCATGCTGTTCCCCACCAACCCAACCAGGACGATGACCAGAGACAGAATCTCCATCCAGTCACTTAAATAAAATCCTGCAGGTGCCTCAGCTCGAGGATCTGAACTCCCACTTTCACTTCTTTCCGTTGTGTTGTCGTAAACGTATTCCCGCTCCCCAGCTGTGGGGGACACAACCATGGTGGTAGGTCCCAGCCCACAAAGCCAGGCTCCTCTCAGACGCCCTGGGGACACAAAGACAAGCAAGGGCATCAGGGTCTTTTCCAGAGAAATATTCCCCTCCTCCTGAGTGAGATTTTCCTCTTACCCACTCCCTCTCTCGGGAGTCGCTCGGTGGCGCCACAGTGCCCAGAGAGCTGGGCTAGAGTAAGACATGAATCTTAGACACTTTCTATCTGTGTAGTCGTGGATAGCCCACTTAACATCTGTCTGCCTCAGGTTCTTCAAACGTAAAGTGGGGCTGATTAGAGCAGCTACCTCACAGGGTTCTCCTGAGGATGAAATGTGATAATATTTGTAAAGTGATTGCAGGTGTTTGGTATTATCTCATGCCATGATGTTATTAGGAAGAAAATGGCCCAGGTTTATATGTTAATTAGCCTATTTTAGTTTTTATGCATTTACTTTAGTATATTAGTGTTATAATTACTTTTTTTGTTAGTAAATGTGGTTTGTTGTTTATTCTCAAAGGAGACCATGTCATCAGAAAAGTGATGTCATGACAAGTAAGTGAGGGCTGTGCATAATCCCAGCCTCATTTTATCCTCCAGAGTCAGTTGAATCTAGGGGCAAGATATAGATCAGGGTGACTGGAAATGGCACCAGGTGCAGTGGGAGACAGTGAACTTTTTAAGCTGTCTTTCCCAGTTCTCTCACTTTGCTCTAATTAGCAGTTATATTTAATACACAAAAGTATAAAGGCTTAAAAGTGATTGGTAGTGAAACTGTCACACATTGTATTGTTGCATTATATTGTGAATGGTTGGTTGTATAGAGGCAAATCAAGTCAAATGGCAACCCAAGAGGTGCAGAGATGACCAAAGAAATTTCATTTCATCTCAAAAGGTGTAAGCCTCAGGCCCTCAGAGTTTGGGCATAATCATGTGGTTCTGTTCATTTACTGGAGATCTACACCTGCTCATTGTCTTTGTCCACAGACATACCTCTCCAGGGGACTTGTCCCAGGACTTCAGGTATCTGTGTGTGGATGGAAAGGTGGCACAGAAAGGGTGGAGGGGTGGAGCCCCAGAAGTTGTCAGGTGAGGAGAATGGAGAGTCCCATAAAGTTCTAGGTTTCTACAGATGGTATCTGCCTTCCCAGTAACTTTTAGGTTCAAACTGTCCCTTCTAGTCATCATTCTTATGTGGGCTGTCTCCCCCATTAAAATATAAAGTCAGAATGTAGCTCACAGCTATACAATCCAGGTGACCACCGAGCCAGGCAGACATACCCAGCCCTCCTCTCCAGAATTAGAAATCTGCCTCTGAAGCCCTGTCTGCTTTTCCTCCTCAAGACAGAGGTGGCAGTCGAGAGCAACAGACTTTAATGAAAAGCTACCCTCCTCTTAATTCTAGGTGACTGACCTGTACTAGCTGTCAAAGAAGCCCTTGCACAGTGAAATCTGTGTTCTCTTGGGCCCATCAGGAGTCAGTTGAAGCTTTCTCCCAGCTCCCAATTCCTAAGGCCCAGAGCTCCCATAGATCAGATTTTGACAGCTCCAATTTTGACAGCTCCCGATTTTTCTACCAGTTTTTCATCTCTCAAGTTCTCATACTTCAATTACTTAAAGAAGACCCTTGGAACTTTCAGTGACTCACCTCTCCTTTAAACAGCTGCACCTCCACTTCCATTGTCTAATCAATAGTACTTGGGAAATCCCATGTCTCAAAATCATAACTTGGTTTCTCATTGTCTTCACTTTTATCTTCTTTATTCATGAAATGTTCCTGTGCAGGTGACCTTATCATAATCCTTTCCAGATCTGCAATATCCAATGTGCTATAGTAACTTTGGAATCCTTAAAAATACGTTTATATATCTAATTCTCCAGTGTGTGAAAATTAAAACATTATCTTACCCTTTTTAGAACAAAGCCAATATAATATTCTCACACAAGTGAAGGTGAATTTTTCCCCAAGTTAATTATATATATATATATATATATATATATATATATATATATACACACACATATATATACACACACACATATATGTGTGTGTGTGTTTGTGTGTCTGTATATGGATTTCAGATTTAGAATAGTGGATATTTTTCTGTCCTAAACTGCCACGTCCTGTCTTAAGGTTGTGTCTTCACATTCATATGTTAGCTATCTTTTTTTTAATTCAGAGATAATTCTTTTCCTTCTCCTTTGTGGTATCAAAGGTTCATCTATAAAAAGTGATGATTAATCCATCAACATGTATTAAGTGCCTTCTACGTGTAAGGCAATGTTCTTGGTATTTATCTGCTTTTAGAATTAATATAAATATATTCTTAAACAGAAATACACATTTTTTGCCCCTTTCATCATTGATATTTTCTGTATGAAAAGGAACATAGAGTTTTTCAGTTTCATACACAGTAAAAAGAGCTAATAGCTAACATTTACAAAGCATTTGCTATATTCTGGGCTTTTACAATTATCTAAATTGACTCTTGCAACAAGTTTGGTGGTAGTTTGTATTATTGTCCCATTTTCAGATGAGGAAACAGGTTAAGTAATTTGTGAGGTCACCAAGCTACTAAATGACTGACAATGGATTTGAACTCAAGTCTTGCCTTATTTGAGAATGAGGGCTTTACTCCCTGCACCGCTGAGCAGCCTCACCATCGTGTCATCTTACTCCCTCATCTTTCATTTCACAGGCAAGAAGGGAGACAAACGTTCGGGACAATGCTTTGCTAAATACAGGGTAATAATTTATACTGAGTTCATAATATCTTTGTAAAATGAAGAGTTACAATTGATGTGATGTTTGTCTTCCAATATATGAAGGGTTTTAGGCAGACAGGTGTCAAATTTGTGCTACTTGGACCTAGATGGGGAAGGAGGAGCAATGAGAGCAGCCTCTTGGGAGAGAGATGTGGGGAGAAGGGTGGAACCTCCTCAAAATTGGAGGCATCCATAGTAAACTGGGTTACCTCAGGAGGTCTCCCTTATGGGAGATATTTGAGTAGTGTGCCTCACTTCCTGTTATGTCTAACTGTGGCCAGGATTCTTGTTCAGGCTCAGATTGGGAGAGATGGACTCCTGGGTCCCTGGTCTTTCTCAGATTTCATGGCAGTCTAGCAATTTCCCATAACAGAAACAAAATGAGTGTGGAATGCCTAGGAAAAAGTCAAAATGACTGTTTGGGATCATTGCTTCCTTTTCCAGATAATACAATGATACAACCACTAAACTCATCAACACTGAGAATCAGGAAACTATAAATGAGCAGAAGAAAATAATGTTCAATTGAACTGAATTAAAATGCTGGAGAAGACAATTGGGGAAGAAAAATATTCACATAATTGTTCAGGTAGAAAGAGATGTGGTAAGAATGCGTCTCCCAAAAGGTCTTTTGTGTGACTATATAGAAGACAGCCTGTCTTAGAAGTAATGCAATCTCAGTAAACAGTAAAGATGAAAATCATTTTATATCTCAATTTGAGAAAATTGGAGCTATAGTTTCAAAAAGGGCATTGAAAGTACCTAATAAAACCTACATATGTAAATACATATCTTCGAACACATTTTCAGCAAGTCGACAAGTGGGATTCACTTGAAGGTAAGCAATGAGAGGGAATCCACCACGTTCCAGAGCAGGCTCCCCACTACAGCAGAGACATTGTTGGCAAGTGTTTCCTGACAATAAAGCACAATCTTAGTAAATTTCTGTCATTCCTCTTGTTCTACCTTTTATGATCAAGAAGAACAAGATTAATCCTTCTTCCAAGTGGCGGCCATTTAAATACTGGAGCACAGACTTTTATATTACAGGGAAGTAAGCTTTAGAATGACAATGGAATCCCTATCAACAACATTGAATGACACACATTTATTACTAGGAAAAGGGTCAAAGTGGATTGAGAAGCATCCATCTTCCCTGAGGTCTTTTCCAGCTCCTCTTCCAGGACACAGTGACACTAGACTTGTCATTAATGATTGCCATTCCCCCTTCCATGTAATGAGGGAGGCCAAAGAGATGAATAGATGTAAAAGGGATTTCTTCACTATGTGAAAGGTTTACTGAGTTCCCTGCTAACTCTGAGTCTTTGTAATTCTAAGAAGAGTCAGAATGGTGAGAAAAAAATCTACTTACTGAAATTAGTAATTTCTCTTCTTTCAGAGAGAAGAAACAGACGTTAATTTTGTCCACAAACCCTGAAATCTGTTTTGATATCTGTGCAATGCCTCCTCACTTTAGCTTATTCAGTAGAGCTGAGAGTAATTATTTCGCCCATTCCCTTTCTAAATTAATCTATTTTGTTCAATGTAGGCACAGTTAGAGAGAAGGAAGGGACAGTTGAAATAGCAAACACAAAGAAACCAATGTAAAAGGTTAATGGAGTGGGGAAGGGATGATAAGCACTTATTGCTCTTTCAATGATCCCCTTACAATTGTTCCAGCAATCCTGAAAACACAGACCTTTGCCACTCAACACAACCTGCAAGGGTAGCAATGTAACCCATCTCTTCCCCTCTACACCACTTCCTTCAGGGGTGAGGAAACAGATGTGCCCTGAAAAGAAGACAGTATCCCTGGGGTAACTGATCTGGTATGATGTTCTGTTTTCTGGACTTGTGGCTGTCTTTGAGAACTTTTGATTGGAAACTCAGGTGAGAGCAAGTGGCATCAAGAGTTTTAAAATGTTCTTGTGGTTTCTAATGTAGTAAGACTGTCCAGTCAGAGCCCAGAATTATTGAAAAGTGACTCCCTCACGGGAATTATCTCAGAATCTCTTCATGAGTTTGTTCATGTCCCTCTCTTCTTCTGATGACTTGTGATGTGCCCACTTTTAGCCCATATGACCGCCCTTGATAAAATTTTAAAGTCCCCAATGATATGCTATGCCACTCAGGCCTATCTAGTGATAAGGCTTTTTCCTTGAGCCCCCTACTTTCTCTGAGGTCCTCACTTGGAAGACAAGCTGGGTCAGATGAGGCAAGATCCTCCTGAGTGCCTAGAAGATGGCATGAAGCATGGGTCTCTCATATGGGTCTCTGTTTCAGTACAATGAGAAGATGACCCTCTGGCCTGGGGCACCCATTTGTATCCACACCTGCTGCTTCATCACTTGCCTGTCACTCCAGAGCTTTGAGAGAGATAAAAATTGAAAAATTGTGTGTATGATATCTTTTGACTTGTGCATAAATTGTATTTGAGTGAGACAGAGTTGCATGAAAGTCATTCACCTCAACCTTTTTTCTAGAGTAATTAGAAATTGGGGGCAAGAAAAAGACTGTTCATGACTCAGGGTATAACTGATGACTGACTATAGCACCTTTCATACCTAACAGCTCTAAGTACTTCTATTAGCCACTGGCTGAAGGAAGAAATGTTTGGCATAGTCGTCCCCTTACCTCACTGATGGGTTTGAGATCCCTTGATTACCTTCATTCTCCTTTAGCATATCTGTCAAAATGCTTTACTCGAGTGTGGCTGTTGTGAATTGAGCAGCATTTTGGAGTCACAGGTGAGAGTTGGGTGAATCAAGTGAATATCAAAAGTAGAAATCAACCTTAAAACAGGCCCAATAGTCCTTCTATCAGAAGTACTAATATTCACTCCAAGCCTCTATAACTCCAGTGATAATAAAGTATGGAAATGAATAAATGAGAAAAAAGATCCTGAGTATAAATGGCTACAATAGTCACAAAGTAAAATCATAACATGAATTCAGAGGAAGACAATGAAGTCAAAACAGTTACAACCAAAGCCTCAAAGATAAACATAAATTGGACACAAACACAAGAAGAATTTCTGGAAGAGGTTAAAAAGTGGTGTGAAAAATTAAAGAAAAGAAGTAGTGGAAAATAGTAAAAAAAAAATGAAAGCAACAGAAGAAATTATGAAAAGACAATTTTTCTTTGTTTTAAAGAGTAACAGTAATCTTAGGGGTGATATCTTGACTCATGTGTGAATTAGATTTAAGTAAGCCTTAAAAGCTGCACAAAGTCATCAACTTCACTTTTTTTTCTTGAGTTCCTGCAGCCCAATGGCAAGTTAACAATCAGAATGATGACAATGGCCCCAGATGCAGTAGATGACGTTGGTATCTGATGTCTGATCAAACTTTTAGCACTCAGCAGCACTTGCTTCATCTGTCTTCATGGCCATTGAAACAAATTGTTCTGATTCATTTATTCCATTGGGGGGAACCTTCATATCCTTGAGATAAACATCTACCTACATCACCAATGGATTTGAGGTCTGTTGGTAACTCTTGATTTTTTTTACTGGTCTACTAAGATCGTTTTATTGAGGTTTGGCCACTGCACATGCTACAGTTTCTAAGAGCCACAGGTGAGACTTGGGGGAAGATGAAAACAAGGTAAATGAGCAGCCCTGAAAAGGGCACAGTAAGCTATCCCAACAGAGGTGCGAGTCCTCCCAGAACAGTACATACACTTCAAGAAAATTAGCAACTTACTAAAAGAGGCATGAAAATACTGAAGAAAATGACACTTTAAGGAAATAATAACACCTTGAAAGACAACTCACCTGGAAAACAGATCACAAACAATTCATTTAAGAAATATTTGTTTACCTGAAAACAATGATAAAAAAGCACCTAGACATAACATTTCAAGAATTATCAAGAAAAACTTCCCCCAAATCCAGAACCAAAGGGTAAAATAAAATGTAAAAAAAATTTGCCATAACTTAAATCTAACTCAAGCATGAGTCAAGACATCGCCCCATGATGTCATTAGGCCTCTTCCAAACAATGTACAAACAATTATCTTTTCATAATTTTCTTCTGTTGCTTCTATTTCTTTACCTGCAAGAAATAGAAAATTGAAAATTCCCAGTAATATCATATTCCAAAGCTCTCAGGTCAAAGAGAAAATACTTCAAGCATCCAGACAGAAGCAATTCAAATATCGTGGAGCCACAGTCAAGATCTCACAAGATTTAGCAGCTGCTATGTCAAAGGAACTTAAGACTGAGAATATGATATTCTGGAATGCCTGAGAGCTGACTTTGTCATGAAGAATAACTTACCCCCCAAAACTGAGTATGATATTTCAGGTTAAAAAAAGCATAAAAAAAGTGTTTCAAGCAATCCTATTTTTTAAAATATCATAGAGGGTTTGGGGGAGGGGTAAAAAAAGAGCAAGTCAAGAAGTGTCCAGTAGAGAATAAAGGAGAACTCACAAGGAAGCAAAGATAGTCATTCCTCAATTTCTTCTTGGAATGAATATTTATTATTACATATTTTGAAACCTCTCATGTTCTACTATGCACATGACATACTTTTTTTCCTTTCTTACTTTGTATTCAGGTTCCAATATTTAAATTTACGATACTTTTTGTTTCTTTTCTCTATTTACTATTTCTTTTCTGGTCATTGAGTCTAAAATGAAATTACAAATATAAGAATTTAAAAAAAATAAAAAGAGCAGAATTATGGAGCATGAAGGAAGATTGATTTTATGCCACTACTTGACATTTGTAAGGATCCCTCATATAATGAAGACCCCAGGTCCCCTTTATGAAACATTCACTTTTGTGGCTTATTGCTATCCCCACATCCAATCCCAAGCAGAACCTAGTGTTTCTATTGTCAAGCCCATACAAGTATTTGGTATAATAAGGTTCTCAAAATATAGAAAAATTATATGAAGAGAAGGAGAGAATAAAGGTTCACATTCCAAAACATAAAAAAAGACCAGAATGGAATAGAACATTTGACTCTTTAAATACAAGACTGAAGTGATGCATAAAAAAAGTAAACATGAAAGGGGAAATCATAATAATTCAGTAAGGTTGAAATGTTTACCTTTCTGCATGTGAAGATGACACATATATCATCTAAGAACCTTATGATTATGTGGACAGTTAGAAGTATTCTACATTTTAAAAGGGTGTAGTTGCAAATCAATTATTTTGAGATATTTTTTAAAATGTATAGTCAAAAAGATGAATGTCCTAGGAAAATGGAAAAGAGAGAATAAGAATGCTGAAAATTATCTTACATAAAAGAGATATGCAAGAAAGAACACTTACCTTGCAGCGTTTTTATTATCAGTCTCCAAACAATAATGCAGATTAGAAATTTCAGTTTTTTCTTTGACCCAGGAACAATCCCATGATTTTAGTGCAATCCCGTCCTGTCTGCACATGCTTCAGCCTCAGTGCGACCCTGGTATAGTGTATAGATGCCTGAACTGGACATCAGGAAAATCTGGGTTCCAATTCTGCTTCTTACTGTGTGATGCTGGACAATAAATGTAGCTTTTTTCCACCTCTCTGAGTTTCATCATGTCTCAGATGGAGGAAATAAGAGCACCTACAAACTAGATGAAATGAGAGTACTGTCCATTCCTAACTCAACTCCAGCACAAGCTCAATAAGGCTGTTTCCTAATGTGTGTGATAGAGGGAGGACCTTTATATGTCCCCTTCAGAGCATGTAACTATTTAATGAGACCTGTTCATTGCATGGGTGAATCTCACTCAAAGTGAGAATCTGCTAAAACTTTAATCTAAAATGGCCAAGGTTCCATTTTGCATCATGGGCCATCTCCAGTTGTCCTGACAAACATCAAGACACTAGACTCAGATGACTCTGGAAGACAGAGACTGGTGACCTTGAACACCTCTCACTCACTCAAAACAAAGTCAACTGCAAGTTATGTCATCATCTTGATGTCATAGTCCTCTTCAAGGACGAAGGACAAACAACAACTACAAAAATCTGTCTCCTTCAGAGCATGGGCAAGGATTCCTTGATCAAATCCTTTTGTGAAGTTCAATAATGAAAGTACCTTTTTGTTGGCTTCTGAATGAGAATAGACTGCGCATACAGAAGGCAGGGGAATGAAGTGAGGAAGAAAGGGAGAGAGAGAAAGAGAGAGACAAACAGAGGGACAGTGAGACAGAGAGATAGAGACCTAGAAAGTAGAAGAGGGTCATCAGAAAACAGGAACTGGGGAATCAATTTTATTCTCCTTTTAATTATTTTTTTCTTTTGAATATTATTTTATTCTTTCAATTATGTGTAAAGGTAATTCTTAACCTTCACTATTATATAAAATTTTGAGTTTCAAATTTTCTCTCAACTTCTCCCCTCCTTATAAAAATTTTATATGTGTTATCCATGTGTGATCATATAAAACACATTTCCATTACAGACATGTTGTGAAAGAAGAAAGAGCATAAAATGAAAAAATAAAGTGAAAATAGTATGTTTCAATATGCATTCAGACGCCATCAATTCTTTCTATCGATGTGGATAGCACTTTCCAACAGAAGTCTTTTGGATTTGTCTTGGATCACTGCATTGCTGAGAAGATTGAAGTCAATCATAGTTGATTATCTTATAATACTGCTGTTACTGTGTACAGTGTTCACTTGGTTCTGCTCACTACATGTTTCATAAGTTGCTGAGAGTCTTTCAGAGTCTTTCTGAAATCTGCCTGCTCACCATTTCTTATAGCATAATCGTATTCCATTATATTCATACACCACAGCCTTCCAGCCATTCCCCAATTGATGGGGGTCCTTCCATTTCTAATTCTTGGGCACGAAAAGAACTGCTATAAATATTTTTGTACACGTGAATCCTTTTCTCTTTTTTTAAGATCTCTTTGGGATATAGACCTAGTAGTGGTATTGCTAGATCAAAGGGTATGTATAGTTTGACTGCCATCTGACCTGAACCACACCCAGAGTATCAGTACTATGATGAGATCTGAGACCCAAAAATGATTAATGATCACATCTTCACAATACAAATAGAATGCTTAAGTATAGAAATCTTTCAATTTTTCATAGATACATAAGAGTGCATTCTACCCGACATGTCCTAAGATCAGAAGAGTATTTGGACAGGAGGGCATGGACTTCTTGTGTTCTTGGAGAGGGGATGAGAGGGAGAGAAAGTGAAAAAGCCTGCAAAGCCAGGTCTCTACACAAGATAAATAAAGTCACAATCTCAGCCATAGGTACTCTCATATATCCCAGGAGAAGGACATGATTTTTTAATTTTCCTGGACTTTGGAGTTAGGATGAAGAAGAATTTATCAAAGGTCAACTATGTGCCAAGTACTGTGTTAATTATTTTACAGATATTATCCTTATTTGAATCTTTGCCAGCACAAGTTTCCGAGTCTGGTACCAGTGAAGGAACAAGATTTCTACCTCTGAACAGCACTGAATCAAACAGGTTCTTGAACTACATGATTCTGTGATTAAAATGTCCCCTTAATCAGTGACCTAGTGAGGCACATGTGGGGAAGGCAATCAATATTCCAGTGACGAAACACTGTGAAGTATTAGGTGCTAGCTGGATGGTGTGGAGTGTTGGGCCCAGAGTCAGAAAGCCCTCAGGACTGACCTCAAACATATAATAGCTGTGTCACCCTGGGCAAGTCACTTAAACTCTACTTAACTCAGTTTCTTCAGTTATAAAATGGAGCTAATAATAGCACTGACCTTGCAAGGTTGTTGTGAAGATCTAATGCCATTATATCTGTAAGGTCCTGGGCATAGTCCCTGGCACATTGTGAACACTATATAAACATTTATTCTCTTCCCTGTTTCCAACTTTGGAAAAAGGTCTCATATCCTTTAGGTTTCCAGTGCTGGGGGCTTCGTTATATCTAGCAATTAATTTAGCATGTGCCAATCAACTCACCAAGTATGGGAAGAGCTGGGGGGACAGCCAATCAGAATTAGTGACTAAGATAGCATTACCAAAGATGGTTGGGTGCCATGGACACTCCACGACACTCCTTGTCTTGGTGACCATTTAATACTTACAATCACACCAACACATAGGAAATGACAAGAGGAGTTGAGGATGCCCTGTTTTCATTTTATACCTGAACTAGGTAAAAGATGGGACCTAAAAAGACCTGAGGAGAGTGAGGTGTTACTGAAAGATTCAAAAGGAGGCTGGGTTATCAGTCACTGTTTGTACATTTCAGAGCTTATTTGGTTCAGTGTGTGCATATCTGTGTGTGTGTGTGTATGTGTGTGTGTCTGTGTGTCTATGTGTCTGTGTGTGTGCTGAGCATGCACATTAATGCACATTATGTGACAGGGGTATGTATGATACATATGTGTCTGTTATATGATGTGTCACTTTTCCATGCCTATGCCTCAATTGTTTGTCCCCTGTCTAAGAATACACCTAAGATACCTTATCCCACACAGGGACTTCATCAAAAATTGAATCATGTAGTGTCAGAGACTGGAATAGAGGGAGTCACAGAGAAAGAGAGACACAGGGACTTAGAGAGACTGAGGTCTGGAGAAACAAATGTAAATGAGAGTATGCTGAGCCCCAGCCTTGAACTTTAAAGGCAGAGAAATATTTAGCTCAGTTCCTGTGATGCCAGGGGAGGAAAAGGAAAAGAGTGGGAAAAAGAGGGAGATGCATTGCTGAGCTGAAGTCTCCACTGTTGTGGGCAGGTGGGGGAAAAAAGGAGAAGGAGACCTGAAGAAACCATGTTGATCAAGCCTGAGAGAAGAAAACAAGGTGGGGATGGGGGAGGTTCACGGATCATAGAACCTTGAGGAATCTGACTCCTGTGCTTCCATTTACAGAGACTGACAAAGACAGGTCAGGGAGAGGTTTTATATGGTGTCTTTCTTCTACTCTCTAGAACAGTCACCATCTGTTGGAATGACCCTCTTCGAGGATGTTAACACATGAGGCCCTAGATCTCCCTCCCCAAGTGCATTAAATTCTAAAACCTCCAGCCACCTGGGGGCTCCAGAGTGCACAGAACATTGAGCCTGGAGTCAGGAATAACTGAGCTTAAATTCAGTCTGAGTCACTTTAGCAAGTGGGACCAGGGCTATGGAACCCAGAGCCCCTTACTGAATTTTTACCTGCCTCAGTTTCATCCCCCATAAAATGGGGACCATTAGAGCACCTACATCCTAAGAATATTGTGGGAATTAAATCAGATATATATAAAGTTGTTAGCATAGTGCCTGGCATACATTAGGTACCTCATAAATGCTCTTTCATTGCTTAGAGTTCAAACTCTAGGCACCAGTAGAAGAAATGAGAGAACTCCTGGCTCCCCTCCAAGGTAAGTGGGATTCGAACTGCAACTGAGGAGGAGCTCGTTTTATTATGACCTCCTCTGCCTGAGGATCTTCTTCTTAGCACTAGAATGACGTCTCCCAGGTGTTGGTGAGGTGGGAGTCCCTTGTCTTACCCTCCATCTCCTACTGGTCAGCCAGGGCTCTCTGGAGGACCACACTGAGAGGCTCCCTCCCTCTTCTATGTCTCCTACTGCCCAGCAGGAATTAAATGAAAGAGTGTGCGCTGCTTTTCATGCAGAACAGGAATCTAAGGAGCGAATAAGTCATGGAATGTAAGGGAAACTCAATATTGCCTCTCGAATTGGCCTGGGCAGGCCACAGAGCAGGGACACTAGGACCATGAGCAGGACGAGGAGGTAGAACCTGGGGAGCTGTCGACGTTGGGAGCTGCACTGGACCTTCAGTAGCAGAGTCTGGATGGACCTGCACATCACTGGGGGGAAGTGGACTAACCGCAGGACCGGTATTCTGTACAATGTGCCACAAAAAACCCGATAACTGACAAAAATACAAAGGAAAATCTCTGCTCCCCAGGACAGTCCAAGAAGAGTCCAGAGGACAGCTCACACAGCTGCAGACGTGTTCTTGGGTCGGTCACGTAGATACCAGTTGGGAAAGAGCAAGGCTAGACGGCGCTCATTGCTGATCACAGCCAGCAGGTCAAGCCCACGGTGCAGATCGCGTTTGCGAGGTGGATCAATACCACACCCATGAAAGAATGATACTAATATGTAGTCAATTCTGTGAAGATCAGAAAGAAGCAACAAAGGAAGAGGAGGTTGGCCCAGGTCAAGTTAAGGATGTAGATGGAGAAGGGATTCCTCTGGGTGCAGAAGTTCAGGAGCCACAGGATCGTACTGTTTCCCATCTGCCCAACCAGGACCATGATCAGAGAGGGGATCTTCACCCAGTCACTTAATAAAAATTCTCCTGGTGCCCCCAAAGCTAAAGTCCCACTTGCACTTCTCTCTGTTGCCTTGCTATAAACATATTCCAACTGCCCAGGCGTGGGGGACACAGACTTGGTGGTTTGTCCCAGCCCCACGAAGCCCAGCTTCTCTCAGACGCCCTGGGGACACGAAGATAAGGAAGTACACCAGGGACTTTTCCAGAAATTTACTCCCCTCCACTTTCTCAGGAGTGAGAGCATCCTCTTCCCGACTCCTTCTTTCTAGGGTGCCGCTAGGTGGCGCCGAGTGTACAGAATGCTGGGCTAGAGGAAGAAATTATTTCAAAGGTAACTTCAAACACTTTCTCTCTGTGTAATCGTGGGCAGTTCACTTAGCATCTGTCTGCCTCTACTTCTCCAACTGTAAAATGCAACTAATAAGAGCACAGACCTCACAAGGTTCTTCCGAGGAACAAATGAGATATTTTTAAGGTGATTAACACAATGTAGGTGCTTAATATTTTCTCCTGTCATGGTGTTTTAGTGTAGCATAGAAATAAGTCTCTTGCAGATGACTAGGGCAACACTTGTCTCTCCCCTTTTTCCTGACCAGGCTCCAATCCATCTTTCCTTTCCGTCTTATATTTCTTTAAACTGTAGAAGAAACCACAAAGTCTTCTCTGCCTTCTATGACTCGTGGACAGGCTTGAAGGTCGGCTGAACCACACAATTCAGTGAAATAGACTTTTTATCTAATTTATGTATGGACACATGCATTTATTTCTTCATTGCTTATTAATTCAGTCATAAATTAATACATTTATTCATAGTATTAAATATTTATCAACAGCTTTTCTTTTCTCTTCACACCATTTTTTTGTTTAATATGCCCCTACCCAGAGTTCATCTTTTATAAAATCAATAAATAAAAGAGAAAGACAAAAATACTTCAGCACAATTCGTCATCATATTAATCAAGTCCAATAGTGTACACATTATTCCATACTTGTAGTCACCCTCTTATGGAAAGGAGCAAAGTAAATGAAATTATCTCTTCTTTTTTTCTCTGTGTAAAACTTCAATAAACACTAGTGAGTGTAGGACACAGAGAGCAAAATCATTTTCCACCACAGTCTTGGTGTTGAGAATACAAAGAAAATGAAACTGTCCCTACTTGAAGTAGGTGATATTTTAATGTGGATGGGCAGAAAGGAGGAGCCTGCAGCACCTGTAGTCATTTTATGCATAAACCTTCACAGAACCAGACCAGCTACAAGTATCATGCTGTTTTGCTTTCTATTGCATCTTCTATTGCATCTTGATTGACAAATGATGTTTTTCAGGGACAGATGAGCATGATAGAATGATGATATTTCTCCAGACTCAGAAGATAGCATAAATCAAGGAGACATGGTAACCATTCAGACTTAATCAGATGCTTGGGAGGAGAGCCTGGGGACAAGCACATTGGCATCCTCTGACAATCAGGGAAGCTGAAAGATTCAAAGCAAGACTTCCTCTCACTGGTAGGGCCCAGTTTGAAAGTACTTTTTGCATGTAATGGGGAAATATTTAAGAAATTATATATAATTATTCATTAAAAATTAGAAAAAGGAATCCTAAAAGGAAATTGCTGAATTCCCTTGGACCAGAACTTAGAACAAAGTGGAAGCAGAAAAAATGTACTAGTCCCCTCAACAGAGAAATATCTAAATGAAAAATGAGAACATTATGGACAAAATGCAAAGTTTTCCAGTCAAAGTGGGGAGGGGGGGAGATTACTGCAAAAAAAAAAGAGAAAACCACGAAAGAATTCAAGAGGAGTCACAATCAGGACTTTGTGTTCATTGCAAAGTAATAAGATATGACAGAAAGCAAATAATAAAGGCTTATAATCATAACTAACTTACACTGCAAAAATGAATATCATCCTGCAGCTGAAAAAGAGACTTTTAGTGAAAGAGAGGACTTCCAAGAAATCCTGATGAAAAGATCAAAGCTATATAGAAACATTGAAGTTTAAACTCAGGAGTCAAGAGAAATATCAAAAGGTAAACAGAAAAACAATTATAAAAAAAACAAAGTGAACTAATTACATTCCATTATTCACAGATGGTAAAACTGTACCTTCTGAACCTGAATATCATCAGTGGACTAGGAAGAACTCTAATAAGAAAGAAGACTGAAAGAAGACTGAAAGAAGGTCTCTTTTTTCTTGGTGATCTCAAGGAAAGAATGGAAAGAGAAGGGAAAAGGAATACACTGGGTAGGGGGAGGAGGAAGAGGACATATATGGACAATTTTCTCAAAAAATCATTACCTGAAAGCTGATGTATAGACAAAGAATGTGTATGGGGTGGTGAGAAATGCCAGGCTCTTGAACCTCACTCTCATCTGAACTGATCAAAGTAGAACAGAACACACACACACACACACACACATACGCAAACGACAGACAATTGAGTCAGAAATATATTTTATTGAATAAGCAAATCTATGGGAAAAGGAAGAATGGAAATGGAAAATTAAAGAGTAGGTTGAGGAATGACTGGAAATGTTGAATTGGGGTTTCTTATGCCATGATTAAATGATCATTTGTCATGTATCTTAAAGGGAGCATTGTTTTTTAGATAAGGATAGGAAAAGTCGCTAGCTTCACTTCAACATGCGAAATTCTGTGGTAATGTTAGAACTTTGTCTCCACAGTCCAGTGAGGTAGAGGCAAGGATTGCTTAATGTGCAATTTAAGGAGAACATCTGTGGGAAAATTGTGCTTTTTTTCTTTTCCAGGGTAGCCTGGACCTCAAAAAGAGGTCAATAACAAATGCCTATGTTTTCTCTGATCTACCTCTCTGCAGCCTCTACTTGATGTCATAAACTGTCTCAGAAAAATAGATTTGTAGACGTGAGACGGAGGGGTCAGAGTGGCCATGAGTTCACTCCAAGTTCAGCTTCTTGAATACTCTTTAGGTTTAGACAAAGGATTCAGTTACCTCCTGGACATAAAGCCAGAATTTATAAGACCTCCTTAATTATAGCTTCATTGTCTGAATCTCTCCATTTTCTTGCATCTTTGCTCATTCTCCTGAACCAAACAGGCAGACCACATGTGAGACCCCTCTCAGAACCACATGTGGAATAGATAGACAATGCCATAAAATACCTCCTATGTCCACTTTAAAGGACAGGAGAAGGATTTGAGTTAGTCTCTCTGAGAGTTCAATGTTTTGGAGCCCTGGTCTCCTACTCTACTCCTCCACACCCCAATTTGTAGCCTTTCTAGGTTGTTCTAGATCTTGTTTACTCTAGAATGTTATCTACCCTTACCTCTCCCCCTATTGTCACTTGATTTTTCATGTGATCTATACCTTTGTTTAAGTGTTTGATAAAAATTATAAAATGCCCCGAGGGCCATACATTGGACGTTTTCCAACTAAGTTGATGTTGATAGATTAAAAATTAACGTTTTACCTGACAATTCAATCAGTTTTGAAATCATGTAACAGTACTATCAATAATATTGCTATCATAAAGGGAGACTTTAAAAATAATTTGTTAAAATATAAGCAATAATGACAATGAGTAGATTTAGATTCCAGCATGTGGCTCTGTTCTATTGCTGGAATCTAGATCTGCATATCGTCTTTATTTATAGGTGTGCCTCTTCAGGTTAGTTGCCCCAGGACTTCAGGTCTGTGGGTGTGTTGCTGGAAAGGTGGCATAGAACAGGTGGGGGTCCTAGAAGTTGTCAAGGCAGGGGAAAAGAAAGTCCTATAGAGATTTCTACAAATCAGTCTGCCATCCCAGTAACCTTCAGGTTCAAAATGACCCTCCTACTGATCACTCATATGTGGGTTGTCTCCCCCATTAAAATGTAAACTGTGTTGCTCAATGAGAATAGAGCTCACATCTAAATAGTCCAAGTGAACTCTGAGCCAGGCAGACACACCTAGCCCTCCTCACCAGAGTTAGAAATCTGCTCTAAAGCTCCTTCTATTTTTCCTCCTCAAGAAAGAGGGCAGCTGAGAGCAACAGACTTGGATAAAAAACTGCCCTTCTCTTAATTCTAGGTGACCGACTGAAGGTCTTACTCTGTGAAATCAATGTTCTCTCTGACCCATCAGGAGTCACAAAATTGAATCCTTCTCCAATCTCCCAATTTCTAAGGCCCAGAGCTCCCATAGGGCATGTTTTCACTGCCCCAGCCCTCGATTCTTCTCCTAGGTTTTCATCTCCCAAGTTCTCATACTTCAATGACTTAAAGAACACTCTTGAGACTTTCAGTGACTCATCTTTTTTTTAAACAGCGGCAACTATGTAAATTTCTACTGTCTAATCAATAGTCCTGGGGAAATCCTTTGTCTCAAGACTGAGACCTGATTTCTCATTGTTTTCATTTTTAGATCATAATCTTTTGCACATTTTCAATCTCCAATGTGCTACAGTAACTCTGAGGTCCTTAAAATATGTTTACATGTCGAATTCTCCAGTTTGTGATAAATAAAAATATCATCTTCCCCTCTTTATAGCAAAGCCAAGACAATTATCTCACACAAGAGAAGGTGTATATATATATATATATATATATATATATATATATATATATATATATATATATTTCAAATTTGGAATGCTTCTAATTTGTGTCTCATAAACAGGCCATATCCTGTCTTAAAATTGTATCTCTTCACACTCATATGTTAACAGTCTTTGAAAAAAATCAGACAGTTTTTTTTCTTTTTTTCCTGAGTATCAAAATGTTCATCCATAAAGAGTGCTGATTAATCCATCAACATGTATTGTGTCTTCTATGCGTTAGGCAGTGTTCTTGGTGCTTATTTGCTTTTAGAATTAACATAAATATATTCTTAAACAGAAATGAACTTTTTTGCCCCTTTTATCATTGAGATTTTCTATATCGAAAGGAATTTAAGGAGTTTTTCAGTTTCATACACGATAAAAACAGCTAATAGCTAACATCTTCATAGCATTTATCATATACTAGACTTTTACAATTATCTGAATTGATGCTGGCAACAACCCTTGATAGTAGGTTCTATTATTGCCCTATTTTATAGATGAGGAAACTGAGGAAAATAGATTAAGGGACTTGTGAGGTCACCAAGCTACTAAGTGTCTGAGACTGGGTGTGGACTCAGCTTTTGATTTATTGCAGGTAGAGTGCTCCCTTCCTTGCACTATCTAGGTGCTTCACCATCATGTCATCTTTATCACACATTCTTTCTTTTCTATAAGCAAGATAAGACACAAATTTTTAGGACAATGCTTTGCTATGTTCAGAGAAATGATTTCTACTGAGCCCATAATATCTTTGTAGAAATAAAGAGTCAGGAGGGATGTGGCATCTGTCTTCTAGTATATGAAGGACTTTTAGGTTGACAGGGATTAAATTTTTACTACTTGGACCTCGGGGTGGAAGAAAGAGCAATGGGACCAGCCTACTGAGAGAGAGATGTGGAGAGAAGGGTGGAACCTCTTCAAAATTATAACCACCCACACTGAACTGGGTTACACGAAGAGGGATCCCTTATAGAAGATATTTGGGCAGTCTGCACCACTTCCTATTATGTCTGACTGTGGACAGGATTGTTTTTCAGGCACAGATTGGGAGAGATGGACTCCTGGGTCCCTGGTCTTTCTCAAGACTGCATGCCAGTCTAGTAATTTTCTATAACAGAAACATGAGTCTGGAATGACTATGAAAAAGTTAAAATGGTTCTTTGGAATCACAGCTTTTTTTTTCAGATGTTCACTAAATACAATACAACCACCATACTCATCAACATTGGAAATCAGGAAACTATAAATGCAGAGAAGAAAATCAGGTTCAATCTATCTGAATTAAATGCTGAAGAAGGCAACTAGGGAAGAAAAATATTAAAATAATTGTTCAAGTAGAAAGAGATTTAGAAAGAATGTTGACCCCAAAAGTTCTTTTGTGTGACTTTATAGCAGACAACCTATCTTAGAAATAATGCAATCTCAATAAACACTGAAGAAGAAAATTATATCATGACTCAATTTCAGAAAATTGGAGCCATGGTTTGTTAAAAGGCATCAAAAGCACCTAATATAACCCACACATATAGACAAATCCCCTCAAAAACATTTCCAGGAAGAGGACAACTGGGATTCACTTGAAGGTAAACAATGAGGGGGAATCCACCATGTTCCAGAGCAGGCTTCCCACTGAATCAGAGACACTGTTGGCAAGTGTTTCTTGATAATAAGCCACAGTTTTAATAAATTCTACTCATTCCTGTTTGTTCTACCTTCTGGGGTCAAGACAAGCAAAATTAATCCCTCTTCCTAGCGACAGTCTTTTAAATACTGGAGCAAAGGCTGTTACACAACACAGAACTAAGCTTTAGAATGACAATGGAATCCCTATCAATAACTTTGAATGACACACATTTATAACTAGAGAAAGAATGAAAGTGGATTGAGAAGCATCCATCTTCCCTTTTCCAAATCCTCTTTGATGACTCAGTGACACTAGGCTTGTCATTGATGATTGCTGTCCCCTTCCATGTAAGGAGGGAGGACAAAGAGATGGTTGGAGGATTTGGAGAGTGTCAAAGGTATTTTTCATTATGTGAAAGAGCTATTCAGTTTCCTGTTAAGTCTGAATCTTAACAATTCTTAGAAGAGAGTGAGATTTGTGAGGGGAAAAGCTGATTCCTGGAATTAGTAAAGGAGAGAAGAAACAGACAATTTTCCACACAGCCTGAAATCTGTTCTGCTATATGGAGCATTCCCCCTCATGTCAGCTTATTTACTTTTTCAGCTGACCTAAGAGTACTTCCTTCACCCATTTCCTTTCTAAATTAGTCTCGTGTAGTGTAGGCACAATTAGAGAAAAGTAAGGGACAGTTGAAATAACAAACACAAAGAAACCAACGTAAAGGGATAAGGGAGTAAGAAATGGAAGAGAAGAAGCATTTATTCCTCTATCAATGATCCCCTTTGAATTGTTCCCAGAAATCATCAAAGCTCAAACCTCTGTCACTCACCACGAAAATTTCCAAAGGTGACAATGTAACTCTGTCTCCCCCACCCCAATACCACTTCCTTCAGGGGAGAGAGAAGAAATGTGTCCTGAAGACAAGTCATATCCCTGGGCTGACTGACCTGGATATGATGCTCTGTTTTCTGGATCTGGGGTTGTCTTTCAGAGCTTCTGACTGGAAATTCAGACCAGAGGAAGGGGCATCAAAAGTTAGAAATGTTCTTGTAATTTCTAGTGTAGTATATATCAGAGTCCAGAATTGTTGATAAATGACTCCCTCAGGGGAATTATCTCAGCATCTCTTCGTGACTTTGTTCATGTCCCTCTCCCTCTTATGTCTTGTGATTTGCCCACTTTTCCCCCATATGGCCACACTTGATAACATTTTAGGCCCCTGATCATGCATTGCACAACCCAGGACTATCTAATGATAAGACTTTTTTCCTGAGCCCCATACTTTCTCTGAGGTTATGATTTGGAAGGTAAGCTGGATCCGATGAGCCAAGACCTTATTGAGTGCCTAGATGATGACAGGAAACATTGGCCTCTCATATGTGCCTCGGCTTCAGTCCAATGTAAAGATGACCTTATGGCCTGGGGCATCCATATGCATCCACACCTTCTGCTTCATCACTTACCTGTTACCAAGGACTTTGAGATACGTAAAAATTGAAATATAGTGGGGATATGTTTTGAGTTGTGCATCAATTGAATTGGAGTGAGGTAAAGTTATATGGAAGTCACTGGTCCCAAACTCTCTTCCAGAGTAATTAGAATTCAATGACAAGACAAAGTCAGGATGATTGGTGATGGATCTGAACATCATGGATTACCATAGTATCTTTGGTGTCTAACCAAATTCTAAGTGCTTCACAGCAATTGCTTTAACCACCTCAATGGCTGTTGGAAGGAAATGTCATCTACATACTTGGGATAGACATCACCTCTTACCTTACAAATGGATATGAGCCTCCTTGATTACCTTCAACCTGGTTAAGTATGTCTGCCAAAATGGTTGACTGGAGTGTAGCTGCTGTGCATTGGGCAGCATTTTCGAGGCACAGGTGAGAGTAGGTCAAATCAAGTGAGCATCAAAAATGGAAAGCAGCCATGCACCATGCCCAGTAATATTTACTCTGGAAGTAGTATTGTTCAGTCCAAACCTCAACAATTGCAGAGTAAACAAATAATAAAAAAGAGAAGCTGACCATAAATGGCTACTATGGTCAAAAACTAAAATTATAACACAAACTCAGAGGAAGACAATGAAGTCAAAACAGCTGCAACCCAAGGCTGAGAGAAAAATTGTGAATAGCCCAAGAAGAATTCCTGGAAGAGGTAAAAAGTCCTGTTCAAAATCAATTAAAAATGTACAGGAAAAAATGGCATAAAAATGGAGAGTAATAGAAGTAATTTTGAGAAAACAATTGTTTTTCTTTGCTTTAAAGAGAGCCATTGACCTCATAGAGTGAAGTCTTGAGTCATGTGTGAATTACAGTTAAGGAAGGCAGAGCTGCACAAAATCTTCACGGTCACTTTCTCTTCTGGAGTCACTGCAGTCCAATAGGAAGATAAAAATCGGATGACTGGCAAAGGCCTGCGATGCAGTACATGGCTTTTGTACCTTTCATGTCTAAGCAAGATCTAAACACTCCACAGCTTCATCATCCGTCTTCAGGCCATTGAAACAAATTGTTCTGACTCACTTATTCCACTGGAGGTAGTTTTTACACTCTTGGATTAGATATCCAGCTGCCTCACCAGTGGGCTAGAGACCTGTTGGTTACCATTGGCCTAGTTTAACTGGTTTCCCAAGATGGTTTTATTTGAGTTTGGTTATTGCACATGCTATAGCTTGTATGAGCCACAGGTGAGACTTGGGTGATGATGTAAAGGCAAATGAGCAGCCCGTAAAGGGCTCAGCAAGCCTTCACAACAGAGGGGCTAGTCCTCCCTGAACAGTCCATACAAGCCACCACAATAAGCAACTTAGCAAAAGAGACATCAACCTTCTGAAGTAAATAATAAATTAAAAAACAGATGAACAACTTAAAAATAAACTGGCCTGGAAAGTAGATCAAGAAAACTCCATTTAAGAATGGCTGCTTTAATTCTACCTAAATTGATTTATTTATTCAGTACCATATCAAGCAAACTCTCAGATAATTATATTGCAGGGGTAGAAAAAATAATATCGAAATTCATTTGGAAGAACAAAAGTTCCAGAATATTAAGGGAACTAATGAAAAGAAATGCTGGGGAAGGTGACCTAGCTCAACCAGATCTCAAATTGTATTATATAATAGCACTTATCAAAACCACTTGATTCTGGCTAAGAAACAGAAGGGTAGACCAATGGAATGGGTTAGGTACTCAAGACACAGTAGTCAATGAATATTGCAGTCTACCATTTGGTAAACTCAAGGACCCTAGCTTCTGGGATATGAACTCACTGTTTGACAAAAATTGCTGAGCAAACTAGATAAAATTGTGGTGGAAACCAGGCATAGACCAATATATGACACCGTGCAAATGAATAAAGTCCAAATGGGTACATGATCTGGGTATAAAGATTGATACTGTAAACAAATTAGTGGAAGAAAGAATAGTATATTTATCAGATTTATGAAGAAGGGAAGAACTTTTGATTTAACAAGAGATGGAAAATGTTGTGAAGTACAAAATGGATAATTTTGATTACATTAAATTGAAAAGTTTTTGCACAAACAAATCCAATGCAATCAAGATTAGGAGGGAAGCTGAAAACTGGGAAGGAATGTTAGCAGCTAGTGTCTGTTACAAAAGCCTCATTACTAAAATATGTAGAGAACTGAGTCAAATGTACAAGATGACAAGTCTTTTCCCAATTGATGGATGGTCAAAGGATATGAACAGGTAGTTTTCAGAGGAAGAAATTAATGCTATCTATAGTCACATAAGAAATGCTCTAAATCACTATTGATTAGAGAGATGCAAATCAAAACAACTCTGAGATACCACATCACACCTATCAGATTGGCTAACATGACAAAACAGGAAGATGAAATTGTTGGAGAAGATGTGGGAGAGTTACAAAACTAATTCGTTGTTGGTGGAGCTGTGAGCTGAACAAACCATTCTGGAGAGCAATTTGGAACTATGCCCAAAGGGCTACAAAAATGTACATACCCTTTGACCAAGCAAAATCACTTCTAGGACTGTATCCCCAAAAGATCATAAAAATGGAAAAAGGTCTCACATGTACAAAAATATTTATAGCAGCTCTCTTTGTGATGGCCCAAACCTGGAAATCAAGAGGATGTTCATCAATTGGGGAATGGCTGAATAAATTGTGGTATATGAATACAATGGAATACTATTCTGCTATAAGAAATGATGGACAGGAAGATCAGAGATACCTGGAAAAACTTTTATGAACTGATGCTAAGTGAAAGGAGCAGAACTAGGCGAATTTTGTACATAGCAACAACCACAGTATGCAAGGATTTTTTCTGGTAGACTTAGAACTTCATTGCAATGAGAGGACTTAAAAAACTCCATATGTTCTCTTAAGGCAAAATGCCTTTCACATCCAGAAAAAGAACTATGGAATTCGATCACAGAATGTAGCAGATAATTTTCTTTTGTATTACATTTTGTTTGTTTTATTTCTCCCATTAATTTTAATTCTATGCAACATTACTAAGGTGAAAACGTATTTAATAGGGATGTACATCTTGCAACTATATAAAATTGTATGCCATCTCAGGAAGAAAAATGATAGGTGGGGGGAATGAGGGGGAAGGAGGGAAAAAATTCTAAGTGCTCGTGGAACACTGAAAACAAATAAAATAATGATCAAAAGGAATTGCTACTTTACCTGAAAAACATTATAAAAAGAGCCAGACATAATATTTCAAAATATTATCAAGAAAATCTACCCCAGTGTCCTAGACCTGAAGGTTAAAATAAAAATGTAAAAACAAATCTACCATCACTTAAATCTGATTCAGTCATTAATTAAGCCATCATCCCATGAATATGATATTCCAGAGGTGGAAGGTCAAGGAGAAAATATTCAAGTGTCCAGATTGGAAGAATCCAAATCTCATGCCTCCACAGTCCAGATCTCACAAAATTTAGCAGTTACTGTAATGAAGTTTTGGAATCTGATATTCTGGAATGCAAAAGAGTTGCTTTACCATCAAGAATATCGTAGCAACAAAAGTGAGTATGACTATTCAAGTGAAAAATAAGGTATTTAATTAAATAGAAGGGTTTCAGGCATTCCTAATTATTAAAAACGACCAGAAGTGAACAGAAAATTTAACTCTTTAAACACAAGAATCGAGTGAAGCATGAAAAGATAAATACGAAAGAGGAAATCATAAGGGCTCAGTAAGGTTGAATTGTTTATCTTTCTGCATGTGAAGATGACAGATGTATCCTCTAAGAACCTTTCCATTATATGGGCAGTTAGAAGGGAGATATATGTAAAGAGGGTGTAGTGGGAAGTTATTTTGAGATGTTTTTAAAAATAGATGTTCAAAAGATGGATGTCCTGGGAAAATGGGAGAGAGTAAGAATGCTGCAGATGGTCTTTCTTAAAAGTTATAAGTCTCCCAACAATAATGCAGATTGAAACCTCATAATAACAATTTGGTCTAATAACAATTCCATCAGTTTAGCAGAAACGTGTCCTGTCTGCACATGCTTTTGCCTCAATGCAAATTTCTCTTGAATTATGTGAATAGATACCTGAACCTGATGACAGGAAAATCTGGGTTCAAATTCTGCTTCTTACTGTGTGATGCTGGATAATCAAAGTAGCTTCCTTCCACCTCTATGAGTTTCACTGTGTCTCAGATGGAGGAAATAGGAGTGCTTAGAATCTAACTGAAATGAGGGTTCTGTCCATTCTTGACTCAACTCATTGCAGAAGCTCAAGTAAGGTACTCTTCAGTGTGTGTGACAGAGGAAGGACATTCTTCTGTCCCTTTCTGAGCATGGGCAGGGATTCTTGGACTGAATCCTTTTGTCAAGTTCAATGAGGAAATTATGTTTTTTTGTGGGCTTCTGAGTAAGAACAGAGTGTGCACGTAAAAGGCAGAGGGAGGGAGGAAGATATAGAGAAATGGAGAGAGAGAAAAGAAGAAAGAGAGAGAGAGACAGAGATGGAGACAGAGAGACAGAGAGTTTGAAACCTTGAAGGAGGTTCATCAGAAAACAAGAACTGGGGAATCATTTGTATTCTCTTTTTTATTAATTTATTTCTTTTAAATATTATTTAATTTTTTTCAATTATGTGTAAAGACAATGCTTAAC
Organism: Bettongia penicillata ogilbyi; assembly: GCA_023548195.1. Taxonomy (NCBI): domain Eukaryota; kingdom Metazoa; phylum Chordata; class Mammalia; order Diprotodontia; family Potoroidae; genus Bettongia; species Bettongia penicillata. Next base: position 3,285,811 of record JAJHZJ010000360.1, read on the forward strand.
GTTCATTTTTATATGAAATTTTGAGTTCCAAAATTTCTCACAACTTCTCCCTCCTTAAAACTAAATACTTTGATATAGGTTATATATGAGCAATCATGTAAAATATATTTCCATGTTAGTCATGTTGTGAAAGAAGATACAGGATGAAAGGAAAATAATATAAAAAAAAAATAAAGTGAACGGGGGCTGAGTCAAGATGGCGGAGTAGAAAGACGCACGTTTACGAGCTCTGAACCCACAGCCCATAGAATTAATGTAAAAAGAGATCCCCATAAGTTCTGGATCACTGAAAGGTGTACAGAAACAGAGTGGAAGAGATTTCCGTTCCAGAGAGCCCTGGAGAGCTGTCCCCAGGGTTCATCATGCCCCGGAAAGTGGACCCCACCCCAGCGCTGCCCTGGCCGAGGCCCCAGAGAAGCTGATCTGAGCAGGCTTCAGGGACGGAAGTTCTGGCAGCCGGTAAAGTCCCTCCGCCCATAGAAGCTACAGGTCAGTGAGAGAGACGGCTGGGCTGGAGGAGGGGAGCAGAGTGTCTCCGTTACTCGGGCCCCCTCGGGAGGAAGCAGCAGCAGCAGAGGTGGGGGTGGCGGCGGAGGCAGCAGCTGCAGTGGCGGCCCGGGACTCCCCCAGCAGCAGGCAGGATCTTCATTACTGAAGGTCTCTGCATAAACAACCTGAGGGAGCTGAGCCTGGGAGGCAGCCCTGCCCCCACCCCAGCACCAGAACTAAAGCTCACATTGATTAGCAGGCGGGCGCTGCAGAAAGCACATTTGAATCTCACCCCAAACACTAGCTGGGCGGATCTAGGTGGGGGTGGACAGGAATCTCAGAAGTCAAGTAACTGGCTGTAAAAATGCCTAGAAAAGGGAAGAAAAATAAGACTATAGAGAGTTTTTTCCAACAAATGCAAATGATCCCGACTTTCGGATCTGACGACAACAACGAGGAAATATTCTTGCCATCAGGGAAAGACGTGGAGGGCGGGGCCTTGGTACCCCAGACATGCCAGGGGGATGTCGGGTGGGCTCAGGCCTTGGAAGAACTCAAAAAGGATTTTGAAAAGCAAGTTAGACAGGTGGAGGAAAAACTGGGAAGAGAAATGAGAGAGATGCAAGAAAAGTATGAAAAACGGGTCAATACCTTGGTTAAGGAGAACCAAAAAAATGCTGAAGAAAATAACACCTTGAAGAATAGGCTCACTCAATTGGCAAAAGAGGTTCAAAAAGCCAATGAGGAGAAAAATGCTTTCAAAAGCAGAATTAGCCAAATGGAAAAAGAGGTTCAAAAGCTCACTGAAGAGAATAGTTCTCTCAAAATTAGAATGGAACAGATGGAGTCTAATGACTTTCTGAGAAACCAAGAAATCACCAAACAAAACCAAAAGAATGAAAAAATGGAAGAGAATGTGAAATATCTCATGAGAAAAACAACTGACCTGGAAAATAGATCCAGGAAAGACAATTTAAAAATTATGGGACTACCTGAAAGTCATGATCAAAAAAAGAGCCTAGACATCATCTTCCATGAAATTATAAAGGAAAACTGCCCTGACATTCTAGAACCAGAGGGCAAAATAAGTATTGAAAGAATCCATCGATCACCACCTGAAAGAGATCCAAAAAGAGAAACTCCTAGGAACATTGTGGCCAAATTCCAGAACTCCCAGGTCAAGGAGAAAATCTTACAAGCAGCTAGAAAGAAACAATTCCAGTATTGTGGAAATACAATCAGGATAACTCAAGATCTAGCAGCTTCTACATTAAGGGATCAAAGGGCGTGGAATAGGATATTCCAGGAGTCAAAGGAACTAGGACTCGAACCAAGAATCCCCTACCCAGCTAAACTGAGTATAATACTTCAGGGGAAAATATGGTCTTTCAATGAAACAGAGGACTTTCAATCATGCTTGATGAAAAGACCAGAGCTGAAAAGAAAGTTTGACTTTGAAACACAAGAATGAGAAGAAGCAGAAAAAGTAAACAGCAAAGAGAAGTCTTAAGGGACTTACCAGAAGTGAACTTTTTACATTCCTACATGGAAAGACAATATTTGTAACTCTTAAAACTTTTCAATATCTGGGTAGTTGGTGGGTCCATACACACACGTACATGCATGCACGCACACACACATCCACACATGCACACACATACAGAGACAGAGAGCACAGATTGAATTGAATAGGATGGGACCATATCTTAAAAGAAATTAAGGTAAATGTTGAGAGAGAAATGTAGTGGGAGGAAAGAGGGTGAAATGGAATGGGGTAATTATATCTCATTTAAGAGGCAAGTAGGAGACTTCTTAGTGGAGGGAAAAAGAGGAGAGCTGAGAAAAAAAAAACCAATTAGTTTACCCTCATCACATTTGACTAAAGGAAGGAATAAAATGCACACTCATTTTGGTATGAAAACCTATCTTACAGTATAGGAAAGTGGGGGAGAAGGAGCCTATCTTACAGTATAGGAAAGTGGGGGAGAAGGAGATAAGCAAGGGGGGGAATGATGGAAGGGAGGACAAAGGGAGAAGGGAGCAATTTGAAGTCAACACTTGGGGAGGGACAGGATCAAAAGACAGAAGAGAAAAAAAGAGGGGCAGGTTAGGATGGAGGGTAATTCAGTTAGTCTTACACAACACGACTATCAGGGAAGTCATTTGCAAAACTACACAGATATGGCCTATATTGAATTGCCTGCCTTCCCAAAGGAATGGGTGGGGAGGGAGGGATGGGGAGAATTTGGAACTCAAAGTTTTAGGAACAACTGTTTAGTATTGTTGTTGCTACTAGGAAAGAAGACATACAATTAATGAGGAATAGAAAGTCATCTGGCCCTACAGGAGAAAAGAGAAGATGGAGACAAGAGAAGGGAGGGATGACAGAAGAGAGGGCAGATTGGAGATAGGGAAAATTAGATTGCTTGGGGTATTGGGGTGGGGGGAGGGGATAAAAGGGGAGAAAATTTGGAACCCAAAATTTTGTGAAAATGAATGTAAAAAGTTAAATAAATAAATAAATAATTAAAAAAATATATATGTAAAAAAATAAAGTGAAAAACCATGTTTCAATACACATTCAGACTCCATCATTTCTTTCTATGGATGAGGATAGCATTTTCCAACAGAAGTCTTTTCAACTTGTCTTGGGTCATTGAATTTCTGAGTAGATTGAAGTTAATTATAGTTGATCATCTTATAATATTGCTGTTACTATTTACAATGTTCACCTGGTTCTGCACACTTCAATTTGCATCTGTTCTTGGAAGATTTTTCAAGATTTTCTGAAATCTGCCTGGTCATCATTTCTTATGTTATAATCATATTCCATTACATTCATATACCACAAACTTTTTAACCATTCCTCAACTGAGGGTTATCCTTCCTTTTCCAATTCTTTGCCACCATGGAAAGAATGGCTATAAATATTTTTTAACATATGGGTCCTTTCCCCCTTTTTTTATGATCTCTTTGGGATCAACTGCACCACCTATACTGCCTCATCTCATTGGAATACAGACCTAGTAGTGGAATTGCTAGATCAAAGGATTTGTATAGTTTGATTGCCCTTTGAGCATAGGGAGGTATTAATCCCGGGTCGAAGATTCTAATCTGGTATGAATTGAACCACATCAAGACTATGACTGCTATCATGAGCTCCACAATCCAGTAGTGGTTAATAATCATATCTCCACAGTATAAATATATTGCTTAAATATAGAAATCTTTCAATTATTCCTGGAAACATTAAGGTAGATTCTACCTGACATATGTTACTAAGACCAGAAGACTCTGTTTGGGTAGGAGAGCATGGACTTCTCATATTTTTGGACAGGGGGTGAGGATGAGAAAAAGTGAAAATGGCTACTAAGAAGGCCGCTACACTAAAAAAAAAGTCACAAACTCAGCGATAAATGTCCTCTCATGTTCCAGGAGAAGGTCATTATTTATTAATTTTCCTAGAAGTTGGAGGCAAGGTGAAGGAGAAGAATTTATCAAAGGTCAACTATGTGCCAAGCATTGTGCTGATTATTTTACAGATACTATCCACATTTGAGTCTTTGTCAGCACAGGTTTCTGAGTCTGGTCACAATGAAGAGTAAGCCTCTGGACAGCACTGAATCAAACAGGGTCCTCAACTACGCAATTTTGCAAAGAAGGACAAACACACCACCATGTATGTGTATGAGACTGGGTGTCCCTTTCCCCTGCTTGGGCCTCAATAGATTGTCCCCTGTCATAGAATACACCTAAAATATCCTTTCCTACACAGCGACCTCATCAAGAACTGGGTCATGGAGTGTGAAAGAGAGATTGGAATGAAGAGAGAGAGAGAGAAAGAGAAAAATAGATATTCAGAGAGACAGAGATCTGGAGAAACAGAATGATAACAAGAGAGAATACTGAGACCCAAACTTGACCTTTAGAGGAAGAGAAATATTTAGCTCAGCTCCTTTGAGGCCAATGGCCAGAGGGAAAGGAATGGAGAAGTGGGGAAAGGAAGGAGGAGTGTTGCTGAGCTGAAGACTTCACTCTTCCTGGTTGGAGGAGGGGGAGGAGGCCTGAGGAAATCTTGTGGATCAAGCCTGAGAGAAGAAAAAGTGTGGGGCCATGGCCCATGGAACCCTGAGGAGTGAGTCCTAACTCTGAGTTCATTTACAGGAACTGACAAAGACTGGTCAGGGAGGCAGGGTGTCTTAGATGGTGTCTTCCCTCTACTTTCGAGAACAAGTACGTTCACCATCTGTTGGAATGTCCCTCCTCTGGGTTCTTGGTACATGAGGCCCTGGACCCCTCTCCCAGAGTGCACTAAATTCTGAATCTTCCAGCCATCTGGGGGCTTCACCCTGCGCAGAGACCTGAGCTTGGAGCAAGGAATGCCTGAGCTAAAACCCAGTCTGACTCACTTACTAGCTTTGGGACTCAAGGCCAGTCACTCAGTCTTTGGCTGCCTCAGTTTCATCTGTTCTAAAATGGGAAACAATAAAGCACCTACCTACCAAGAATATTGTATGAATTAATGAGATATCTTAAGCTCTTATATAGTGCCTGGCATACATTAGGCACCCAATAAATATTTAGAATTCTAACTTTAGGCACCAACAGAAGACATGGGAGAATCCTGACTCCCCTCCCAGGTAGGTTCTCCGGAGGCATTCTGGAGCTGGGGAGGAGAGCTCATTTCATGGTCTCCTCTGAGACAGCATCATCTTCTTGGCAATAGAATGACATCTCCCAGGTACTGGTAAGGCAGGTGTCCCTTCTCTCACACTCCTACTCCTGCTCATCTGCCAGGGCCCTCTGGAGGACCCCAGCAAGGGACTCCCTCCCTCTTCTATGCCTTTGTCTGCCAAGCAAGAAGTAAACAAAGGGATTTGAGCTGCCTTTCAGGAAGACCAGGAGCCTAAACAGCCAAAAAGGCATGAACCTGAAGTGAAAGTGTATTAATATTTCTTGTATTCCCATGGGCAAGCCACAGAGCAGGAACACGAAGACCATGAGCAGGACAAGGTGGTAGAGCCTAGAGGGCTGCCGGTGCTGGGAGCTAGACTGTTCTCTCAGCAGCAGAGTCAGGCTGGACATGCACAGCACTGGGGTGAAGTGCATGAACCATATCATAAGTGTTCTGGAAAATGAGGCACAGAAAACCAGACTTCTAAAGTAAAGGCAAAGGACAAATTTTGCTACCCAGAACAGTCCAGGAAGAGCCCAGAGGATAATACACACAGCTGCAGATGTGTTCTTGGGGCAGTCATGTAGGTACTAGCTGGGGAAGATCATGACTAGACAGCGCTCAGTGCTGATTGCAGCCAGGAAGCTCAGGCTCACACTGTAGGATGTGTATGCAAGGTAGATCAATACCGAGTACATGAAATAATCATGCAAATAAGAAGATCAGAAAGGAGCAAAAAAGGAGGAGGAGGTCAGCCCAGGCCAAGTTGAGGATGTAGATAGAGAAGGGATTCCTGCGGGTGCAGAAGTTCAGGAGCCACAGGATTATGCTGTTCCCCACCAGTCCAACCAGGACCAGAACCAGAGAGAGGATCCACCAAATAATATCAATGTCCTTGGCCAAGAAATAGAGTGGTGAATCAGTGGAACAGATTAGTCACACAAGACAGTAGTCAATGGCTAGTAATCTACTGTTTGATAAATGGCAACACTGCAGCTTCTGGGATAAGAATTCCCTATTTAATGAAAACTGTTGGAAAGCTGGAAAATGCTAAGACAGAAACTGGGCATAGATCAACATCTTACATCATATACCAAAATTAAGTGAAAACACACATGATTTTGAGAAAAAAGTTGAAACTATAAACTAATTAGAAGAGGATGGAATAGTTTAACTGTCAGACCTATGGAGAAGGGAAGAATTTATGACCAAGCAAAAGATAGAAAACATTATTAAATGCAGAATGGATAATTTTGACTACATTAAATTGAAAAGCTTTTGCACAAACAGAGCCAATGCAACCAAGATTAGAAGAGAAGGAGAAAGCTGGGAAATAATTTTTATAGCCACTGTGAAAAGTGCCTTATTTATAAACTATGTAGAGAATTTAATTAAATTTGTAAGAATAAAATTCATTCCATTATTGATCAATGGTCAAAGGATATAAGCAGGCATTTATCAGATGAACAAATTAAAGCTATCTATAGTCATATGAAAAAATTGTTCTAAATCACTATTGATTGGAGAAATGCAAATTAAAACAATTCTAAGGGACTACCTCATATGTACTGGATTAGATACTGTGACAAAGGAAAATTATAAATGTCGGAAGTGTGGGAAAATTGGAACACTAATGCATTCGTGGTAGATTTTGAAATGATCCAGCTCTTCTGGACAGCATCTTGGAACTATGCCCAAAGGGTTATAAAAATGTACATACTTTTTGACAAAGTAGTAGTTAGCCTAGGTCTGTGTTACAAAGAAATCATAAGAAATGGGAAAAGGAACCCAATGTACAAAAGTATATATAGCAGCTCTTTTTGTGGTGGCCAAGAAGTTGACAGGATACCCAGCAGTTGGGCCATGACTGAACAAGCTATGGTATAAGAATGTAATGGAATACTATTGTTCCATAAGAAATGATAAGCAATTGTGTATGTAAATCTATCTTACCTTACAGGAAAGCAAGAGGGGAGGGGATAAGAAAGAAAGGACATGGCTGGAGGGGGTAATCAGAAGCAAATCCTTTTTTAGGAGGGACAGGGTCAAAGGAAAGAACAAAATAAATGGAGGGTGGGATAGGATGAAGGGAAGGATGAAGGAAGGTAATCAAAAGCAAATCCTTTTTTAGGAGGGACAGGGTCAAACGAAAGAACAAAATAAATGGAGGGTGTGATAGGATGAAGGGAACTATGGTTAGTCTTTCACAGCATGACTATTATGGAAGTGTTTTAATGACTACACACATATAAGCTATATCAAATTGCTTGCCTTCTCAATGAGAGTGAGTGGGAAAGGAGGAAGGAAGAGTATATGGAAATCAACGTTTTAAAAACAAATGTTAAAAATCGTTTTTGCATGCAATTGGGAAAAAATGTATACAGGCAATGAAATACAGAAATCTATCTTGCCCTACAGAATAAAAGAAGGGAAGGAAATAAGAAAAAGTTGGAAGGAGGGTTAGAAGGGAGGTCAGATTGAGTAAAGGGGTAATCAGAGTGCACAAGTGTTAGGGATCCCGGGGAGTCCGAGCCTGATCTCTCGGGCCCACAGGCTTATCTGACCAGCAGAGGCCTGTAGGCCTTGGTGGAGTTTAGCTGTAAGCAATGACTGAGGCGGGAGACAAGATGGTAAGAACTCCGTTTATTCAAGCAGTGAGCAGCGCTTTTATCTCTTCTCTGACACTAGTACCCTAATTGAACCTATCAGCTAATAGTTTGTCCTTATAAGGAAGTAATTTACCTTAAGCCAGGACTGCCCAAGGTGGACATGTAGCCACAAGAAAGAAAAACATTTTGGGCTTCTTTGTTCTCAGAAAAGCCCGGGAAAATAGCCTTGAGCAAAACAGGGGCGGAACCCTTCCTTCCAGCGCCATCTTGTTCATGCCTTACCAGTCTCCCCTCAGTTTACCTGAGTCATGACTACTGAATGCCGTCCAAGAGGCTGGGGGTTGGCAGTTCCCTTACACACAATATCTTTGGGGTGGTGGAGGGGAGATTTGGGGAGAAAAATTGAAAATCAAAATCTTGTGAATGTGAATGTTGAAATCTAATAATAAATTAACAAAAGAAAATTAAAAAAAAAGAAATAATGAGCAGATGGACTCCAGAAAATTCTGCAAAGATTTACACAAATCCAGGGGGTGGAGTTGTCTATGATGCGTGAGGGGAAGTGGCATGTACTCCCAATGATGCCACCCTGATGACTTTGTTGCCCAGCCAGCCCTCAGAACTTGGAAGCTAAGGCTGGAACATTTTGAAGACTGGGACTTGGCTCATTAGAGCCTACATCTGAGAGTGTCTGCAAGGGCAGTGTGGGGAGGATACACCCCTAAGAGGATTTTTCTTGGACATTTTTGCCTTGGATTGAGGAAGGAGGAGCTGGTTGCTCACTCCCCAAAGATTTACCCCCAAAGAATGATGTTATGTTATGTATTCTGGAAATGTAAAGTTCATAATATAGTTATTTTGTGGGAAATATGTTGTATTTACTAAAGAACTAATGATGATTATTCAGATACAAGTTACCCACATAAGCTGCTTAAATCACATTGACTTAGGATCACAAAGTATAATGTCTCTATTTGTTCCAGGATCCATGTTCATATAGATTGTAAGGCCAAGGATCCTGGAAGGGTGGAGTATAAGGGCAAACAAAATAGAATCTTTTACTGTTTTTGTTTTAGTATAATCAAGTGCTTCTGAATAATGTGATTAAACAAGATCTTCCCCACTCATTAATGGGCCTGTGAAGATTTGTAGAATGGCACATGCCTTTCATTAATGAGGGGCTGTTTTTCAAGGGTTGTAATGCAACCCTGACTCTAAAAAATGTATAAAGGCTCTAAGGTACAGTTTTTCTTTTTGTGTGTACCAGATGAGACCCTAGGAAGCTGCTAAGGAGCCCCCTGCCTTTAAAAACTCGGATTTTCATTGTTCCCTCTCTGATAACTGCTTATGTAGGTTTAGGCAGTTGCATATGTCTATTGATTTGTGATGGATGTATTGCTTACTCTCAGACAGTTTTGAAGCACTTTCAGTTGATCTAGATTTCTTTGCATTTTCTCTGAAGTTTGAGATGCTAACGTTTTCCACTGAACCAAGTGGATGATACATGTGCTTTTAAAGTGATTGTTGACCCATCAAAAGTTGCTTTCCTTTTTAGAAATGCAGATCTAAGAACCTGTGATGGCAGACCCTCCTGTGTATGTCAGGGTGTTTACTGTCAGATATAGGGAGGGGGAAAATTCAGAACTCAAAATCTTATAAAAGTGAATGTTGAAAAAAAATTTAAAAAACCCAAATCTAAAGAAATCTGAATATGGATCAGAATGACTCAAGATGTCCTAAGATGCAGTGGGAGATTTTGGCCTTTTAAAACTATGGTCTTTCCAAGGTCTCTTACTTAGCCTTAATTAGTAGTTATATTTAAGACATAATAGTATGATATAAAAACCTAAAAATGATGGGCTGCTTGCCAAATTGTTGCACAATATTGTGAATGGTTGGCTGGACAGAGGCAAATCAAGTCAAATGGAAGCCCAAGAACTATAGAGATGACTAAACAATTTCATTTCATCTAGAACCCTGAGAGTTTGGGTATAATCGTGTGGTTCTATTCTTTTTCTGGGAATCTAGACCTGATCATTGCCATTGTCCACAGATGTGCCTATTCAGGTTGGCTGAACCAGGACTTCAGGTGTCTGTGTGTTGCTGGAAAGCAGGCATGGAAGGGGTGGGATCAGGAAGGTTGTCAGAGAAGGGGAAAAGGAAGTCCTGTAGAGTTTTAGGGAGCTACAGATGAGACCAGCCATTGCACTAACTTTCGGCTTCACACTGCCACTGCTAGTGATCACTCATATGTGGTTATCTCCACATTTCAAACATGAGCTGTGTCACCCAGTAGGGATGTAGGTCACAGCAACACTATCCAGGTGATTTCTACGTTAGGCAGACACATCCAGCCCTCCTAACCAAAATAAGAAATCTGGTCCAATGTGACTTTTGCTTTTGCTCCTCGAGATAGACGTGGCAACTGAGAGCCCCCAATTTGAATGAAAAACTGCCCTTCTCTCAATTCTAGATGACTCTGCTAACGTCCCTCTTCCTCTGACACCCTGTGATTTGCCCACTTCCACCCCATATGGCCACAATGGATAACATTTTAAGACCCCAGACCACAAGGAACATAACCCAGGCCTATCTTCTGGTCAGGTTTTCTCCCTTTGCCCCCTGCTTTCTCTGAGGTCCTGACTTGGAAAGGAAGCCAGGTCAGATGAGAAAGACCCTATTGAGTGCCTAGATGCTGGCAGGAAGCGTGGGCCTCTCTTGTCCCTGACATTCCCTTACTTTCTCAAATCTTATTGTCTCAAACAGAGTTTGCTTTTGATCCCTGTGTCCCTATCAGATTCTTCCCACTAGCAATGCGTGCTCCTGGATAACAGTGATCTCCATTAATCATCCTGATCCATCATGTAATATGTAATGGAATACTGTTGTTCCATAAGAAATTATGATCAGCAATTGTATATAGAAATCTATCTTATAGGAAAGCAGGAGGGGAGAGGATAAGAAAAGAGGGGCAATGGAAGAGAGGGCGTAATCAGAAGCAAACCCTTTTTAGGAGGGACAGGGTCAAAGGAGATAAAAGAGTAAATGGAATGTGTGATAGGATGGAGGGTGGGATAGGATGGAGGGAATTGTGGTTTGTCTTTCACAGCATGACTCTTAGGAAAGTGTTTTGTGTGACTACACACATACAAACTATATCAAATTGCTTGCCTTCTCAATGAGGGTGGGAGAGAAAGGAGGAAGAGAGAGAATGTGGAACTCAAAGTTTTAAAAGCAAATGCTAACAATCGCTTTGGCATGCAACTGAGAAATAATATATACAGACAATGGCATATAGAAATCTACCTTGCTCTACAGGAAAATAGAAGGGAAGGGAATAAGGGAAAGGAGGAGTGGGGGTTAGAAGGGAGGACAGTTGGGTGAAAGGATAATCAGAATGCACAATGTCTTTGGGGTGGTGAAGGGGAGATTTGGGGAGAAAATTTGAAAGTCAAAACCTTGTGAAAGTGAATGTTGAACTCTAATAATGAATTAATAAAAAGAATTTAAAAAAAGAAATAATGAGCAGATGGACTCCAGAAAATTCTGGAAAGATTTGCACAAATCCAGAGTGGAATTGCCTATGATGGGTGGGGGGAAGTGCCATATACTCCTTAGGACATCACCCTGATATCTTTGTTGCTCAGTCAGCCCTGAGGACTTGGAAGCATGGGCTGGAGAATTTTGAAGATTGGCACTTGGCTCATTAGAGCCTACATTTGAGAGTGTCTGCAAGGGCAGTGTGAGGAGGACACACTCCTAAGGGAATTTTGCTTGGGCATTTTTGTTTTTGACCGAGGAAGAAGGAGCTGGTTCCTCACTACCCAAAGACTTAACCTCAAGGAATGATGCTGTTATATACTCTGCAAATGTAAGGTTCATGATGTGTTTCTTTTGTGAAAATATGTTGTATTTACTAAAGTAATATTAATGCCTATTCAGATACAAGTTACCCACATAACCTGCTTAAATCACCTGGATTTAGGAACACAAAGTATAATGTCTCTATTATTCCAGGATCCATGGTCATTTAGATTGTAAGGCTAAGGATCCTGAAAGGGTGGAATATAAGGGCAAGCAAAGTAGAATCTTCTCCTGTTTTTGTTTTAGTATGATCAAGTGCTTCTGAATAATGTGATTAAAAGAGATCTTCTCTACCCATTGTCGGGCCTGGGAAGATTTTCATGAAGGCCCACACCTTTTGTTAATATGGCACTTGTTCTCAAGAGTTGTGATGCCCTCTGGCTCTAAAAAATGTGTAAAGGTTCTGAGATGCAGTTTTACTTTGGGGCTTAGTTTTGGAAGAAGTTTTGTGTGCCAGATAATACTCTGGGAAGCCACTAAACAGCACCCTGGTTTTGAAAACCCAGATGTTAGTGCTTCCTTCTCTGGCAACTACTTATGTATGGTCAGGTGGTTGTATATGTCTGTTGATTTGTGATGGATGTATTGCTTACTGTCAGTTTGGAGGCACTTTCTGTTGATTTAGATTTCTTTGCCCTTTCTCTTGAAGTTCAAGATGCTAACGTTTTCACCTGAACCAGGCGCTAGATTAAAGTGATTGTTGATCCCTCAAAAGTTGCTTTCCTTTTTAGAAATATAGATCTAAGATTCTGTGATATCAGACTCCCCTGTGTTTTTCAGGGTGCTTGCTGTTGCAAGTGGGGAGGGGAAATTTAGAACTCAAGATCATATAAATGTGAATAAAAATAAATGAACAAATCTTAAGAAATCTAAATATGAACCAGCATGACTCAAGATGGCCCAAGATTCAGTGGGAGACCTTGGCCTTTTAAAACTATGGTCTTTCCAAGATCTCTTACTTAGCCTTAGTTAGCAGTTATATTTAAGACATAATACTATGACATAAAGATTTAAAAATGATTGTCTGATTGAAAAACTGCACACATTGTATTGGTACAAAATATTGTGAATGGATGGTTGGACAGAAGCAAATCAAGTCAAATGAGAGCCCATGAGCTAAGAGATTACTAAAAGAAACCCTAGAACCCTGAGAGTTTGGGTATAACCATCCAGCTCTATTATTTTGCTGGGGATCTAGACCTCCTCATTGTCATTGTCCCTACATGTGCCTCTTCAAAGTAGTTGAACTAAGACTTCAGGTATCTTTGTGTGATTGGAAAGGAGGCGTGGAAGGGATGGGATCCTAGAGTTGTCAGAGGAAGGGAAAGGAAAGTCCTGTAGAGTTCTAGGTATCTACAGATGGGAGCAGCCGTCCCACTACCTTTCACTTTCAAACTGTCCCTCCTCATGATCACTATGTAGGTTTTCTCCATATTTCCACATTTCCAATCAGGATGGAAGTCATAGTAACACTATCAAGATGATCTCTAAGGTAGGCAGACACACCCAGCCCTCCCCACAAGCATTGGAAATCTGTTCCAAAGCTTCTTTTGCTTTTCTTCCTCAAGACAGATGTGGCAGCCAAGAGTCCCCGATTTGGATGAAAAACTGCCCTTCTCTCAATTCTATGTGACTGATCTGCATTAGCTGTCACTGAACCTCTTGCTCAGGGAAATCAGTGTCCTCTCCCACCTACAAGGAGTCTCTTGGCTGAGGCTTTCTCCCAGGTCACCATTTCTAAGGCCCAGAGCTCCCACAGAGCAGGTTTTCACTGCCCCAACCCCTGATTCTTCTAGCAGATTTTAATCTCCCAAGTTCTCGTACTTCAATTACTTAAAGGAGACTCTTAGGACTTTGAGTGACTCATCTTTCTTTCAAACAGTTACAACTCCACAAATCTCCCCAGTCTAATCAATCATCCTTGGGAAATCATGGGTCTCAAAATCATGACATGATTTCTCATTCTCTTTACTTTTAGCCTCTTTTGTCATGAAATGTTCCTATGCAGAAGACCTGAGTTACCATAATTCTTTCCAGATTTGCAATCTCCAATGTGTTATAGTAACCTTGAAGTCCTATGTAGCTCTATTTAGAGAAAATGAATGGGCAGTTGAAATAGGAAACACAAATAATCTGATGTAAAATGATAAGGGAGGAGGGAAGGGAAGAGAAGACGCCTTTATTCCTCTGTCCATAATCACTTTAGAATTGTTCCAACAAAACTTGAGAGGCTAGACCTCTGTCACTCACCACAATCCCCAAGGGTGACAATGTTATTATTCTTCCCTTCCCCTCTGCACCATTTCCCTCAGAGAAGAAAGAACAGATGCCCTGAATAGAAGGCATATCTGTAGGGTCACTGACCTGGATATGATGCTCTGCCTTCTGGACCTGGGGCTGTCTATAAGTGTTTCTGATTGGAAATTCAAGTCAGAACAAGTGACATTAAGAATTTGGAAAAGTTCTTGTCATTTCTACTGTATTAGAACTGTCCTATCAGAATCAGAAGAGTTGAAAAGTCATTTCCTCAGGGGAACTATCTCAGCATCTCTCCATGACTCTGCTAACGTCCCTCTTCCTCTGACACCTTGTGATTTGCCCACTTCCACCCCATGTGGCCACACTGGATAACATTTTAAGGCCCCAGACCACAAGGAACATAACCTAGGCCTATCTGGTGGTCAGATTTTCTCCCTGTGCTCCCTGCTTTCTCTGAGGTCCTGACTTGGAAAGGAATCCGGGTTAGATGAGAAAGAACCTACTGAGTTGCTGGCAGGAAGCATGGATCTCTCTTGTCCCTGACCTTCCTTTACTATCTCAAAACTTATTGTATCAAGCAGAGTTTGCTTTTGGTCTCTTTTCCCTATGAGATTCCTCCCACCTTCCTGGAACTGGGTGCTTCTGGATAATAAAGATCCCCATTAATCATCCTGATTCATCATGTGCAGTTTTTGTTGGTGGTATGTGTATGTTCATACTCATGGTTCTAGTAGAATATGCATGGCAGCCCATCAGTGGTATGGTATCCTATTTCAAGCAATAATCTCCTATCTCTTCATCAGGGAAAGAGGTATAGACTCTAGAACCTTCCCACTTCTAGAATAATTAGGGAAGATTCTTAAACAGGATAGAAGATTGTGGCTTCTCTGATCACATCTGGAGCTTTTAAAGCTGCATGAAGCAGTGCAGTCCAAACTCTCTGAGGTTGCTGTGGTTTTAATAAACAGGCCCTATTTCTTTTCTTTTTCTTTTTTTAATGTTTATTTATTTTTAGGTTTCAATATTCACCTCCCCTCCCGTATCCCAAAACGGCAAGAATGCTGATTACTTCTTCCCCAATCTGCTATCCCTTCTAACTCCCCTCCCTTGCGTCATCCCCATCTTCTCTCTTGTCTTGTAGGGCAAGACAAATTTCTATATCCCTTTACTTGTATTTCTTATTTCCCAGTTGTATGCAAAAACAATTCTCTGTTTTCATTCATTCATTCATTCATTCATTCATTCATTCATTCATTCATCCATCCATCCATCCATCCATCCATCCATCCATCCATCCATCCATCCATCCATTTATTTATTTATCTATTCGTTCATTTATTTATTTATTTATTTGTTTGTTTGTTTATTTATTTATTTAACTTTTTACATTCATTTTCACAAAATTTTGGGTTCCAAATTTTCTCCCCTTTTATCCCCTCCCCCCACCCCAATACCCCAAGCATCTAATTTTCCCTATCTCCAATTTGCCCTCTCCTGTCATCCCTCCCTTCTCTTGTCTCCATCTTCTCTTTTCTCCTGTAGGGCCAGATGACTTTCTATTCCTCATTAACTGTATGTCTTCTTTCCTAGTAGCAACAGCAATACTAAACAGTTGTTCCTAAAACTTTGAGTTCCAAATTCTCCCCATCCCTCCCTCCCCACCCATTCCCTTTGGGACAGCAGGCAATTCAATATAGGCCATATCTGTGTAATTTTGCAAATGACTTCCCTGATAGTCATGTTGTGTAAGACTAACTGAATTACCCTCCATCCTACCCTGCCCCTCATTGTTTCTCTTCTGTCTTTTGGTCCTGTCCCTCCCCAAGTGTTGACTTCAAATTGCCCTCCCTTCCATCATCCTCCCCACCCTGTTTATCTCCTTCTCCCCCACTTTCCTATACTGTAAGATAGGTTTTCATACCAAAATGAGTGTGCATTTTATTCCTTCCTTTAGTCAAATGTGATGAGGGTAAACTAATTGTTTTTTTTTCTCAGCTCTCCTCTTTTTCCCTCCACTAAGAAGCCTCCTACTTGCCTCTTAAATGAGATATAATTACCCCATTCCATTTCACCCTCTTTCCTTCCACTACATTTCTCTCTCACCATTTACCTTAATTTCTTTTCAGCTATGGTCCCATCCTATTCAATTCAATCTGTGCTCTCTGTCTCTCTGTGTGTGTGCATGTGTGTATGTGTGTGTGCGTGCATGCATGTACATGTGTGTGTGTGGTCCCACCAACTACCCAGATACTGAAAAGTTTTAAGAGTTAGAAATATTGTCTTTCCATGTAGGAAGGTAAATAGTTCACTTCTGGTAAGTCCCTTAAGACTTCTCTTTGCTGTTTACTTTTTCATGCTTCTCATTCTTGTGTTTCAAAGTCAAACTTTCTTTTCAGCTCTGGTCTTTTCATCAAGAATAATTGAAAGTCCTCTGTTTCATTGAAAGACCATATTTTCCCCTGAAGTATTATACTCAGTTTAGCTGGGTAGGTGATTCTTGGTTTGAGTCCTAGTTCCTTTGACTTCTGGAATATCCTATTCCATGCCCTTCAATCCCTTAAAGTAGAAACTCCTAGATCTTGAGTTATCCTGATTGTATTTCCACAGTACTGGAATTGTTTCTTTCTAGCTGCTTGCAAGATTTTCTCCTTGAGCTTGGAGTTCTGGAATTTGGCCACAATGTTCCTAGGAGTTTCTCTTTTTGGATCTCTTTCAGGTGGTGATCGATGGATTCTTTCAATACTTATTTTGCCCTCTGGTTGTAGAATGTCAGGGCAGTTTTCCTTGATAATTTCATGGAAGATGATGTCCAGGCTCTTTTTTTGATCATGAGTTTCAGGTAGTCCCATGATTTTTAAATTGACCCTCCTGGATCTATTTTCCAGGTCAGTTGTTTTTTCCATGAGATATTTCACATTCTCTTCCATTTTTTCATTCTTTTGGTTTTGTTTGGTGATTTCTTGGTTTCTCGTAAAGTCATTAGACTCCATCTGTTCCATTCTAATTTTGAGAGAGCTATTTTCTTCAGTGAGCTTTTGAACCTTTTTTCCATTTGGCTAATTCTGCTTTTGAAAGCATTCTTCTCCTCATTGGCTTTTTGAAGCTCTTTTGCCAATTGAGTGAGCCTATTCTTCAAGGTGTTATTTTCTTCAGCATTTTTTTTGGGTCTCCTTTACCAAGGTATTAACCCGTTTTTCATACTTTTCTTGCATCTCTCTCATTTCTCTTCCCAGTTTTTCCTCCACCTTACTTGCTTTTCAAAATCCTTTTTGAGGTCTTCCAAGGCCTGAGCCCACCCGACATCCCCCTGCCCTCCACGTCTTTCCCTGATGGCAAGAATACATCCTCGTCATCAGATCCGAAGGTCGGGATCATTTGCATTTGTTGGAAAAAACTCTCTATAGTCTTATTTTTCTTCCCTTTTCTAGGCATTTTCCCAGCTGGTTACTTGACTTCTGAGATTCCTGTCCACCCCTGCCTAGATCCGCCCAGCCAGTGCTTGGGGTCTGAGTTTCAAATGGGCTTTCCACAGCAAGCTTTAGTTCTGGTGCTGGGGTGGGGGCAGGGCCACCCCCAGGCTCGGCCTCCTCAGGGGCTTTATGCAGAGACTTTCAGGAACGGAGCGGGTGGGGGGGCCGCCTCCCAGGCTCAGCTTCCTCAGGTTTTTTATGCAGAGACCTTCAGTAGTGAAGATCCTGTCTGCTCCTGGGGGGAGTCCAGGCCAGCCACAGCCGCTGCTGCCTCCACTGCCGCCCATGCCTCTGCTTCTGCTGCTTCCTCCCGAGGTGGCCTGAGTCACCCTCCGCTCCCCCTCTCGTCCAGCCCAGCCTTCTCTCTCACTGACCTGTAGATTCTGTGGGCAGAGGGACTTTCCCGGCTGCCGGAGCTTCTGTCCCTGAAGCCTGCTCGGGTCAGCTTCTCTGGGGCCGTGGCCAGGGAAGCGCTGGGGTGGGGTCCACTTTTCGGGGCGCGACGGACCCTGGGGATGGGTCTCCAGGGCTCTCTGGCACGGAAATCTCTTCCACTCTGTTTTTGTACCCCTTTCAGTGCTCCAGAAGTTATGGGAGTCTCTTTTTACATTAATTCTATGGGCTGTGGGTTGGAGCTCGTAAACGTGTGTCCTTCTACTCCGCCATCTTGGCTCCGCCCCCTGCAAAAACAATTCTCAACATTTGTTCTGAACACTTTGAATTCCAATTTCTCTTCCTTTCTCCCTCCCCACCCACCCCCACTGAGAATGCAAGAAATTCAATATAGGCTATGTGTGTGTAGTTTTGCTAAAGACTTCCATAGCAGTCATGTTATGAAAGACTACCTATAATTCCTTCCATCCTATCCTGCCCCCCATTTATTCTATTTTCTCTTTTAACCTCGTCCCTTCCCAAGAGTGCTTACTTCTAATTGATCCCTCCTCCCATTTGCCCTCCCTTCCATCATCCCCTCCCCTCTCCTATCCCCTTCTCTCCTAAGTTCCTGTAAGGTAAGATAGATTTTCATATTCAATCGAGTGTACATGTTACTCCTTCCTTAAGTCAAATGTGATGACAGTAAGCTCCATTTTTCCCCCTTGTCTCTCCCCTTTTCCCCTCCATTGAAAAAAACTCTTTCTTGCCTCTTTTATGAGAGATAATTTGCCCCATTCCATTTCTCCCTTTCTTCTCCTGTTATATTCCACTCTCACCCCTTAATTTTATTTTTTTAGATGTAATCTCTTCCTATTCAACTCACCCTCTGTGCTCTCTCTCTCTCTCCCTGTGTCTCTCTCTCTGTCTCTCTCCATATATATATAATATATATATGTATGTATGTGTGTGTGTCTGTGTGTGTCTGTGCGTGTGTGTGAAATCTTTCAAACTACCCAAATACTGAGAAAAGTCTCAAGAGTTACAGATTTTATCTTTCCATGTAGGAATATAAACAGTTCAACTTTGGTAAGTCCCTTATGATATCTCTTTCCTGTTTACCTTTTCATGCTTCTCTTCATTCGTGTGTTTAGAAGTCAAATTCTCTATTCAGCTCTAGTCATTTCAAAAAGAATTCTTGAAAGTGCTCTGTATCTTAAATGACCGTTTTTTTCCTCTGAAGTATTATATTCAGTTTTGATGGGTAGGTGATTCTTGGTTTTAATCCTACTTCCTTCTACTTCTGGAATGTCATATTTTAAACCCTTCAATCTCTTAATGTAGAATCTGTTAGATCTTATGTTATCCTGATCGTATTTCTATGATACTCAAATTGTTTCTTTCTAGCTGCTTGCAATATTTTCTCTTGACCTGGGAACTCTGGAATTTGAATGCAATATCCCTAGGAGTTTCTCTTTTTGAGTGTCTTTCAGGAGGTAATGGGTGGATTCTTTCAATAGTTATTTTGCCCTCTGATTCTCGAATATCAGGGCAGTTTTCCTTGATATTTTCATGAAAGATGATGTCTAGGCTCTTTTTTTGATCAAGGATTGAAGGTAGTCCTATAACGTTTTAAATTGTCTCTCCTGGATCTATTTTCCAGGTTAGTTGTTTTTCCAATGAGATACTTCACATTATCTTCTTTTTTTTCATTCTTTTGGTTCTGTTTTGTGATTTCTTGGTTTCTTATAAAGTTATTAGTTTCCATCTGTTCCATTCTAATTTTTAAAGAAGTATTTTCTTCAGGGAGTTTTTGAACCTCCTTTTACATTTAGTTAATTTTACTTTTTAAAGCATTTTTCTCCTCCTTAACTTTTTGGACCTCTTTCACCAATTGAATTAACTTATTTTTAAAGGTAGAATTTTCTTAAGCATTTTTTTTTGTATCTCCTTTAGCAAGTTGTTTACTTGCTTTTCATGATTTTCTTGCATCACTCTCATTTCTCTTCCCAGTATTTCCTCCACCTCTCTTACTGACTTCCAAAATCCTTTCTGAGCTCTTCCATGGCCTGAGACCATTGCATATTTATTTTGAAGGTTTTTGATGCAGAAGCCTTGACTTCCTATGATGTTATGCTTTGTTCTTTGTCATCTGAAAGGACAGAAGTAAATACCAGTTCACAAAGAAAGTAACCTTCTATAGTCTTATCTTTTCTCCCTTTATTGGGCATTTTCCCAGCCAGTTACTTGACTTTTGAGACCTTTGTTGAGAGGAGGGTGTATTCTGGGGGGCTGTAAGTTCTCAGTTCCTCCAAGCTTGGGTCACAATCATGGGAGAGGAGTTACTCCTTTCCTGGCTTGCACACTGGTCCGGAAGCAACCAGAAACTTTTCTGCTCAGAATCTGCAATGGATGTCCCTCTCCAGAGCCTCCACTAGCTCCATGGCCAGTGTTCCTCCTCACCCCTAGGTGAAGCTCAGGGCTGAGAATCAGATGAGTGGCTCAATTCCCCCAAGGGCTTTAGGTGGAGGTCTCCCAGGGCCGCCACTCAGGCCTGATATTGGATCAGCTCTTCAATTCCTCCAGGGGCTCTGGGTGGAGGGCTCTGAGAATGGCAGCTGCTGGAGCCCTCCCAGTGACCACTGAAACTGTCTGTGGTGTTCGTGGGTTGAGGAATCTGGGGACCACTACCTATGACACCCTAAGTCCTGTTCTGGGTCCTATCCGTGCTGCTCTGCACTGGTTTGTCTCTGTGCTGGTCTGAGTTTGTAGAGCTGGCCTGGTCTGAGCTTGTAGAGCTTGCCACGCTGGTCTAGTCTGCCTCAATGGTCAAATGTAATGGGCTTTTGCTCAATCATCATCCTTTCTCAACTACTGACCACATTCCCTCCTGGGTGAGCTCTTACTTGTAATGCTGTCATATCTTCGATTTCCTCCTACTTGTCTGGCTACCCTCAGATTCCTTTGCTGGTTGTTCTGCACAGACTCTGTCATAGGCCCTCTCTTCTTTATAGACTTTTTTGTTTAGTGCTTTCATCAACTCCCGTGGTTCAAATTTGTCATTCAGTGGGCTCCATAAAAGTTTTATTACACATGGAAAAAAAGAATGATTGGTTTACCTGAAAACCATCATAAAGAAAGAGCCTCAACTTGATTTTTCAAGAAATTATCAAGAAAAATTGACCCAGTATCCTAGCACCAAAGGGTGAAATAAAAATGTAAAAACATGTACCATTAACTGAAATTTAATTGAAGAATGAGTCAAGACATCAACCCATGATGTCACTGGTCCTCCTTGGAACAAAGGACAAACAGTTGTCTTTGCATAATTTTTTTCTGTTGCTTTTATTTCTTTACCCGAAAGAAATGGAAAAATGAAAATTCCCAGGAATATTATATTCCAGAGCTCCCAGGTGAAAGAGAAAATACTTCAAGCATCCAGAGAAAAACAATTCAAATCTCATGGAGCCACAGTGAGGACCTCACAAGATTTAGCAGCTACTATATTAAAGGAGTAGAAGACTTGGGATATGATATTCTGAAATGTAGACAAGTTGACTTTACTATCAAGAACAACTTACCCAACAAAACTGAGGATAATCCTTCAAGAAAGAGTATTTAATTAAATAGGAGATTTTCAATCACTCACATTTTAAAATTTATTTTCAGTTTTCAACATTCACTTCCACAAAATTTTTAATTTCACATTTTCTCCCCACCACCTCCATTCACCTTCCTCAGAACAGCATATATTCTGATTACACCTTCCTCCAATTTTCCCTCCCTTCTATCAGCTCCCCATATTTTCCCTCCTATTTTCCTGTAGGGCAATAGAGATTTCTATGCCCCATTGCCTATATGTCTTTTTTTCTACTTGCATGTAAAAACAATTTTGACATTAATTCTACATTCATTTAAAGCTTTGATTTCTGCATTCTTTTCCTTCCTCCCTCCCCAACCATCCTCATTGAGAAGGCAAGCAATTCAGTATAGATTATACATGTGTAGTGATGCAAAACACTTCCATAACAGTCATATTGTGAAAGACTAACTATATTTCCCTCCATCCTGTCCCTTCCTCCATTTATTCTATTCTGTATTCTGACCTGTACCTGTACCAAAGTATTTGCTTTCCCATTTCTTCATTCTGCTATCCTTTCTATTATGTCCCTGCTCTTATCCCATTCCCCTTGTTTCCTGTAGGGTAAGGTAAACTTCAATAACCAATAGAGTGTGTATATTCTCTCCTGAGCCAATAAGAGGAGAGTAAAACTCATTTATTCCCTCTCATACCCCCTCTGCCCCTCCATTGTGAAACCTCTTTCTTGCCCCTTTTATGTGAAATGATTTGTTTTATTCAGCCTTTCGCCTTCTCTTTCCCCAAGTGCATTCCTTTCAACACTTAATGTTTTTTGTTTTAGATATCATCCATACACATTCAGCTCACCCTGAGCCCTCTGTCTCTCTCTGCATATATATGTTTATATATACATGTATATGTAAGTATACACACACTCACACATATATACATACGTGTGCACACACATACATTTGCATACACATATACGCACATATGCACACATTCGTGCACATATATATGTAAATATACTTATAACACACATATATACACATACACACTTATATAAACACACATTTATGTACATATAAAACATACATATATGTGTATGTGTGTGTGTGTGTGTATATATATATATATATTCCTTCCAACTCCCTAAATGGTGAGAAAGGCCTTATGAATTACAAATATCATCTTTCCATGTATGAATATATACAGTTCAACTTTAATAAGTCCCTTATGCTTTCTCTTTTCTGTTTACTTTTCCATGCTTGTCTTGATTCTTGTGTTTGAAAGTCAAATTTTCTGTTCAAAAGTTCTGATCTTTTCAACAAGAATTCTTGGAAGTCTTCTATTTCATTGAAATTTCTATTTCATTTTTTCACTTGAAGTATTATACTCAGTTTTTCTGGGTAGGTAATTCTTGGTTTTAATCCTCCCTCCTTTAACCTCTGGAATGTCATATTCCAAGCACTCCAGTCTCTTAGTGTAGAAGTTGCTAAATCTTGTATTATTCGGATTGTGTTTCCACAATGTTTGAATTGCTTCTTCCTCGTTGCTTTTAATATTTTCTTTGACCTGGGACTTTTGGAATTTGGTTACAATATTCCTAGGAGTTTTTCTTTGGGGATCTCTTTCAGGAAGTAATTGGTGGATTATTTCCATTTCTATTTTACCCTCTGGTTCTAGAATATGAGGGCAGTTATACTTTGATTATCTCTGCCTTTCTGCACTGGATTTTGAGATTTTTATGTCCTAGTACATGGTCAATTTTTGTAAATGTTCCATGTACTGCTGAGAAAAAGGTATATTCCTTTCTATTCCCATTCAATTTTCTCCAAAGATCTATCATATCTACCTTATCTAGAGTTTTATTTACCTCCTTAACCTCTTTCTTGTTTATTTTGAGGTTAGATTTATCAAGTTCAGAAAGAGGGAGGTTGAGGTCCCCCACTAGTATAGTTTTGCTGTCAATTTCTTCCTTCAACTCCCTCAATCTCTCCTCTAAGAATCTGGATGCTATACCACTTGGAGCATACATGTTTAGTAATGATATTGCTTCATTGTCTATGGTGCCTTTTAGCAGGATATAGTTTCCATCCTTATCTCTTTTGATTAGATCTATTTCTGCTTTTGCTTTGTCTGAGATTAGGATTGCTACTCCTGCCTTTCTTACATCAGCTGAAGCAAAATATATTCTGTTCCATCCTTTAACCTTTATCCTATGTGTATCTCCCCGTTTCAAATGTGTTTCTTGTAAGCAGCATATTGTTGGATTATGGCTTTTAATCCATTCTGCTATCCGTCTCCGTTTTATGGGAGAATTCATTCCATTCACATTCACAGTTATGATTACAATCTGTGTATTTCCCTCCATCTTCTTTCCCACCATTTGTGCTTTTAGCTCTGCTGTCTCCCTTCCCCTCCTCACTAGTATTTACTTTTCACCACCTCCCCTTGCCGCCTTCCCCTCTTTCTTTTAGCCCCCCTCCCTTTTATTCCCCTTTACTCTTATTGCTTCTTCCCTCCCTTTTGCCTCCCTCCCCTTTCTTCCCTCTTCCCCTCCCACTGCTTATAGAGCTAGTTAGGATTTTCTACTTAAGTTTATTGTTCCGTCCTTTAAACAAATCCGATGAGAGTACCTCTCACACAATGCTCATCTCCCTCCCCTCTTTCCCTCTACTATGATTTTGTACTTCTTCTTGTGATGTAATTTGCCATTTCCTGCTTCCTCCTTTTCACTCCTCCTATTACACTCCCTTCTCATACTTAAATCACATTTTTTATCATGATATCATTTACTTTATATCCGTTCCCCCTATGCTTATCCCTTTTATATTTCTTAATAGACGCACAGTTCTTGAGATAAACAGATATCATCTTCCCTTATAGGGAGGTGAACAACTTGCCCTCATTGAGTAGCAAGTTGTTCCCCCCCCTCACTGTTTACCTTTTTATGATTCTCTTGAGACCTGCATTTGAAGATCGAATTGTCTATTAAGTTCTGGTGTTTTGGTCAGGAAACTCTGGAAATCCCTTACTTCGTTGAATGACTTTCTCCTTGCCTGAAATGTTATGCTGAACTTTGCTGGGTAGTTGATCCTTGGTTGCAGTCCCAGCTCCTTTGCCTTACGGAATATTGGGTTCCAATTCTTTTGATCTTTTAATGTAGAAGCTGCAAGGTCCTGTGTAATCCTGATTGTATCCCCTTGATATTTAAATTGTTTCTTTCTGGCTGCTTGTAATATTTTCTCCTTCACTTGATAGCTCTGGAATTTGGCAACTATATTTCTTGGGGTTTTGAGTTTGGGGTCCCTTTCAGGAGGGGAATGGTGGATTCTTTCGATGACTATTTTGCCCTCTGAATCTAGTACTTCTGGGCAGTTTTCCTTGATGATTTCCTGGAAGATATTGTCCAGGCTCTTTTCTCCATCCTGGGTTTCTGGCAGGCCAATAATTCTTAAGTTTTCCCTTCTGGATCTATTTTCCAGGTCAGTTGTTTTTCCAATTAGATATTTTGCATTTTCTTCTATCTTTTCATTCTTTAGATTTTGTTTGACTGATTCTTGCTGTCTCATTGAGTCGTTAGTTTCTACTTGCCCAATTCTAATCTTCATCACATTGTTTTCTTCTGTTAACTTTTGTATCTCTTTTTCCATCTGCCCAATTTTTCCTTTTAATAAGCTATTTTCTCCAGCTAATTTTTGTGCTTCCTTTTCCATTTGGCCTTTCAGGAATTTATTTTCTCCAGTTAATTTTTGAACTTCTTTTTCCATTTGTTCAATTTTCCTTTTCAGGGAGATGTTCTCATCAGTGAATTCTTTCTTAATAATTTTAAAATCATTGGCCAGTTTATTTTCTATTTCCTTCTTCAGCTGTTCCAGGAGAGCTGCTTGTACTTGCGAGTAGTTCATAGTCCCTTCTGAAGTTTCAGATGGAAGTACAGTCTCAGCTGTGACCTCTTTGGGGCTTGTGTTTTGGTCCTTATCCCCATAGAAAGATTCTATGGTTCTTTCGGCCCTCTTCTTTTTCCTATTCATGATTTTGATTGAGTGTTGTGGCTTCTGGTTCTTTCAGTCAGAAGCTGGAGAACTTTTTGCTGAGCTGATGTGTGAAAAAAGCTAAAAGCAGGTATTTGTTTGGTGTTTCCCTGATCAGCCCTGGGTTTAGCTTGTTAAGTGTGGGGGAGGAGTGCTCTGGTCCCAGGAGTTTTCCGTAGCTGAATTGAGGCAAAGGCAAGCTCAGGGGCTGGTAATCCCAACTGCCCTATTGTCTTTCTGATTCCCCTGGACACCTGGGGATGGCACGCCTAGATGCTAATGCGTCTTCCCAACCCTCCTGGGGCTCCTCTCCTGGTGCTGACGCTTGCCTGGGTCCTAGTGCAAATTTTCTCTGCCCTGGGTCCTCTGTCCTTCAGGTTTGCCTCTGCCACCGTATGAGGAATCCCCCTTAGCTATTTTCCTCGTCTCAGGTGTTATGAGACTATTGGTCTCCTTCTTCTAATTCTACTGATCTGGGACTTTTCTGGGGAGATATTTTATGGTTCTTTCAGGGTCATCAAGGGGGAAGGAGAGAGCATTAGCTGATCACTCCGCCATCCTGGCTCCCGGAAGTTCAAGTAAATGACTCACCAGAGTTTGATCTTCGGGCTGAAGGTCCCAGGAGCTGCTGCGCTGATATTGGGCGCTCCGAGGCTCTCACTGACTCGGTTGGGCTTGTCTCCCACCCTGGGTGCCGCTCCTCTGGTTCCGCCCGCCACTCAGGTTTCTCGGATCTCTTCTGCCCTGGTGCGCTGGCCACGCTGCTCTGTGCGCTGTGGGCTCACCCCCGCGGATCAGATCCCTCCCGTGGACCCTCCAGTCCCACCTGAGCTCCGAATCTGTCACCGTCTGTCTCCCACTCGATTCTGCACCTCCAAAATTTGGTCAGATTCTCCTTTCAGAGGTACCTGGAGAAATTTGTCTCAGAGCTCAGGTGAGTAGCTGCTCTCACTCCTCCATCTTGGCTCCGCCTCCGAGGGCAGTTATACTTGATAATTTTTTGAAAGATAATTTTTAGGAACTTTTTGGATCATGGCTTTCAGGTAGTCTAATAATTTTTAAATTATCTCTCCTGGATCCATTTTCCAGGTCTGTTGTTTTTCCAGTGAAATACTTCATATTGTCTTCTTTTTTTCATTCTTTTGGTTTTGTTCTATAATTTCTTGATTTCTCATGAAGTCATGAAGTCATGCCATGTGCTTCATTCCAATTTTCAAGGAATTATTTTTAAGTGAGATTTTGGACCTCTTTTTCCATTTGATCCATTCTGTTTTTGAGGAATTCTTCTCCTCATTGGATTTTTGGACCTCTTTTTTCATTTGGGTTAGTAGAATTTTAAAGGTGTTATTTTTATTTAGCATCTCTGGGTTTCCTTTAGCCGGCTATAGTCTCATTTTTCATTATTTTCTTGCATCACTCACATTTCTTTTCCAATTTTTGCTCTATTTCTTTTATTTGATTTTCAAAATCCTTTTTGAGCTCTTCCTTGGCCTGAGACTAATTCATTTTTTTCTTGAAGGCTTTAGATACAGAAGCTTTGACTTTGTTGTAATCTTCTGGTAGTATGTTTTGATTTTCCTTGTCACCAATGATGTAAGAAAATGCTTCTTCACCAAGAAAGCAACAATCTACAGTCTGTTTCTTATTCCCCTCTTTGCTCTTTTTCCCAGGCAATTACTTGACTTTTGAGCTTTGTTAAGTAAAGGGCTCCAGAAGCAGCCATTGCTCAAAGCAGTCTCTGCTGCCTCCCTGGGACTGGGGCTGGAGCTGAGGCTGAGGCTGGGACTGGGGCTGAAACACTTCCATATCATCTGGGTAAGAGACCCTTCTCACTGACCTTAGAAACTGTCTTTGGTGTTTTTGAGTTGAGAAGTCTGCAAGTCAATGCATCCACGAGCAATTCAGTCCCCTAAGGCCTGCTCCAGCTCCATCAGCCCCTAAGCCCCACATCGAACTGCACTCCACTCCCAGCCCAGTGTGATAGAAATTTTCTGTTGACCTTACAGATTGTCTTGGACTGGAAATTTGCTTCAGTTTGTCATTTTGTGCCTTCTTCTACTCTAAAACTGCCATTTTTACAGGTTTTTTGATGGAATTGGTGGGGAGAGATAAAGCATGTCCTTGCTTTTACTCTGCTATCTTGGCTCTGCCCCCCGCCCCCACACAAGCATTCCAAATTTTTAAAAAGATCAGAACTTAATACAAAATTTCACTATTTAAATGCAAGACTGAAATGAAGCATAAAAATGTGAACTCGACAGAAGAAATAATAAGTGATCAGCAAGGTTGAACTGTTTACCTTTCTCCATGTGAAGATGACACATGTATCTTCTAAGAATCTTACCATTATATGGATAGTTAGAACTCTACATATAAAGAAGTGTAGAAAGAAATCAATGATTTTGTGATATTTTTTAAAAAGAATAGTCAAAAAGATGGATATGCTGGAAAAATGGGAAAAGGAGAAAAAGAATGCTCTTAACTAGCTTACATAAAAGAGGCATGCAAGAAATGGAATTTACCTGGTTGTGTCTTTGTTCTCTATCATTTTCCCAACAATAGTGCAGATCAGAAACTTCAATATTTTCTTTGGTCCAGGAACAATCCCATCAATTTAGTGCAAATCTGTCCTGTCTACACATGCTTTAGCCTCAAAGCATTAGCTTTCTTGGATTATGTGAGGTACCCAGGTATAGTGAATAGATGCCTGGACTTGAAGGGAGAACGTCTACATTTAAATTCTGCCTCTTGCTGTATGACGAAAGACACTTAAAGTAGCTTCTTTACATCTCTCTGAGTTCATGTCTCAGATAGAGGAAATAGAAGCACTAACAATGTAAGTGGAATGAGAGTCCTGTCTATTTTTGACTCAAATCATGCAAAAGCTCAATAAAGCTGATTTAAGATGTGAGTGATAGAGGAAGGACCCTTATCTGTCCCTTTTAGAGCATTCAATAATGAAATTATCTTTTCATTTGCTTCTATTTATTTACTTACTTTTCTAATATTCTACAATCACTACCATAAGTCTTAGGTTTTTACCGCCCCCACATCTACCTCCCACCACCCCACTCCCTCCCCAAGATGGCATACAATTCTATATAGGATCTACATATTGAATATGTTTTCACTTTAGTCATGCTAGGTAGACAAACTAAATTAAATGGAAGAAATCACAAAGCAAATTAAAACATAATACACACACATACACACACACACACAACATGATATGCTACATTCTGTGAATGAATTTCATAGTTCTTTCTCTGAGTGTGGAAGGCATTTTGCTTTAGAAAACCATTGGGAATTTTTTTTTTAAGTTCTTGTGTTATTATGAAGTTCCAAGTCTACCAGAAAAAAATCTCTCACACTGTGGTCATTGCTGTGCACAAATTTCTCCTGGTTTTGCTCCTTTCACTCAGCATCAGATCATACAAATCCTTCCAGGCCTGTCTGAAGTCTTCTTGTTCATCATTTCTTATGATTCAATAGTACTCCATTACATTCATATACCATAATTTATTCAACCATTCCTCAATTGATGGGCATCCCCTTGACTTCCAGTTTTTGGCAACTACAAAGAGTGCTGCTATAAATATTTTTGTACATGTGGGACCCTTTCCCATTTTTATGATCTCTTGGGGATACAGTCCTAGAAGGGATATTGTTAGGTCAAAGGGTATGCACATTTTGTAGCCCTTTGGGCAGAGTTCCAAACAACTCTCCAGAATGGTTGGATGAGCTCACAGCTCCACCAACAATGAATTAGTGTTCCAACTCTCACATATCCTCTCCAACATTTATCATTTTCCTGTTCTGCCATGTTTGCCAACCTTATAGGTGTGATGTGGTACTTCAGAGTTGTTTTGATTTGCATCTCTCTAATCAAAAATGATTTAGAGCATTTTTTATATGATTATAGATATCTTTAATTCTTTCCTCTGAAAATTGCCTGTTTATATCCTTTGACCATTTATCAACTGGGTAATGACTTGTATAGTCATTATATAGAGTCAGTTCTCCATATATTCTAGAAATGAGGCCTTTAACCCCGAGCTTAGCTGTAAAGATTCTTTCCCAATTTACTACATCCCTCCAAATTTTGGTTGTATTGGGTTTAGTTGTGCAAAAACTTTTCAGTTTAATGTAATCAAAATTATCCATCTTGCACTTCATAATGTTTTTTATCTCTTCTTTAGCAAAAAATTCTTCCCTTATCCATACATCTTATAAATACACTATTCCTTTCTCCTCCAGTTTGTCCATGGTATCAATCTTTATAACTAGATCATGTACCCATTGGGACTTTATTCTTCTGTTCAGTGTCAGGCATGGGTCTACGCCTAGTTTCCGCCACACTGTTATCCAGTTTCCCCAGCAATTTTGTCTAACAGTGACTTCTTATCCCAGAAGCTGGGGGTCCTTGTGTTTATCAAACAGGAGGTTTCTATATTCCTTGCCTACTGTATCATGAGTACCTAGCCTATTTCACTTGTCTACCCTTCTGCTTCTTAGCCAGTACCAAGTGGTTTTGATAATTGCTGCTTTACAGTACATTTTGAGATCTGGTAGAGCTAGGCCACCTTCCCTAGCATTTCTTTTCATTAGTCCCTTTGACATTCTGGACCTTTTGCTCTTCCAGATTAATTTTGATATTATTTTGTCCAGCTCTAGAAAGTAATTATCTGATAGTATAATTGGTATGGCGCTAAATAAGTAAATTGATTTAGGTAGAATTGTTATTTTTATTATATTAGCTCGGCCTACCCATGAACAACTGATGTTTTTCCACTTACTTAAATCTGACTTCATTTGTGCAAAAAGTGTCTTGTAATTGTGTTCATATACTCCCTGGGTTTGTTTTGGCAGGTAAACTCCTAAGTATTTGATAGTGTCTACCCTAGCTTTAAATGGGATTTCTCTTTCTATCTCTTGCTGTTGGACTTTGTTGCTAATTTATAGGAATGCAGAAGATTTGTGTGGGTTTATTTCATAACCTGCAACTTTGCCAAAGTTGTTTATTTCAAGTAGTGTTTTACTTGAATCTCTGGGATTCTCTAAGTATATATCATCATATCATCTGCAAAGAGTGATAGCTTAGTTTCTTCTTTGCCTATTCTTATTCCTTCAATTTCTTTATCTTGTCTAATTGCTACAGCTAACATATCTAGTACCATATTGAATAATAGTGGTGATAATGGACATCCTTGTTTCACCCCTGATCTTATTGGAAATGCATCTAGCTTATCCCCATTGCATATAAAACTTGCTGAAGGTTTTAGGTAGATACTGCTTATTATTTTATGGAAAGTTTCCTTTATTCCTGTGTTCTCCAGTGTTTTTTAATGGGAATGGATGTTGTATTTTGTCAAAAACTTTTTCTGCATCTATTGAGATAATCATGTGGTTTTTGCTAGGTTTGTTGTTGATATGATCAATAATGCCAATAGTTTTCCTAATATTGAACCAGCCCTGCATTCCTGGTATGAATCGTACCTGATCATGATGTATTATTCTCGTGATAAGATGTTGTATTTGTGCTTTTAGCTCTCCCGTCTCCCTTTCCCTCCTCAATAGTATTCACTTTTCACCACCTTCTCCTGCAGCCTTCTCTTCCTTCTTTTATCCCCCCTCCCTTTTACTCCCCTTTTACTCTTATTGCTTCCTCCCTCCCTTTTAGCCTCCCTCCCCCTTTTTCCCCCTTCCCCTCCTACTACCTATAGAGATAGTTAGGATTATCTACTTAAGTTTATTTTTCCCTCCTTGACACAAATCAGATGAGAGTACCTCTCAAACAATGCTCATCTCCCTCCCCTCTTTCCCTGAACTATAAAAAAATGAAATTGTGCCTTCTCATTGTACTCATGACCCTGGTCATTTTATGCAAAACCAAGTAATTAACCAGCATAGAACCAGACGAACTACAAGTATCAGGGTGTTTTGTTTTTCTATTTCATCTTCTATTGCATCTTTATTGACAAATGATGATTTTTTTAGGGATAGATGAGTATGATGGAATAAAAGTATTTCTCCAGACTGAGAAAATAACATAAATCAAGAAGACATGGTGACCATTCAATCTGAAATAAAGGCTTGGGAAGAGAGACTGGGAAAAAGCACAATGGCATCCTCTGACAGTAGTAGTAGCTGAAAAATTCAAAGCAAGAATGCCCCTCACTGTTAGGGACAAGGTTGAAAATATTTTACAGGCAATTGGGAAATATTTAATGAATTGTATAAAATATGCATTAAAAAGCAGACAAAGAAATTCTGAAAGGAAATTGCTGAATTCTCTAGGACCAGAACTTAGAACAAAGTGGAAGTAGAAAAAATGTGCTTGTTCCCTCACGAGAGAAACTTCAAATGAAAAATTCTGGGAACATTATGGCAAAAATGCAAAGTTTCCCAGTCAAAGGAAGTGGGGAGTGGGAAGAGAAGAACACTGCATTAAAGGGAAAAAAAAGGAACTTTTAAGTAGTGAGGAGCCACAGTCGGGATCATACCTTATTTAGCAGCAGGAAGTTGTAATAAGATACTTCATAAGGCTAATGGTAAAGGCTTATAATCCTAACTATTCTTTCTGTTTCTGTTCGTCGTTTGTTGCTGAAGATCAGGCCATCAGAAAAATTATGACATGACTTGCACTTGACTTTGTTTTGAGTGAGGAAGGGTTGTGCAGGTCACCAGCCTCATTTCTCCTCCAGAGTCATCTGAATCCAGTGATATTCCTCAGGATGATTGGAGATGATCCAGGATGAGGCAATTGGAGGTAAGCACCTTGCCCAAGGTCACACAGCTAGTGAGTGTCTCCTGACTCCTGCACTCATGCTCCATCCACTACACCACCTAACTCAATACTGCAAAAAAGAATATAATTCTGCAGGTGAGAAATAGACTTTTAATGAAATAGGGAACTTTCAAGAAGTCCTGAGGAACAGATGAAAGCTATACACAAAAACTGAAGATTAAACTCAGGAGTCAAGAGAAACATCAAAAGGCAAACAGAAATGAACAATTCTATTATGCAGAGATGGTACATGTGTCCCTTAGAAACCTAAATATCGCACTTGGAAGGAGTCTCATAAGAGAAAAGACTAGAAAAAGGTCTTTTTTTTCTTGGTGATCTCAAGGAAAGAATGGAAAGGGAACGGAAAAGGAATACTTTGAGTGGGTGGAGGGGGAAAGTAAATAAATGAAAAATTTTCTCAAAAAATCAGGATGTGAAAGTTGTTGTTATCTTTGTCCTTCATTGCCGAAGAAAACTATGCCATCAGAGAAATGATGACATGACTTGGACTTGACTGTGTTTTGAATGAGGTGGGGCTGTTCAAGTTCACCAGCCTCACTTCTCTTCTGGAGTGATCTGAATCCAGTGACCAATATTCATCAGTAAGTGAAAGTTGATCTGTAGACAAAGAAAGTGTAAGTGGTCATGAGGAATTGCAGACTCTTGAACCTCACTCTCATCTGAACTGATCAAAGTAGAAAAGAAAACACTCACAAAGACACAAAATTGAATATAGAAATACATTTCATTCAACAAGGAGATCTAGGAGAAAAGGGAGAATGGAGATGGAAAAATCAGAGAATAGGTTAAGGAACGACTGGAAATCTTGAATTGGGATTTCTTAGGCCCTGATTAGATTACCATTTGTCATGTATCTTAAAGAGGGGACCGTTTTTAGACATAGATTGGAAAAGTCACAGACTTCACTTTAACATGTGAAATCCTATAATAATATTAGACCTTTGTCTCCACAGACCAGAAAGTAGAATCAGGAATTGCCTAATATTCTATTGAAGGAGAACTTCTGTGGGAAAATTCTGCCTTGTTTTTTCCAGGATGGCTTGGTGCCCCAAAACAAGCATTCCCCAACACATGCCTATTTTTTCTTTGCCCTGCCTCTCTCCAGCCTCTACTTGATGTTCTAGACTATCTCAGACAAACAGAACTGCAGGCATGAGACAGAGGGCTCAGAAAGGCTGTGAGTTCACTCCAAGCTCAGCCTCTTTGAACTCTCTTTAGATTTAAACAAAGGATTCATTTACCTCCTGGATGCAAGGTGAGGGTTTATAAGGTCTCCTTCATAGTTTCATTGTCTGAATTTCCCCAAGCTCCTGCCTCCCTGCTCATTCTCCTGAACAAAGCCTGGAGACAACATGGGGGATCCCTCTCAGAATCTATTGTATAGCAGACAGTTAATGCCACAAAATACCTTCTCTGACCACTCTACAGGATAGGAGAAGGAGCTGAATTAGTCTCTCTGAGGATTTAGTGTTTTGGAGCCCAAATCTCCAATTGTACTTCTCCCCACCACAATTGGTAGCCTTTCTAGATTGTTCTAGATCTTGTTTTCTCCAGAATATTGTCAATCCTTAGCCCTCTCCCATATTTTGTCACTTGAATTTTTCAACGTGCTCTATGTCTTTCTTTAGATATTTGATAAAAATTATAAACATGTCCCTGGTGCCTTCCATTGGACTCTTCCCACTAAGGGGATGTCAAAGGATTAATAATTAACCTTTTACCTAACAATTCAATCAGTGTTGAAATCATTTCATGACTCAATTTCAGAAAATTGGAGCCACAGTTTAACTGACATATATAGACAAATCCCCTCAAAAACATTTCCAGCAAGTGGACTACTGGGATTCACTTGAAGGGAAGCAATGAGGGGGAATCCGCCATGTTCCAGATCAAGCATCCCACTGAATTAGAGACGTTATTGGCAAGTGTTTCCTCACAACAACCCTAAATTCTAGTCATTTCTCTGTTCTACCTCCTGAGGTCAAGAAGAGCAAGATTAGTCCCTCTTTTAAGTGACAGCTTTTTAAACAGTGAATCACAGGCTTTTATACAACACAGAAGTAAGCTTTAGAGTGACAATCCCTATAGATAACCTTGAAAGACACATTTATTGCTAGATAAAGAGTCAAAGTGAATTGAGAAACATCCATCTTCCCTGATATCTTTTCAACTGCTTTTCCATGACTCAGTGACACTAGGCTTATCACTAGTGATTATTGCCCCCCCCTTTCCTGTAATGTGGAAGGACAAAGAGATAGTTGGAGGATTTGGAGGATGTAAAGGGATTTCTCCATTGTGTGAAAGCTTTACTCAATTCCCTGCTACTCTGTCTTTATAATTCTTATAAGAGAGTCAGAATGTTGAGGGAAAAAAGCCTGATTCCTAGAATTAGTAAAGGAGAGAAGAACCAGACATTTAATTTGTCTACACAGCCTGAAATCTTTTGTAACATCTGCAAAATGTCTCCCTTATTCACTTATTCACTTTTGTTCCTCAACTCAAATGATATAATCTACAATATTTTTCAATTTTTACCTATCTCAAAGTCTTGTAATGACAGGTAAGTGATGAAGCAGTATTTCAGCTTATTCACTTTTACAGGAGAAATGAAAATAATTCCTTCATCCATTCCATTTCTAAATTAATTTGTCTCGTCCAATCTGGCACACTTAGAGAGAAGGAAGGGACAGCTGAAATAGCAAACATAAAGAAACCAATGTAAAGGTATAAGGGAATAAGGAAGGGCAGAGAAGAAGCATTTATTCCTCTATCAATGATCTCCTTCAATTTTTTCCCAGAAATTGTGAAAGCCCAAACCTCTGTCACTCACCACAATTTCCAAGGGTGACAATGTAACCCTGCCCTCCCCCACAACACCACTTCCTTCAGAGGAGAAGGAACAAATGTGCCCTAAGTAAAAAGCATATCCCTGGGTGACTGACCTGGATATTATACTCTGTTTTCTGAATCTGGGGATGTCTTTCAGAGCCTCTGATTGGAAATTCAGGTGAGAGCAAGTGGCATCAAGAATTTAGAACAGTTCTGGTGGTTTTTTGGTGTAGTAGGACTGTCCAATCAGAGGCCAGAATTATTGAAAAGTAACTCCCTCAGGGGAATTATCTCAGCATCTCTTTGTGACTTTCTTCATGTCCCTTTTCATCTGATGTCTTGTGATTTGCCCACTTCTACCCCATTTGGTGACACTGGATAACCTTTAGGGCCCCAGACCACAGAGTATATAACCCAGGCCTAGCTAGTGATCAGGTTTTCTTCCTGAGACCCCTACTTTCTCTGAGCTCCTGACTTGGAAGGGAAACTGGGTCAGATGAGGCAAGACCATACTGAGTGCCTAGATGATAACAGGAAACATGGATCTCTCTTATGGGTTTCTGCTTCAGTCCAATGAAAAGATGATCCTATGGCCTATGGAACCCATATGAATCCACACCTACTGCTTCATCATTTGCCTGTCTCCACAAGACTATGAAATAGGTAAAAATGGAAAGTGGATTATATTTTTTGAGTTGTGTATCAATTCGATTTGAGTGAGGCAGAGTTGTGTGAAAGTCACTGGTCTCAAACTCTCTTCCACGATAACCGGAATCCGGCGGCAAGACAGTCAGGATGACTTGTGATGGATCTGGATATAATGGGTGACCATGACATCTTTGGTGCTTAACCAACCTCTGAGTGCTTCACAGAAATTGCTTTGGCCAGTTTAATGGCTGTTGGAAGAAAATGTTGCCATGTACATGCTTGGGGTAAACATCCCCCCTTACATCACAGATTGATTTGAGACCCCTTGATTACCTTCAACCTGGTTTAGCATATCTACCAAATGGTTGACTAGAGTGTGGCTGCCGTGCATTGGGCAGCCTTTTGGAGCTGTGCAGGTCACCAGCCTCACTTCTCCTCCGGAGCCATCTGAATCCAGTGACCAGATATTCATCAGGATGACTGGCGATGACCCAGCGTGATGCAATTGGGATTAAGTGACTTGTCCAAGGTCACACAGCTAGTGAATGTCAAGTGTCAAGGGTCTAAGGTGAGATTTGAACTCAGGTCCTCCTGACTCTTCCACCGGTCCTCTATCCCCTGTACCACTTAGCTGCCCCCAGTACTAATACTAGAAGTATTAGTGCTCACCCCAAACCCCCACATTTCTAATGATAATAAAGGACAGGAAAAGAACAAATAATAAGAAAGAAATTGACCTTAAATGGCTACCATGATCACAAAGTAAAATCATAACACAAACTCAGAAGAAGACAATGAAGTCAAAACAGTGACAACCAAAGCCTCAAAGACGAATGTTAATTGGTCACAAGTCCAAGAAGAGTTCCTGGAAAAGGTTAAAAAGTGCTTTTTGAAATCAAATTAAAAAATGGAGGAAAATAGTATAAAAATTGAGAGCAACAGAAGAAATTATGAATAGACAATTTTTCTTTATTTTATAGAGAACCAATGATCATGAGAGTGTTGTCTTGACTCATGGGTCAAACAGATTTAAGTAAGGCAGACCTGCATGCAATCTTCAGCCTCACTTTCTCTTCTGGAGTCAATGGAGCTCAACGGCAAGATGAAAGTCAGGACGACTGCCGGTGGGTCCAGAGTCAGTAGACGACCTTGGTGTCTTCGATGTCTAACCAAACTTTAACATTCCACAGCACTGCCTCGTCATCTATCCTCGTTGCCATCGAAACAAATTGTTCTGATTCACCCTTTCTGGAGGCAGTTTTCACATTCTTGGGATGGATATCCACTTACCTCACCAATGGATTTAAGGGCTTTCGGTTCCCATTTATCTGGTTTAGCTGGACTCCTAAGATGGTTTTATTGGGGTTTGATGAGTGCGCATGATACAGTTTCTATGAGCCACAGGTGAGACTTAGGTGAAGATGGACACCATAGCTCTGTAAAGGGCAGAGCAAGCCATCACAAGACAGGGGGCTAGTCCTCCCTGAATAGTTCATACACTCCAACATAATCAACAATTTAGTAAGGAAGCATCAAGCTACTGACGCAAGTAATAAATTTTTAAAAAAGCAAATTACACCTTAAAAACAAATGACCTGAGAAATAAAGAAAAGTCCATTTAAGAAGTACTGTCTTACGTGAAAACCACTATAAAAAGGGTCTGGACATAATATCTCAAGAAAAACTGTCCCAGTATCCTAGACTTGAAAGGTAAAATAAGAATGTAAAAAAATCTATCATCACTTAAATCTAATTCAAGTATGAGTCAAGACATCACACCATGTTGTCTTTTACTCTCTTCCAAACAAAGTACAAACAATTGTCTTTTCATAATTTTCTTCTGTTGCTTTCATTTCTTTACCTGAAAGAAATAGAAAAATGAAAATTCCCAGGAATACTACATTCCAGATCTCCCAGGTCAAAGAGGAAATACTTCAAGCACCCAGATAGAAACAATTCAAATATCTTGGAGCCATAGTCAGGATCTCACAAGATTTAACAGCTAATATGTGAAAGGAGCAGAAGACTTGGAATATGATATTCTGGAATGCAAAAGAACTGGCTTAACCAATAAGAATAACTTACTCAGCAAAACTCAGTATGATGCTTCAAGGGAATAAAGGGTATTTAAATAGGAGAGTTTCAAATCTTCCCAATTATTAAAAGAAGACAAGAACTGAATAGAAAATTTGACTCTTTAAATATTAAAGTCAAGTGAAGCATAAAAAAAGTAAACATGAAAGAGGAAATCATAAGAACTCAGTCAGGTTGAATTGTTTACCTTTCTGCATGTGAAGAAGAAACATGTATCTTCTAAGAACCTTACCATTATATGGACAGTTGGAAGGACTATACATACAAAGAGGGTGTAGGCAGAAATTATTTTGAGATTTTTAAAAAATATTTATTTATTTAACTTTTTACATTTGTTTTCACAAGATTTTAGGTTCCAAATTTTCTCCCCTTTTATCCCCTTAAATGAATATTTAAAAGATAGATGTCCTGGGGAAATGGGAAAAGGAGAGTAAGAATACTGATGATTATCTAAAATACAAAAGGCATGCAGGAAAGAGTGTTTTTTTCCTTGTAGTGTCTTCGTTCTCTTTCTTAAAGTTTATTTATTTATTTTTAGTTTTCAACATTCGTTTCCACAAAATTTTGAGTTCCAAATTTTCTTCCCACCTCTTCCCTCCTTCCAGCCCATAACACCTTGCATTCTGATTACCCTTTCCCTCAATATATCCTCCCTTTTTTCACATCCCTCCCTTCCCTTATCCCCATCTTTAATTGAGGGATAAGGTAGATTTCTATACCCCATCACTGTATTTCTTA
Organism: Bettongia penicillata ogilbyi; assembly: GCA_023548195.1. Classification (NCBI taxonomy): domain Eukaryota; kingdom Metazoa; phylum Chordata; class Mammalia; order Diprotodontia; family Potoroidae; genus Bettongia; species Bettongia penicillata. Next base: position 3,324,283 of record JAJHZJ010000360.1, read on the forward strand.
CTTTCCAGTTGTATGCAAAAACAATTCTCAATATTTGTTTCTAAAACTTTGAACTCCAACTTCTCTCCCTTCCTCCCTTCCCACCCATCCCCACTGAGAAGGCAAGCAATTCAGTATAGGCTATATATGTGTAATTTTGAAAAAGACTTCAATAACACTCATGTTGTGTAAGACTAATTATACTTCCCTCAATACTTTCCTGCCCCCTATTTATTCTATTCTCTTTTGACCTTGTCCTTCCCCAAAAGTGTTTACTTCTGATTACTCCCTCCTCCCATTTGCCTTCCCTTCTATCATCCTCCACACCCCACTTGTCATTTTCTCCCCTACTTTCCTGCAGTGTTAGATAGATTTTCGTACCAAACTGAGTGAGTATGTTATTGTCTCCTTAAGCCAAATGTGAAGAGGGTAAGCTTCACTTTTTCTGCCTCACTTCCTCTCCTTTTCTCTTCCATTGAAAAAGTTTTTCTTTAATCTTTTATGAGAGATAATTTTCCCTATTCTATTTCTCTCTTTCTCCTTACAATATATTCCTCTCTTATCCCTTAATTTTATTTTTTATATATCATCCTTTCTTATTCAAGTCACACTATGCTCTCTGTCTATATGTGTATATACATATATATATATATACATATATGTGTGTGTGCGTGCGTGTGTGTGTGTGTGTGTGTGTGTGTGTGTGTGTGTGTGTGTGTAATCCTTCTGACTACCCAAATACTGGGAAAGGCCTCATGATTTACAAATATTATCTTTCCATGTAGGAATGTAAACAGTTCAACTTTAGAAAGTACCTTATGATTTTTTCCTTCCTGTTTACCCTGTCATACTTCTCTTGATTCTTGTGTTTCAACATCAAATTTTCCATTAAGCTCTGGTGTCTTCATCAAGAATGTTTGAAAGTCCTCTATTTCATTGAATGACCATTTTTTCCTCTGCAGTTTTACACTCAGTTTTGCTAAGTAGGAGATTCTTTGTTTTAATCCTAGTTCCTTTGGCCTATGGAATATCATATTTCAAGTCCTTCCATCCCTTATGTAGAAGCTGCTAGATCTTGTGTTATCTTGATTGTATTGCCACAATGCTCGAATTGTTTCTTTCTAGCTGCTTGCAGTATTTTCTCCTTGACCTGAGAACTCTGGAATTTGGCTACAATATTCCTAGGAGTTTCTCTTTTGGGGCATCTTTCAGAAGGTGATCGGTGGATTCTTTCAATATTTATTTTGCCCTCTGGTTCTAGAATATCAGGACAGTTTTCCTTGATAATTTCATGAATGATGATGTCTAATCTCTTTTTTTGATCATGGCTTTCAGGTAGTTCTATAATTTTTAAGTTGTCTCTCCTGGATCTATTTTCCAAGTCAGTTGCTTTTCCAATGAGATATTATACATTATCTTCTACTTTTTCACTCTTGTGGTTTTGCTTTGTAATTTCTTGGTTTCTCAGAAAGTCATTAGCTTCTATCTGTTCCATTCTAATTTTTAAAGAACGATTTTCTTCAGTGAGCTTTTGAACCTCCTTTTCCATTTGACTAATTCTACTTTTTAAACCATTCTTCTCCTCCTTGAATTTTTGCACCTCTTTTGCCATTTGAATTTAGTCTGTTTTTGAAGACATTAACTTTCTTCAGCATTTTTTTGGGTGTCTAGCAAGCTATTGACTTGCTTTTCATGATTTTCTTGCATTGCTTTAATTTCTCTTCCCAATTTTTCCTCCACCTCTCTTACTTGATTTTCAAAGTCCTTTTTGTGCTCTTTCATGACGTAAGATCATTGCATATTTACTTTTGAGGTTTTGGAAGCCTAGACTTCTGCTAAGGTATGCATTGTTCTTCCTCATCTGAAAGGATGGAAGAAAATACCTGTTCGCCAAGAAATTGACCTTCTATAGTCTTATTTTTCCCCCTTTTGGGGCATTTTCCCAGCCAGTTACTTGACTTTTGAATCTTTTGTCAAAAGCAGGGTATACTCTGGGGACCTATAAGTTCTCAGTTCTTCCCAGATAGCACAAGAGTTTACCTCTCTCCTGGCTTGCGCACTGATCTGGGAGCAACCAAAATCTTTTCTGCCCAGAATCTGTGAATAGAATTCCCTCTCCACAAACGCCTCCAGCTCCACCACACCAGCGCTCCTCCTGACCCCAGGGACACACTGAGATTCAGTGATTCAGATCACTGAGATTCAGATCAGTTGCTCAGTTCCCCCAAGTGCTTTAGCAAAGGGCTCCAAAAGTGGACGCTGCCTCTACAGTGGCTGTTGCCAGTGGTCCAGATCACGTTTCCTTCTCCTGGGTGAAGGAGCTTTCTCACTGACCTTTGAAGTGGTGGCCTTTGTGGGTTGAGCAATCTGGGAACTGTTGCTGCTGGCAGCACCTTGAAGCCTGTTCTGGGTCCTGTCCCTGCCACGCTGCATGACCCATGCTGTGCTGTGCTCTGCTCAGCGCCTGATGTGATAGAACTTTCCTGTTGGCCTTCCAGACTGTCTTGGCCTGGAAATCTCTTTCATTCTGATGTTTTGCAGCTTTTGCTACTCTAGAATTTGTTTAGAGTCATTTTAAAAAATATTTTATGGACTATATGGAGGACCTTCTACAAGTCTGTCTTTCTAATCTATCATGGGACATCTTCACATTCTTGAGGTAGACACCCCTGACCCCTCTGGTGGATTTGAGGTCTCTTGGTCTTGATATCCCTTCTCATATACTTGGTTTAGCCTATCTGCATGATACAATCTCCCTGGAACAAAAGGTGAGAGTTGAGTGAGTCAAGTGAACACCTTAAGTGGAAAGCAGCTCCCAAAAGGACTCAGCAGACTATCAGAAGTACTAGTGTTCCCTAAACAGTCCTACAATTCCAATAATGACAAAGGAAGGGAAATGACAGCAACCAAAGAACCTGACTATAAATGCATAAATGGCTCCTTTGGTGACAAGATAAAATCATAACACAAACTCAGAAGACAATGAAGTCAAAATAGCTACAAGCTAATACTCAAAAATGTGAATTGGACACAAGCCAAAATTCCTGGAAGAAGTCCTGGAAGAGGTAAAAAGTGGTGTTCAAAAACAATAAGAGAGGTAGAAGACAAATTAGTAAAGAAATAAAAGTAACAGGAGAAAATTGTGAAAAGATAATAGCTTGTTTTTTGTTTTGAAGAGGACCAATGACATCATGGGTAATACCTTGACTTATGCATGAATTAGATTCAAGTGAGGCAGAGCTGCACAAAATCTTCACCTTCATTTTCTCCTCTGGATTCATTGGAATCCAATAGCAAGATAAAAGTCAGAATGGCTGCTAATGGCCCAGATACAGTGTATGACCTTGGTATCTTTGATGTCTGACCAAGTTTTATATGCTCCATAGCACCTACTTCATCTGCCTTGATGGAAACGGGAACAAATTCTTCTCATCCACTGAAGGAAAACTTCATGTTCTTCGGGTAAACATCCACCTGTCTCCACAATGGGTTTGAGGCCTGTTGGTTACCCTAGATCTGGTTTAGCTAGTCTGTAAAGATGGTTTTACTGGGGTTTGGCCACCGTACATGTTATAGCTTCTTTGAGCCACTTGCAAGATTTGGGAGAAGGGCAGCCTCGAAAATGGCTTAGCAAGCCATCATGACAGTGGTAGTATTCCTCTGAGAACAGCCCATACACCCCAAGAAAATTAACATCTTAGTAAAAGAGGACATAATTCCTTAAAAACAAATTACCCCAAAACAACTGATTTGAAGTACATATCAAGAAGAGATCAGTTAAGAATTGTTGGATTACCTGCAAACTATGACAAAAAAGAATATTTCAAGAAATTGTCAAGGAAATCCGCCCTCAATATCCTAGAACCAGAGAAAAAAATAAAAACATAAAAAATCGACTAATCACTTTCTGGAAGAAATACAGTCATGAAAATACCCAGGAATATTTTATTCCAGAGCTCCCAGAAAAAAGGGAAAATACCTCAAGCCTGCAGAAAGAAACAAGAAATACTATGGAGCCACAGTCAGAATCTTGCAAGATTTAACAGTTACCATATTAAAGGAGCAGAGTGCTTGGAATGTGGTATTCCAGAAGGCAAAAGAGCTAGAATCCAACCAAGAATCACTTCCCAAGCAAAATTAAGTATAATTCCTCAAGTGAAGAAAAGACATTTAATGACATAGAAGAGTTTGAAGTATTCAGAGTAAAAAGACTAAAACTGATTAGAAAATTTGACATTTAAATACAAGACTCAGGTGAAGCATAAAAAGTAAACTTGAAAGAGAAATCATAAGGGATTCAATAAGGCTATGATGATCCTTTCTGGATGTGAAGATAATTCATGTGTATTCTAAGAACTTTCCCATTTTTAGGGTAGTGTGAAGGATTCTATATGGTGAGGGTGTGGGAGGAAGTCAGTTATTTTGAGATGTTTTAAAAGTGAATAGTTGAAAAGATGGATGCCCTGGGATGGGAAAGTAAGAATGGAGAAAATGATCTTACAAAAAAGAGACAAGCAAGAAATAGCCTTTACGTGGAGGGGCAATGATGGAGTAGGGGCAGTCAATTCCTGATCATCACTGTCATTTAAATGGGTTTGAAAAGGGAAGATAGTAGCTCAGTACACGAAGTCCGGGGGAGTGAGAGTCTTCTCTTCTTCCTGAGCTCAAATCTGGCCTCAAACAAATTGTATGACCATGTCTTAACCTTCTTTGACTCACTTTTCTCATTTGTAAAATGATCTGAAGTGGTAAACCATTCTAGTATTTTTGCCAAGAAAGTCCCAAATGGGTTTACAAAGAGTGGGAAGTGTCTGAAAAATGACTGAAGCATAATAAGAAATGAGGAACATAGCAGGAGGGTTTCAGAAAAATAAGAGAAGTCTTCTATGAACTCTTGCCAAGTGACGTGAGCAGAAACAGGAGAACATGGTACAGAGTACACAATATTGTAAGGATGGTCGTCTATAAAAACTTAGCTACTATGATCAAGACAATTATCCAAGACAATACAAAGGGCTTATAATGTAAAATGCTGTCAAATTCTACAGAGGAAACTAAGGGACTCCAAATGAAGGTCGAAGTATACTTTTCTCATGCTTTCCTTATTATTATTGTCTTATTTGCATGTGAGTTTTTTAAACATGTGTATATGAAAACATATTTTGCATGCCTTCACCTGTATCATCACCATCAAGTTGCTTGCCTTTTAAAGGAGAGAAGAGGGTGAGAGAAAAGGAGAGAATTTGGAACTCCAAACTGGAAAAAATATCATTAAGAATTTTTCATATTAATATGAGAAATATTTAGTTAAGTAAATAAATAAAAATAATTTTAACAAAAGAAGCAGAAGGAAGGGTAAGAAACTTGAGTGCACCATGTCCCTCCACATGCAGAGACTGACCAGGAAAAGGCAAGAAAAGGTCTTGGGAAAAAGACACTCCTTCTCTCCTCCTCAGGGCACAGAGAATGCACATTTGGGAATTACTCTCTTTTAAATATATCACACAGGTGCTCCTTCACCTCACTCCCAAAACAAGCTTGTTTTTGCAGCCTTGGAGACATTTCCAGTTCCATAAAGAATTCCTTGGGTAGCAGGATGGTAAGGGACACTGTATTTTCTGTGAGGGAGTCTGTAGCTGAGGCTGGTCTGGATGCTAAGGAAGGGATACCTTTCATGGGCCTCCATCTGAAGCATCCCATTGAGCCTGTTTGTTGTGTCCCTCCCTGCCTTCTTTCCTGGTGATCTGCTAGGTCATCCACTTTAGTATTTCAGAGATGATGAATGCCTTAGTTTCTTACAGCCATGTATTGCTTCATTGCTGAAAGATAAGGATGCTCTGAAGCTTTTTGAAGCCATTGCCCTATTAGCTATAAAGGGGAAGGACTTGATAATCCCTAGACCTTTAAAAAGAGGAAACAGTTCTATCCTAGACTCTTGATTTAAATCTACCTGACAAATAGTGCACTTCATCACCAGATTTCCCATTGTGAGGGGATATATTCTTTGCTCCAATGTTGCCACCTTTCTGAAATAAAAAGTAGATTCGTTCAGACACCTTTGCACCAGCTAGTCTGACAACCTTTCCTGCTTCCCTTTCCTGAGTAGGTGGCCAAACACAAATTTCCTAGGAAAGGCCAGAGTCCAAGGAGTGGACCTGGTTGGGGGAAAGGAAATCTTCATCAGCAAAGACAACTATGAACCAGAGGAGTGATAGAGGTTTATCTTGTTTTACAGCAGTCATGTAGCAAATATTGTGGGGACAATTTAGAGACTTGGGGACAACTAAAATGTCTAAATAATAATCATAGAAACTGTCTTTGTTCTTGATCTGTCTTCTGATAACAATGCAGTTCAGAAACCTCAATCTTGTCTTTGGTCCAGGAACAATTTCATCGATTTAGTGCAAACCTTACCTGTCTACACATATCTCTTCCTGAGTGAATGGATTTTCGAAGCTTAGGTGAGGGTTCTTGGTATAGTGAATAGATTTCTGGACTTGAAGTCAGGAAAACCTGGGTTTGAATTCTGCCTCTTATTAGCTGTGAGATGCTGGACAATTAATGTAGTTTCTCTAAGCCACTGTGAATTTCAACAAGTTTCAGATGGGGAAAATAGTAGCACCTACATTCTAGGTGGAATGAAAAAACTATCCAGTTTGAACAACTCATGAAGAGGTTCAATATGGCTTCTTCCATGTGTGCATGATAGAGGCAGGACCTTTATCTCTCCCTGCTCCCCGCACCCGAGAGCATGGCAGGGATTCCTTGACTGAATCCTCTTGTCTTCTGGTTCAGTGATGAAATTACCTTTGTTGTTGACTTTTGATTAAGAATGGAGTTTGCATACAAAAGGCAGAGAGAGAGAGGGAAAGGGGAGAGAGAGGAAGAGGGAGAGAGAGAGAGAGAGAGAGAGAGAGAGAGAGAGAGAGAGAGAGAGAGAGAGAGAGAGAGAGAGAGAGAGAGAAGGAGGGGGGGGAGGGAGAGAAAACTTGAATGAGGTCTATCAGAAAATAGGAACTGGAGGATTTTTTTTAAAATTATCTTTTATGTTTTTCTTGTAAGCAATATATTATTTTTTTCAATTATGTATGAAAGCAATTTTAACACTCATTTTTTTATAAAATTTAGAGTTCTAAATTTTCTCCTTCCTTTCCTCCCCTGGCCCCTCCCTACAACAATAAGCAATTTGATACAGGTCGTATATGTGCAATCATATAAAATTTATTTCCATATTAGCCATGTTGTGAAAGAAGAAACAGAACAAAAGGAAAAAAGATAAAGTGAAAAACAGTATGTTTTATCCCATTTAAAGCTATGGTAAACATCATAAAACATCTAGCAGTCTACCTGACAAAACACACGCATACACGCACGTGTGCGCGCACACACACACGCACACACACATATACACACACACACTCACAAACACACACCTTGCCAGCCAATTTCTCTGTTTTTTTTTTGTAGACATCGCCAGAGGGAAAGAAGAGGCAGTGGGGTTGGGGGGGGAGACCCCACAAAGATTCCAACATCAGGAGATCATTTTCTGAGATAAGAAAAACCAGAAGAGTGATTTCCCATAAACAGTATTCAGGATTAAATCAGCTGGGGATCTGGTCTCATCAGAATGATCCTGAGGCCCCACTATCCTTCTTAATGAAAAGATAAAACATCCCTTAATCCCTTCCTTAATTGAAGATCTTGACGAACAGTGTCTGTGATGCAGAGTAGTAAGTATGGGAGAGTAGACTCAGGGAGATTTTGAAGTCTTTTCAATGTGTTTTTATTTCCCTCCCCACACCACAGTCCCCTTTTTACTCATCAAATAATTTTGGGGAAGTCAGTTTTTCCTTCTGTGATCCACGTAGTCATGCTTCATGACGTCAGAGAATCCAGAAGCCTGACACAACATGTAATGCCTAGTGGTGATAAGGAAACTTGTCCTTTCCTTCTATCCAATTCTCTCTAGAAGACAAGAAACAGTTTTGTTTTGAAGACATGGATTTTACCTGGTTTTTCTGACCTGCAAATATTGGTCTGTCGCACCCCCCCAGGATTCCTTTCAGTTAAATCTGGAGGGGGTGGGGTGCTAGACAAATTAAGTGTTATCAAGACTGTAGAGAATTTCCTGTGATTTCCTGTACAGAATTACTGGCCAGTCAGAGCCTTGGTCCCACAGGAAATTGCCCACTCCACTTTCATTGACCGTATCTCCAAATCTCCCACTGCCTCAGCTGATCTCTTTTTTCCTCCACTAAACTGTGAGCTGCCTATTCCTAGCTCATCTGGTCATGATCTCATTTTCCTCACCCCTGTGTTAATATCATCCTAGATCCTGAAAACAAGATTGGAACCCAATGTGCAGTCTGTTCTCTAGTCTCTAGTTGCTCCTCCCACTTCTGTGTCATCTGTAATCTTGTAAAATATGTCATTTCTCCCTTTCTTTGACTGTTTGACAAGAATGTTGAGGATTTCCAGAAAAGTCTGCATTCCTCCTTGTGTTCGATGTGGAGGAATTCTGGGTCAGACACAAGTTGGACCAGGGGGCATCAGGGGGCCTTTCCAGCTTTGAGATCCCACATCATTCTAATAACCCTGTCCAAAAAGAAAACCAAACGAGTCCAATGGAAACTGTTCTTTAGGAACTCCTATTTCCCTTCATCATCAATGACCTCCATACTACCAGGGCCCTATAGAATCCTTACCATGATGTCTAACTCAAATAGAAACTCATGCCTGAGAATCTTATATTGACTTAGACAAAAAATAAATAGCATCTGTGTTGTGCCTTTTAATTTATTTTGTTACTTTTCCAATTACAATTTCATCTGGTTGGGAGCATGCAGCCCCTGGTCTGGGGGCTGTGGTTTCGACAGCTCCACAAGGATCATCTCATGGCAAGACCTCTAACACAATTTGGAGATTTGTAGATAGCTCTCCTTCTGGTCTTGCCTCCATAAAAGAGTGAGTGACAAAGTGAACCCTAGTCACCATCTAATGGTGAGGATGGAAAAGTAATGATAATGACTGACTTTATTCTCTCACTCATTCTCAGCCAGGAAAGGCGTCTCCTTATGAGCTGATGAGTAGACACGAGCTGGCTTTTTTTTCATTGACTGAGACAAGAACTCCCTGATTTAATTAAATTTATCCCATGGAAAGGAGGCTGCCAGATGACAGTGGATAGAGCACTGGTCCTTGGTTCAGGAAGACCTCCTTCCTTCAGCAGCTCTCTAGACATAGAAGTGGAACACAGCCCTTAAAAAGGCTCAGTAGGAGTGAGGGGAACAGAATCAAGAGAACATTGTACACAGTTACAGCCACATTCTGTCAGGACTAACTTTGACAGATGTGACTCTTCTCTTGAATGCAAGGTTCTAAGACTCCTAAAGACTCAAAATGGGAAATGCTGTCCACATCCAGAAGAAGAATTACAGGGTTTGAATGCAGATCGAAGTAGATGATTTACTCTCTTTTTTGTTTTGTTCTGTTTCTTCTTTCTTGTGGTTTATTCCATTGGTTCTAATTCTTTTTCACAACATAACTAATGTAAAAATATGTTTAATATGAATGTGTATGGAGAGCCTATATCAGACTGCATGCTATCTGGGGGAGGGGGAGAATTAAAAACTCAAAAGCCTGTGGAACAGAATTTTGTAAATTAAAAATAAATAAATATTTTTTATAAAGACTCAGTCGCTCTTACACCAGAAGTACTAGATTACCCATAACACCCCTACAATTCCAAGAATAATAAGAGGCAGAGAATGAATAAATAACAACAAAGCAGCAAAAGTACTTGACCCTAGATGGCTACCATGGTGACAGTGTAAAATGAAAACACAACCTCAGAAAAAGACAGTGAAGGACAACAATGAAAAACAAAGACTGAAAAAAAAAGCATGAATTGGAAAGGAGCCCAAGAAGACTTCTTGGAAGAGGTAAAAAGTGATGTCCAAAATCAAATCAGAAATATAGAGGAAGAGCTAATTTTAAAAAAATAAAAGCAACAGAAGGAAATTATGAAAAGACAGTTGTTTATTCTTTGCTTTGAAGAGAATGAATGGCATCATAGGGTGATGTTGTGACTTGCATGAATTAGGTTTAAGTGAAGCAGTTACACAAAGTCTTTAGCTTCACTTTCTCTTCCAGATTCATTGGAATCCAAAGGCCAGATAAAAGTTTGGATGACTGGCTATGGCCCAGATGCGTGGAGGACCTTGGTATCTTTGATATATGACCAAGCTTTAAGTTCTCCACAGCACCTACTTCAGTTGCCTTTCATGGCCACTGGAGTAAATTGTTCTCATCTAGCCATTCCACTGGGGGAAGACTTCATCTGCTTGAGATAAACATAAACTTGCCTCACCAATGGGTTTGAGACCTGTTGGTTACCCTCAGCCTGGTTTAACTGGATTGCTAAGATGGTTTTACTGAGCTTTGACCATTGCAAACTCTGTAACTATTTCTTTATCCACAGGCAAGATTTGGGTGAAGGCCAGCCCTGAAAAGAGCTCACTAAACCATCACAACAGAGGTGTTAGTCCTCCCTGTATAGCCCATACACACCAAGACACTTAACAATTTAGTAAAAGAGACACCAAAAATACTGAAGGGAATAATATCTTTTAAAACAAAATTGTCCAAAAATAATCAATGTGGAAAATAGTTCAAGAAAAGATCACTTAAAATTATTGTATTCCCTGTCAACTTTGACAAAAAAGAGCCTAGATATAATATTTTAAGAAAATATCTAGCAAAACTGCCCTAATATGCTAGAATTAGAGTGAAAAACAAAACTATAAAATATTTAACAATCACTACCTAAAAGAAATACAAAAATGAAAATTCCTATGAATATTTTATTTCAGAGCTCCCAGATCAAAGGGAAAACACTTCAATATGCAGAAAGAAGCAATTCAAATACTGTGGAGCAACAGTCAGGATCTCACAAGATTTAGCAGCTACATATCAAAGGAGCAGAGGATTTGGAATGTGATATTCTGGCTTTACAATCAAGAATAATTTACCCAGCAAAAGTGAATATAATCCCTCAAGTGAAAAATGAGTATTCAGTGGAAAAGAAAAACTTCAAGTATTTGATGAAAAGTTTAGAACTGATTAGAAAATTTGACATTTAAATACAAAACTCAAATGGAGCATAAAAAATTCACATAAAAAAAGAAAAAAGAAAGTTACCTAGAACACTGAGACCTCAAGAGACTTGATCGGGGTGACAAACCCAGTGGCAGAGGAAACTTGTTTTAAGATTCAAGTTTTCCTAATTTGGAAGGACTTTGATATACAACTTCATTATTAGCTTATTTGGCAATATTTCTTCAGAACAAAGGGGCTGGAGTTTCTAGATGCATTGGTTAGACAAGGATCATCTTGATCTTGGAGAATCTACATATACAAATAAAGAAATGGTTTCCTTTTAAAAAAGGAAACACAAAGGAGGAAATAATAAGGAATTCAGTAATGTCAAGCAGTTTGTCTTTCTGTATGTGAAAATAGCACCTGTATCTTCTAAGACCTTTACCATTACTAGGACAGTTAGAAGGATTCTACATATAAAAAGTCTGTGAGAGGGAGTCAAGTACTTTGAGATTTATTTAAAAATGGATAGTCAAAAAGATGGATGCTCTGAGAGAATCGCAAAAAAAGAGTAAGAAGAGAGAAAATTATCTCACATATAAGAGGCAAGCAAGAAAGAACATTTACAGTGGAGGGGAAATGGTAGAGTAGGGTGAGTCAATTGTTGAACATCACTGTCATCTAAATTGATTTGTAAAGGGAATATTGATAGATTGAAATAGAAATATTGACATGGGTGTCAGAGCCAAGATGATGGAGTGACAGCAACAACTCACCTAAGCTCTTAGACAAACTCCTTCAGCTATCTCTAGAAAGAGAATCTGACCAAATTTTGGAGGTGTAGAATCCAATAAGAGACAGACTGTGGCAGATTCACAGCCCATAACAGACTGGAAGGTCGACGGGAAGGATCTGTCTCCCTGTGGGGTGAGCAGTGGAGCAGGAGGGCCCCAGAGAGACCTGAGGCAGCATCAAGTGGAACTGGCAGAGCGGCAGCCCAGGGTGAAAGATCAACGAAACCGAGTGAATGACAGCCACTGAGCCCCAGATATCAGCCGCAGCAGCTACTGAGACTTTCAGCCTGCAGATTAAACGACTGTAAGTCACCTACTTCAACTTCCAGGAGCCAGGATGGCAGAGTGATCAGTAAATGCTCTCTTTCCCACCTTAATGACCTCCAAAGAACCATAAAATATTTCCCCAGAAAAATCATGGATCAGTGGGAACAGCAGAGGGGGCAAATAGTCTCTTAACAACTGAAGCTAGGAAAACAACTAAGGGGATTCCTCCTACTGTGGCAGAGGCAAACAGGAAGAAGAGGGGACCTGGGGTGGTGGAAACTCGCACTAGAACCCAGGTGAGCTTCAACACTAGGAAAGGAGCCCCATGGGGGTTGGAACCTCACACTAGGGTCTAGGCGTGCCTCATCACTCCAAGGGAAACGGGAAGATAGGGCAACTGGGACCACCAACCCCTGAGCTTCCTTTGCCTCAGCTCAGCTGAGAAGATCTCCCAGGATCAGACCACCACTTCCCCACACTTAACAAGCTAACCCCAGGGCTGATCAGGGAAACACAAAACAAAAAGATAATAAGAAAAGACACCTACTCTTAGCTTTTTCACACCACTCAATTCAACACTAAGTTCTGCAGCTTCTAACTGAAAGAACCAGAAGCCACAACACATAATCACCATTATGAGCAAGAAAAAGCAAAACAAGTGCAAAAAAACCATATAATTTTTCTATAGGGACAAAGACCAAAACACAAATACCAAAGAGGTCAGTAGTGAGACTGTACTTCCATCTGAAACTTCAGAAGGGACTATGAACTGCTCGCATGCACCAACAGCTCTCCCAGAACTGCTGAAGAAGGAAATAGAAGAAAAACTGGCCAATGATTTTTAAAAGTATGAGAAAAGAATTCACTTATAGGAACACTTCTTTAAAAAGGAAAATTGAACAAATGGAAAAGGAAGCAAAAAACCTAACTAGGAAAATCGGACAAATGGAAAAGGAAGTACAAAAATTAACTGGAGAAAATAATTCCTTAAAGGGAAAAACTGTTTATTTTAAGGTTAGATTTATCATTAGTTGTTTGTGCAGGTGTGAGCTGATCCATTAATTCTGGACAGCAATTTGTAACTATACTCAAAGGGCTACAAAAATATGCATACCCTTTGACCCAGCAATACCACTTCAAGAACTGTATTCCCAAGAGATCATAAAAATGCGAAAGTGTTCACATGTACAAAAATATTTATAGCAGCACTCTTTGTGGTGGCCAAACCTGGCAATCAAGGGGGTGCCCATCAACTGGGGAATGGCTGAATAAATTGTGATATGTGTATGTAATGGAAATGTGCTATTATAAGTGCTATAAGAAATGATGAACAGGAAGACTTCAGAGAGGCCTGGAAAGACTTATATCATCTGATGCTGAGGGAAAGGAGCAGAATCAGGAGAACTTTGTACACAGCAACAACCACAGTGTGTGAGGATTTTTTCTGGTCGACTTAAAACTTCATTGCAATGAGCACTTGAAAAATTCCCAATGGTCTTTTAAGGCAAAATACTTTTCACATCCAGAGAAAGAACTATGAAATTCTTTTTTGAATTTTATTTTTCATTTTAACACAATCATATCATGGCAAACAATTCCAACTTTTCGTCAGGTGACACTTCTTTTTAAAGCATTTGCAATATAGATCATAAAATAATTTATTTTTTGAAATATTGACCAACTGAGGCACAAATAATATTTATATATGCTAACTTCACAAGCTCTTGACCTAATTGTATCCACAGTATTACTAAGAATTAAAGGACCCTAACTTATTGTTTTTGATCTAAAGTCCTAAATCTAATAGCTTAAGTTTAGACTTAACCTCAAATATTCCCCTACCAAGAATCTATATTTTAATAGATCTGGTATTAAATTTGCAAACCTTTTGATTATAGGAAATTACCACTAAGAGTAGGGACATTGCAGGGAAGCAATATCTCCCCAAATTCATTTCAATTCTAGGCAGGAGTAGATTGTCAACTTGCATTCAGTAAGGCATAAAGTCTGCTAGGTGTCAGTGGGGAAACTGAGCCAAGAGAATCTTACCTCAGCCCAGGCTGAACAGCCACTCTCCCACCCTTCTCATGAGATCATCTTTTGCAGTTCATACCAGCATCTCACAGGTTTAGTGGCATCATAGATTGGAGGCTCAAACCACCTTTCTTGGTATCTGTATCTGGAGTTAGACTCAGAAGAACAGTCACTTAATAGTCCCGCAGCTTTTTAAATAGCAAGTTCCAATAACCAGGTTTCAAATATGACTATAATTTCACTTTGGCTAAGGAACACCTTTTGAGGCAAGTCTTAAGTGGCTTACATGCCTTTCTATACATATTCTAGTTCCCGATTAAATAGCAATCACAAAATCAAATTTACCATTAAAACCTTAACTTTTCCATCAATGCCAAATTTTTCCCGAGGTTGCCTTCCTCTAGGAAATTTAGACTAAAATTCTTTTCCCCAAACTAAAGATGTCGTTGATTTAGCCTCAATAATTAATTCAGTCAATTGTTCTAATACTAATTGCTTTTACATCACTTTGTAACATGTCCAATTTTTCTCCCTGTCACTCCCCCCCCCACTTCCTAACACCTTGAATTCTGAATACTCTTTCCGTCAATGTACCCACCCTTCCCTTATCCCCATCTTCTCTCTTTTTTTGTAGGACAAGATAAATTTCTATACCTCATTTCCTGTATTTCTTGTTTCCTAATTATATGCAAAAAATATTCTCAACAATAGTTACCAATACTTTGAATTCTAATTTCTCTCCCTCCTCCCCTCCCTACCCATCTCCACTGAGAAGGCAAACAATTCAAAATCATTTTTGAGCTCTTCCATGGCCTGAGCCCACCGGACATCCACCTGGGATGTCTGGGATACAGAGGCCCCGACCTCCACGTCTTTCCCTGATGGTAAGAATAGTTCCTCGTCATCAGAATTGAAAGGCGGGAACATCTGTACCCCCTCAAAGTAGCTCTCTATAGTCTTATTTTTCTTCCCTTTTCTGGGCATTTTCCCAGCCAGCTACTTGACTTCTGAGATTCCTGTCCACCCCCACCTAGATCCGCCCAGCTAGTGCTTGGGGTCTGAGATTCAAATAGGCTTTCCGTGGCTTTAAGTGGTGGGAGCAGCTGCTATTCAATGTGAGCTTAAGTTCTGGTGCTTGGGTGGGGGCAGGGGCGCCTCCCAGGCTCAGTTCCCTCAGGGGCTTTATGCAGAGACCTTCAGTAATGTGGCGGGTGGGGGCAGGGCCACCTCCCAGGCTCAGCTCCCTCAGGCGGTTTATGCAGAGACCTTCAGTAATGGAGCTCCTGCCTGCTCGGGGAGTACCAGACCGCTGCCACTGCCTCTGCCGCTCCCTCCGTCGCTTCCTCTCGAGGGGGCCCTAGCCACAGAGACATCCCGCTCCCCTCTCGGTCAGCCCAGACATCTCTCTCACTGACCTGTAGCGTCTGTGGGTGGAGGGACCTTCCTGGCCCCTGGAGATTCCATCCCTGAAGCCTGCTCGGATCTGCTCCTCTGGGGCCATGGCCAGGGCAGCTCAGGTGTGGGCTCCACTTTCCGGGGCATGACAGACCCCTGGGGACCACTTTCCAGGGCTCTCTGGAATGAAAATCTTTTCCACTGTGTTTCTGCATGCCTTGCAGTGCTCCAGAATTCCTGGGGAGTTCTTCTTGCAGGAAATATATGGGCTATGGTTTCGGAGCTAGCATACGTGAGTCTTTCTACTCCGCCATCTTGACTCCACCCCCCGCAATTCAATACAGGCTAAATATGTGTTGTTTTGCAGAAGATTTCCATAATAATCATGCTGTGTAATACTAACTATATTGTCCTTTGTCCTACACGATCCCCCTTATTTCTTAAATTTTTTAAATTCACTCTTATTGTCTTATTTTATTCACTTTTATTGTCCCTTCCCAAAAGGTTTTATT
The DNA here is from genome assembly GCA_023548195.1 of Bettongia penicillata ogilbyi. Lineage (NCBI taxonomy): Eukaryota > Metazoa > Chordata > Mammalia > Diprotodontia > Potoroidae > Bettongia > Bettongia penicillata. The sequence continues at coordinate 3,340,361 of JAJHZJ010000360.1, forward strand.
TCTAGGTACTCACTTCTCCTATTTGCCCTCCCTTCTATCATTCCCCTCAACCCACTTGTTGCCTTCTTCCCTACTTTCTTGTGGTGTAAGATATATTTTCATATAAAATTTTGTGAGCATGTTATTCCCTCCTTCAGCCATATGCAGAGATAGTAGCTTCACTTTTCCCCTCTCCCTTTCTCCCTCTTCTCCCCCATTGAATAAGATTTTTCTTATCTCTTTTATGAATTTTATAGCCTGCCCCATTCCATTTCTCCCTTTCTCCTCCCTGTATTTTCCTCCCTCACCCCTTAATTTTTATATAATTTTTTTTGTGTGGATATCATCTCTTCTGATTCAACACAACCTGTACTCTCTGTATATATATGTGTATGTGTATGTACAATCCCTCCACTTACCCAAATACTGAGAAAAAATTTCAGAGTTATAAATATCTTCTTTTCATGTAGGAATGTAAACAATTCAGCTTTAGAAAGTCTTTTATGATTTCTCTTTCCTGTTTACCTTTTCATTCTTCTCTTCATTCTTGTGTTGGAAAGTGAAATTTTCTATACAGTTCGAGTCTTTTCCTCAATATGAATGCTTCAAAGTCCTCTATATCATTGAATGATCATTTATTCCCTTGAAGTATTGTACTCAGTTTTTCTGGGTAGGTGATTCTTGGTTTGAACTCCAGTTCCTTTAACTTCTATCATATCCTATTCCAAGCCCTTCTATCCCTTAATGTTGAAGCTGCCAGATCCTATGTAATCCTGATTATATTTCCACAATACTCAAATTGTTTCTTTCTAACTGCTTACAGTATTTTCTCCTTCATGTAGGAACTCTGAAATTTGGCCACAATATTCCTAGGAGTTTCTCTCTTTGGGTCTCTTTCAGTAGGTGATCAGTGGATTCTTCCAATATTTACTTTGCCCCTGCTTCTAGAATATCAGGGAAGTTTTCCTTGAGAATTTTGTGAAAGATAATGTCCAGGGTCTTTTTCTGATCATGGCTTTCAGGTCGTCCCATAATTTTTAAATTGTTTGTTTCTCCTGGATCTATTTTCCAAGTCAGTTGTTTTTCCAATGAAATGTTTCACATTATCTTCTATTTTTTCAAACTTTTGGTTTTGTTTTTTTAACTGCTTGGTTTGTCTCATAGGCATTCATTTCCCTCAACTCAATTCTCTCTTTCAACCAATTATTTTGTTCAGTGAGCTTTTGAACCTCCTCTATTTGGCTAATTCTGCTTTTTAAAGTCTCCTCATTTACTTTTTGGACCTCTGTTTCCAATTGAGTTAGCCCCTTTTTAAAGGTGTTATTTTCCTCAGCATTTTTTTGTTCGCCTTTAGTAAGCTGCTAACTTGCTTTTCAAACTCTATAGTTTAAGTTCCATTTGGAGTCCCTGGAGGCAGGGGCTTTGACTTCCTCTGACAGTATACCTTGTTATTCCTCATCTGGAAGGATGGGAGGAGACACCTATTCAACAAGAAAGTAACCTCCTATGGTCTTATTTTTTCCCCTTTTTGGAGCATTTTCCCAGCCAGTTACTTGACATCTGAGTTTCCTCTCCACAACCACCTCGCCTCCAGTTCCGAAAAGCTAACACTGGAGGCTGAGATTTAGATGAGCTTCTCTAATCCTCCAGGGGCTTTAGACGGAAGCAGGGCCACTATTCAGTGTGAGATTAAGATCAACTGCTCACGTGGAGGCAGGGCCAACACACAGGGCTCAGTTCCCTCAGGGGCTTTAAGATGAAGTCTTCAACAATGGATGCGGGCTGCTGCCTGCCTTGGGAGCCCCTTCTGCCTCCCTGCTGCCACCTGAGGAGGCCTGAGTCATGGGGACACCCTGCTCCCTTCTCGGCCAGCTGAAAAAACCCTCTCACTGACCTTTAGCGCCTGTAGGTTGAGGGATCTGTGCCGTCACTGGAGATTCTGTCCCTGAAGTCTACTCAGTCCTACTCCTCCCAGTGTCATGCTGCCAAGGCTGGACTGGGTTCTGCTCCATGTCCACTGCAACAGACCTGTCCTGTCAGTCTTTCAGGTCACTCTGGGCTAGAAATCTCCTCCAATCCATTGTTCTGTGGCTTCGGCTGCTCTAGAATTATTTGAGAATCCTTTTTTACAGGTATTTTGTGAGCTGTGGGGAGAACTATGAAATTCAATTGCAGAATGTAGCAGATCATTTTCTTTTGTATTATGCTTTGCTTTCTTGTATGATTTCTCCCATTCATTTAATTCTTCTATGCAACATGACTAAGGTGAAAACGTACTTAATAAGAGTGTAAAAAGAAATAAAAATAGAGGATAAGAAATGAACAACACAATAAAGAAAGAACCTGACCATAAATGGTTACTATGGTCACAAAGCAAAATTATAACACAAAGTCAGAGGAAGGCAATGAAGTCAAAACACTCACAATGAAAGCTTCCAAAAAATATTAATTGGACACACAGTCCAAGAAGATTTCCTGGAAGAGGTAAAAGGTACTGTTTGAAATCATGTCAACAGGGAGATAAAAACAGTAAAAAAAATGAAGAGTAACCAAAGAAATTATGAAAAGACAATTCTTGCTCTTTGTTTTAAAGATCAGTGATCTCATGGAGTGTTTTCATACTCATGTGTGAATTAGATTTAAGTAAGGGAGAAGTGCATAAAATCTCTAGGTTCAGCAAGCAATCACAACACAAGACCTGGTTATCTCTGGAGAGCCCATATACTCCAAGACAGTTAACAACTTAGTAAAAGAGGCATGAAACTACTGAAGTAAATAGCCTATTAAAAAAACCTGCTGATGCCTTAAAAAACAACTGACCTGCAAAATAGACGAAGAAACGTACATTCGAAAATTGTTGGTTTACCTTAAAACTATTACAAAAAAGAGCCCAGACATAATATTTCAAGAAATTATCAAGAAAAAATGCCCGAGTGCCCTGGAACAGAAGGCTAAAACAAAAATGTAAAAATCTATCACCACTTAAATGCAATTGAAGAATGAGTCAAGATATGCCATGATGTCATTGGTCCTCTTACAAACAAAGGACAAACAGTTGTTTTTTCATATTTTTCTTCTGTTACTTTTATAGCTTTAGTAGAAAACAAATAGAAAAAAGAAAATTTCAGGGAATAGTATATTCCAGAGCTCCAAGGGTAAAGAGAAAATGTTTCAAACATCCAGACAGAAAAAAAAATCCACTCTCATGGAGCCACAGTCAGGATCTCACAAGATATAGCAGCTACTATGTCAAAGAAACAGAAACCTTGGAATCAAATATTCTAGAATAAAAAAGATCTGATTTTACTATCAAGAATAACTTGCCCAACAAAACTTAGTATGATCGCTCAAGTGAAAAATAAAAGCCTATTTAATTATATAAAAGAGTTTAAGCATTTCTAATTAAAAAAGAAATGCTAGAAATATATAGAAAATTTGACCCTTTAAATATAAGACCCAAGTGGAGTATAAAATGCTAAACCTGAAAGAGCAAACAATAGGTACTCATTAAGGTTAAACTCTTTATGTTTCTGCATGTGAAGAGGACACATGTATCTTCTCAGAACCTTACCACTAAATTGGCAGTGGGAAAGATTCTACATATGAAGAGGGTGTAGGAGGAAATCGACTATTTTGAGATGTTTTTAAAAATGGACATTCAAGTGATGGATGTCTTTGGAAAATGGGAAAGGGAGAGCAAGAATGTTGAAAACTACCTTAAATAAAAGAGGCATGCAAGAAAGAGCATTTACCTTGTGCTGTCCTTGTACTTTATCAATGTCCCAACAATAACGCAGATTAGAAATCTCACTTTTTTCTTTGTTCCAGGAAAAGTCTCATCAATTTAGTGCAAACTTGTTCTGTCTACACACGCTTCAGCCTTATTGAATTAGTTCTCTTAGATTCTGTGAGGGACTCTGGTATAGAGAAGAGATGCCTGGACTTGAAGGGGGAAAACCTGGATTCAAATTCTGCCTCTTACTGTGATGCTGGACAATTAATGTAGGTTTTTCCCACCTCTCTGAACTTCCTCATGTCTCAGATGGGGAAAATAGGAGTTCTAACAAACCAGGTGGAATGAGGTTACTGTGCAATCTTGACTAAACTCATGTAAAAACTGAATAAGGCTGCCTATAGATGTGTGTGATAAAGGGAGGACCTTTATCTCTCCCCTTCTGAGCATGGGCAAGGATTCATTGCCCGAAACCTTTTGTCATCTTCAATAATGAAATGACCATTTTTGTTGGTTTCGAAGTAAAATGAAGTGTGCATACAAAACGCAGAGAGAGGGAGTAAGATAGGAGAGATGCAGACAGACAGAAAGAAAGGAGAGAGAGAGAGAGAGAGAGAGAGAGAGAGAGAGAGAGAGAGAGAGAGAGAGAGAGAGAGATCTTGAAACCTTGAATGAGGGCAGTCAGAAAACAGGAACTAGAGAATCATTTAAATTCTCTCCTTTTTCAATTTATTTCTTTTAAATTGTTTCATTTTTATAAATGTATGTTCATTATGTGTATGTGTAAAGGCAGTTCTTAATATTTCCTTTTATATAATTATGTGTAAAAGCAGTTCTTAACATTTCCTTTTATATAAAATTTTGAGTTCCAAATTTCCTCCCACTTTCCCCCCAAAAATCATGCAATTTAATATAAGTTCTACATGTGCAATCATGAAAAACATATCTCTATATTAGTCATGTTGTAAGGAAGAAAAAGTATGAAAGGAAAATAAGAAGAAAAAACAAAATGACAGTGGCAAATTTCAATGTACATTTAGACTGCATCAGTTCGTTTTATGGATATGCGTAGTATTTTCCAGCAGAAGTCTTTTTGACTTGTCTTGGATCACTGCATTGCTGAGAAGATTGAAGTCAATCGTAAGTGATCATCTTATAATGCTGCTGTTATCTTATACAATGTTTCCCTGGTTCTGCTGACTTGACTTTACATTTGTTCATGTAAGCGTTTCCGGGTTTTTCTGAAATTTGACTTCAATCATTTATTATAGTATGGTAGTATTCCATCGCATTCATATAACACAGCCTTTTCACTTATTCCCCAACTGATGGGGACCATTTGATTTCCAGTTTTGGGGCAACACAAAAACAGCTGCTCTAAATATTTTTGTATATGTGGGTCCTTTTCTCTTTTTTATGATCTCTTTGGGATGTGTGTGTGTGTTTGTCCTTCATTACCCTCACGTTTTTTTTTTAGCTCTTCTCTTTTTCCCTCCACTAAAAAGTTTCCTGCTTGCCTCTTGAATGAGATATAATTAACCCCATTCCATTTCACCCTCTCTCCTCCCACTACATTTCTCTCTCACCATTTACCTTAATTTCTTTTAAGATATGGTCCCATCCTATTCAATTCACTCTGTGCTCTCTGTCTCTGTGTGTGAGTGCATGTGTGTATGTGTGTGCGTGCACGCATGTACATGTGTGCGTGTGTGTGTGTGTGTGTGTGTGTGTGTACGTCTGTATGTGGTCCCACCAACTACCCAGATACTGAAACGTTTTAAAAGTAACAAATATTGTCTTTCCATGTAGGAATGTAAACAGTTCACCTTTAGTAAGTCCCTTATGACGTCCCTTTGCTGTTTACTTTTTCATGCTTCTTCTCATTCTTGTGTTTGGAAGTCAAATTTTCTTTTCATCTCTGGTCTTTTCATCAAGAATGCTTGAAAGTCCTCTGTTTCATTGAAAGACCATATTTTCCCCTGAAGTATTATACTCAGTTTTCCTGGGTAGGTGATTCTTGGTTTGAGTCCTAGTTCCTTTGACTTCTGGAATATCCTATTCCACACCCTTAATGTAGAAGCTGCTAGATCTTGTTATCCTGATTGTATTTCCACAATATTTGAATTCTTTCTTTCTAGCTGCTTGCAATATTTTCTCCTTGACCTCGGAATTCTGGAATTTGGCCACAATGTCCCTAGGAGTTTCTCTTTTTGGATCTCTTTCAGGCTGTGATCTGTGGATTCCTTCAATACTTATTTTGCCCTCTGGTTCTAGAATGTCAGGGCAGTTTTCCTTGTTAATTTCATGGAAGATGATGTCAAGGCTCTTTTTTTGATCATGGCTTTCAGGTAGTCCCATAATTTTTAAATTGTCTCTCCTGGATCTATTTTCCAGGTCAGTTGTTTTTCCAATGAGATATTTCACATTATCTTCCATTTTTCCATTTTTTTGGTTTTGTTTGGTGATTTCTTGGTTTCTCGTAAAGTCATTAGACTCCATCTGTTCCATTCTAATTTTGAGAGAACTGTTTTCTTCAGCGAGCTTTTGAACCTCTTTTCCAATTTGGCTAATTCTGCTTTTGAAAGCATTCTTCTCCTCATTGGCTTTTTGAACCTCTTTTGCCAACTGAGTGAGCCTATTTTTCAAGGTGTTATTTTCTTCAGCATTTTTTTTGGGTCTCCTTTAGCAAGGTATTGACCCGTTTTTCATGCTTTTCTTGCATCTCTCTCATTTCTCTTCCCAGTTTTTCCTCCACCTGTCTAACTTGATTTTCAAAATTCTTTTTGAACTCTTCCATAGTCTGAGCCCACGGGACATCCACCTGGGATGTCTGGGATACAGAGGCCCCGACCTCCACGTCTTTCTCTGTTGGCAAGCATTGTACTTTGTCATCAGAAATGAAAGGAGGAAGGAACATCTCTTCCCCAATAAAGTAGCTCTCTGTGGTCTTATTTTGCTTCCTTTTTCTGGGCATTTTCCCAGCCAGTTACTTGACTTCTGAGATTCCTCTCCACCCCTGCCTAGATCTGCCCAGCTAGTGCTTGGAGTCTGAGATTCAAATGCTGCTTCCCAGTCTCAGGGCTTTCAGTGGTGGGAGAGGCTGCTATTCAATGTGAGCTTAAGTTCTGGTGCTCACGTGGGGGCAGGGCCACCTCCCAGGCTCAGCTCCCTCAGGCGGTTTATGCAGAGACCTTCGGTAATGGAGCTCCTGTTTGCCTGAGGAGTCCCAGCCACCGCTGCCTCTGCTTCTGCCTCTGCCACTCCCTCTGCTGCTGCCTCCCAATGGGGCCCGAGTCACGGAGACACCCTGCTACCCTCTTGGCCAGTGCAGATGTCTCTCTCGCTGACCTGTAGCGCCTGTGGGTGGAGGGACCTTCCTGGGCACCGGAGATTCCATCCCTGAAGCCTGCTCGGATCTGCTCCTCTGGGGCCACGGCCAGGGCAGCTCAGGAGTGGGCTCCGCTTTCCGGGTCATGATGGACCCCTGGGGACAGCTCTCCGGGGCTCTCTAGAATGGAAATCTCTTCCACTGTGTTTCTGTGCGCCTTGCAGTGATCCAGAATTTGTGGAAAGTTCTTCTTACAGGAAATTTATGGGCTGTGGATTCTGAGCTAGCATACGTGAGTCTTTCTACTCCACCATCTTGGCTCCTCCCCTGTCCTTCATTACCAAAGAAGATCATACCATCAGAAAAATAATGACATGACTTGCACTTGTCTTTGTTTTGAGTGAGGGAGTGCTGTGTAGGTCATCAGCCTCACTTTTCTTCCAGAGCCATCTGAATCCAATGACCAGATATCATCATGAGGAGTGGCGATGACCCAGGATGATGCAATTGGTGTTAAGTGACTTGCCCAAGGTCACATAGCTAGTGAGGGTCAAGTGTCTAAGGTGAGATTTGAACTCAGGTCCTCCTGACTCCTGCACTGGTGCTCTATCCACTGCACCACCTAGCTACCCCTTTCTTTGGAATACAAACCCAGTAGTGGTATTGCTAAATCAAAAGGTATGTATAGTTTGAATGTCCTTTGGGCATAAAAATCAGGGAAATCTTCATTCCAGGTCTAAGATTTTAATCTGGTGCAAACTGAACAACATTCAGAGTATCAGTACTGCCATGAGGTCCACAACCCAACAGTAATTAATAATCACATCTCCAGAATGCAAATAGAATGTTTAAATACAGAAATCTTTCAATTATTTATAGAAACATTAGAGTGAATTCTACTTGACATTGTCCTAAGTCCAGAAGAAGCTGTTTGTGCAGGAGGACATGGACTTCTCATGTTCCTGGAGAGGGGTGGAGAGGGGGAGAAAGTGAGAACGGCAGAAAAGCCAAGCCTCTGTACAGAACAAATGAAATCACAAATTCAATGATAAGTACCCCATGTAGGGTACCTGAAAAAGCCAGGATTTCTTAGTTTTCCTGGAAATTGGAAGTAGAATGAAGAAGCCTGAGGACCCTTGTGGATCAAGCCTGAAAGAGTGGGACAAGGTGATGGATCATGACTTGTAGAATCTTGAGGAATAGGTTGCTGACTCCATGATTTCTTCTATATTGATTGACAAAGACATTGACAAAAGTCAGGGAGACAGGGTGCCTTATATGGTGCTTTCTTCTACTTTCCAGAACAGGGACATTCACCATCTGTTGGTATGGCCCTTCTCTGGGCCGGTGACACATGAAGTCATTGACCTACCCAAGTGAACTAAATCCTGAAGCCTCCAGCCATCTGGGAACTCCAGAGTGCACAGGGCATTGAGGCTGAAGTCAGCAATACCTGAGCTCAAATCCAGTCTGACTCACTTACCAGCTTTGGGACCCAGGGACAGTGAATCTTTGCCTACCTCAGTTTCATCTCCTGTAAAAAGGGAACCATTAGAGCAAGTACTTGCCAAGAATATTGTAGGAATTAAATGAGATATGCAAAAGCCATAGAGTAGTGCCTGGCATACATTAGACACCTAATAAAAGCTCATTCATTCAGTAGATTTGAAAAGCTAATCACCAATAGAAAACAGAGAGGAATCTTGGCTCCCCTCCCAGGAAGGTGGGAATCCGGCTGCAACTGGGGCAAAGTGCTCATTTCACGACCTCATCTGGGCCAATATCATCTTTTTAGCATTAGAATGACGTCTCCCGGGTGTTGGTGAAGTGGGAGTCCCTTTTCTCACCCTCCAATTCCTGCTCGTCAGCAAGCGCCCTCTGGAGGACTACCCTAAGGGTCTCCCTCCTTCCATGCTTTTGTCTGCCCAACAAGAAATAAATGAAGGGGTATGCGCTGCTTTTCAGGTAGGCCAGGAACCTAAGGAGCCAGTAAGGTACGTAATTCAATGTAAGGGAATCTGAGCGACGTAAGGGATATAGGGGAAACTTAAATATTGTCTCTTGGATTGCTCTGGGCAGGCCACAGAGCAAGAACACAAGCACCATGATCAGGACCAAGGGGTAGAGCCTGGGAGGTTGCCGGCACTGGGAGCTGCACTGAACCCTCAGCAGCAGAGTCAGGCTGGACCCGCACATCACTGGGGTGAAGTGGACTAACCACACGGCCGGTATGGTGGAGAAGGTGGCACAGAAAACAGGACTTCTAAGAGACATGCAAAGGACAATATCTGCTCCCCAGAAGAGTCCAGAAAGAGTCCAGAGGACAGAGCACACAGCTTCAGATGTGTTCTTGGGGCGTTCACGTAGGTACCAGCTTGGGAAGAGCATGGCTAGACAGCGCTCAGTGCTGATAACAGCGAGCAAGCTCAAGCCCATGTTTTCATTTGCATTTGCTAGGTGGATCAATACGATGTACATGAAAGAATAATACATAGGTCTAACCAGGTCTTCTATCAAGATCAGAAAGAAGCAACAAAGGAAGAGGAGGTCGGCCCAGGTCAAGTTGAGGACATAGACAGAGAAGGGATTCTTGCGGGTGCGGAAGTTCAGGAGCCACAGGACCACGCTGTTGGCCACCAGCCCGACCAGGACCAGGACCAGAGAGGGGATCTGCATCCAGTAGTTTAAATAAAATTCTTCTGGTGGCCCCAAATCTGAACTCCCGTTTACAATTCTCACGCTTGCGTTGTCATAAACAGTTTCCTGCTGCCCAGGTGAGAGAGACACAGCCATGGTGGTTGGTCCCAGCTCCATGACGCTCCTCTCAGATGCCCTGGGGAACATGAAGACAAGGAAGGGCATCAGGGACTTTCCCAGAGATTTATTCCCTTCTCTCTTTTCAGGAGTAAGAGCCTCCTCTTCCCCATGCCCTCTGTCTCTCTGGCCACGAGGTGGTGTCACAGTGCAGAGAACGCTGGGCTAGAGGAAGAAATGATTTTAAATCTAGCCTCATACACTTACTGTGTTTGTGGCCCTGAACAAGGCACTTAATATCTGTCTGCCTCAGGTTCTTCATTTGCAAAATGGGGCTAATGAGAGCACCTACCTTTCAGAGCTTTTCCGAGGATCAAATGAGGTAGTATTTGTAAAGTGATTAACACAGTATAGGTGCTTAATATTTTCTCCTGTCATGGTGTTTTAGTGCACCATTGAAATGAGCCTCTTGCAGATGACTAGGGTGACACTTGTCTCTCATCTTTTTCCTAACCAGGCTCCAATCCGTCCTTCATTTCTACCTTCTCTTTCTTTAGACTGTAGAGGAATCCACCAGGGCCTGACCCACTTGGACAGGCTTAAGTGTAGGCTGAGCCACTTAATTAAATGCAACAGATTTTTCCATTTATATATGGAAAAACGTTTATGTGCTCCTTTTCTTATTAATTCAATAATAAATTGATAAATTTATTCATAGACTTAAAAATGTAACACCCAATTTTTAACATAATTTTTAGTGTTCAATATCATGCCCCACATTCAGAGTTCATTGTTTTTAATAAATATACAATTTTTTTTTCAGTTTTCGACACTCACTTCCATAAGAATTTGAATTCCAAACGGTCTCCCCATCTCTCCCCAGTCCCCACCCCAGGATAGCATGCACCCCATCCACCCTTCCTCCAGTGTGTCCTCTCTTTTACTATCCCCTTCTTAAATCCCCCTTCTCTTTATTTTCCTATAGAGCAAAATAGATTTCTATGCCCATACATCTTATTTCCCAGTCGCATACAAGAAAAAAAATTACCTTTATTTTTAAAGCTTTGAATTCTGTATTCTCTTCCTTCCTCCCTCTCCACCTACCCTCATTGAGAAAGCAATGAAATCAGCATAGGTCATACACATGTAGCCATGCAAAACACTTCCATAATAGTTATGTTGTAAAAGATTATCCATGTTTTCCTCCACCCTGTCTTTAACTCCATTTATTCCATTTTCTCTCTTCACCTATGCCCCTACAACAGTGTTTTCTGATTTTTTCCTTTATGCAACTTGCTGTTCCTTCTGTTATCTTGCCTCTCTTATTTCTCCTTTGCCCTTGCCTTTCTGCAGGGTAAAGTAGATTTCTATACCCAATGGAGTGTGTGTCTGTCACCACCCTGGAGCTGGTCTGGGGTTCGACCATGCTCCCCTCTCATTCAGTAAGAGCTTTCTCACTTATCTTTGAACCTGTCTTTGATATCTGTGGGCTAAGAAATCTGGAAAACACAGCAGCTATCAGTAATTCAGTACCGTGAAGCCTTTTGTAGTGCCATCTTTGCCAACATCGCCCAGATTGGACAGCACTCTGCTCCAAGCCCAATGCAATCAAAACTTCCTGTCGCCCTTCCAGCTTGGGCTGGAAATCTGTTTCATTCTGTCATTTTGTGGTTTTGCTGCTGTAGAATTTGTTTAGAGTCATTTTACAGTCATTTTTCACCCTTTGTGGGGTGAGCTCAGGACCATGCTTCTATTCTGACCTTCAGGTTCTGCCACAGAGTCCATCTTTTTTAAATCAATAATTGAAAGAGAAAAATATTTCAGAAGAACTAGCCACCATATTTACCAAGTCCACCAATATACACATTATTCCACAGTCTTAGTCACCCATCTCTGGAAAGGAGGGAAGGAAATGTAATTATCTTTTCATTGCTTCTCTGTGGTAATCTTCAATAAACACTAGTGGATATAGGACACAGAGAGCAAAATCATTTTTTTCCCATTCTTGTTGTTAAGAATACAAGAAAAATGAAATTGTCCCCACTGGAAGTAGGTGATATTCTAATGTGTGTGGGAAGAGGAGAGGAACCTACAGCACTTGGTAGACACTTTATGCAAAACCAGGCAGTTTTCCAGCACAGAACCAGACCAACTACAAGTATCAGGTTGTTTTGTTTTTCTCTCTTGTCTTCTATTGCATCTTTATTGAAACGTTGTCTTTTAGGGACAAATGAGCAAGGCAAAATCAGGGTTTTTCTCCAGACTGAGAAATAGCATAAACCCAGGAGACTTGGTGACCTTTCAGACTAAATAAGAGTCTTGAGAGGAGAGACTGGAGGTAAGCACATTGGCATCCTCTCTCATAGGGGCAAATGAAAGATTCAAAGCAAAATTCTCCCTTACTGCTAGGGCCCAGGTTGAAAATATTTTCAAGTACTTGGAAAATACTTAACGAATAATATAAAAACATGACTTAAAAATTAAAAGAAGAATTCCTAAAGGTAAATTGCTGAATTCTCTAGGATCAGAATTTAGAACAACGTGGAAGGACAAAAAATTTATTGGTTCCCTCAACAGAGAAACCTCCAAATGAAAAATTCTGGGAACATTATGACCAAAATGCAAAGTTACCCAGGCAAGGGTTTGGGAGAAGATTGCTGAAAAAAAATAATATAGCATTCAAATAGTGAGGAGCCACAATCAGGATCACACCTTACTTATGAGCAGAGAATTTGTAATAATATATAACAGAAAGGAAATAGTAAAAGCTTTTAATCATAAATAACTTACAACTCAAAATGAATATAATCCTGCAGGTGAATAGGAAACTTTTAGTGAAATAGAGAAATAGATGGACAATTTTCTCAAAAAATCAGCATGTGAAAGTAGATCTGTAGAAAAAGGAGGGATAGATGGTGGGAGGGAATGGCAGACTCTTGAAACTCACTCTCATCTGAACTGATCACAGCAGAACAGAACATAAAAAGATGCAGAAAGAGACATAACTGAGTAGAGAAATCCATTTCATTCAATGGGGTTATCATATCAATGGGGAAAAGGGAAAATGGAGATGGAAAATTCTACAGCAGGTTAAGAAAGGACTGGAAATGTAGAATTTAGGCTTCTTAGGACATCGTTAGATGATCATTTATCATGTATCTTAAAGAAGGGATTGTGTTTTAGGCATTGATTGGCAAAGTCACTAACTTCACTTCAAAATGTGAAATCCGGGGGCATAGGAGCCAAGATGGCAGAGAAAAAAGATTCACATATGCTTGCTCCGAACCCCCAGCCCATAAATTACCTATAAAAAGAACTGCCAACAAATTCTGGAGCAGTGGAAGCCACGCAGCAATGGATTAGAGGAGATTTATGTTCCAGAGACCCCAAAGATCCACCGGGCACCAGACCCAGAGTGGAGCCCAGACCTGCCTTGGCCGCATGGCCCTGAGAGGATCAGATCTGAGAAGGCTTCAGGGTTGAAATCTCCGGTGGCCACGAAGGTCCCTAAACCCACAGGTGCTACAGATCAGTGAGAGACCCTATCTGGCTGGTTGAAAGGGGAGCGGGGTGTCCCCATAACTCAGGCCCTCTTGGGAGGAAGCAGAGGACAGGGGCTTCCAAAGTAGGCAGGAGCTCAGATCCATTACTGAAGGTCTCCACATAAACCCCCTGAGGGAACTGAGCCTTGTGAGGTGGCCCTGCCCCCACCTGAGAACCTGAACTTAATCCCACTGAATAGCAGCCCTGCCCCCCTGCTGAAAGTCCTGAGGCTGGGAAGCAGCATTTGAATCTCAGACCTCAAGCACTACTGAGGTGGGGGTGGAGAGGAATCTTAGAAGTCAAGTAACTGGCTGGGAAAATGCCCAGAAAAGGGAAAAAATATAAGACCATGGAAGGTTACTTTCTTGGTGAACAGATATTTCCTCCTTCCCTTTCTGATGAGGAAGAATAATGCTTACCAACAGGTAAAGACATAGAAGTCAAGGCTCTATATCCCGAACATCTGAAATAGATATCCAATGGTCTCAGGCCATGGAAGAGCTCAAAAAGGATTTTGAAAATCAAGTGAGACAGGTGGAGGAAAAACTGGGAAGAGAAATGAGAGAGATGCAAGAAAAGCATGAAAAACGGGTCAATACCTTGCTAAAGGAGACCCAAAAAATGCTGAAGAAAATAACACCTTGAAAAATAGGCTCACTCAATTGGCAAAAGAGGTTCAAAAAGCCAATGAGGAGAAGAATGCTTTCAAAAGCAGAATTAGCCAAATTGGAAAAGAGGTTCAAAAGCTCACTGAAGAAAACAGTTCTCTCAAAATTAGAATGGAACAGATGGAGGCTAATGACTTTCTGAGAAACCAAGCAATCACCAAACAAAACCAAAAAAATGGAAAAATGGAAGATAATGTGAACTATCTCATTGGGAAAACAACTGGCCTGGAAAATAGATCCAGGAGAGACAATTTAAAAATTATGGGACTACCTGAAACTCATGATCAAAAAAAGAGCCTAGACATCATCTTCCATGAAATTATCAAGGAAAACTGCCCTGAGATTCTAGAACCAGAGGGCAAAATAAGTATTGAAGGAATCCACAGATCACAGCCTGAAAGAGATCCAAAAAGAGAAACTCCTAGGAACATTGTGGCCAAATTCCAGAATTCCGAGGTCAAGGAGAAAATATTGCAAGCAGCTAGAAAGAAAGAATTCAAATATTGTGGAAATACAATCAGGATAACACAAGATCTAGCAGCTTCTACATTAAGGGATTGAAGGGTATGGAATAGGATATTCCAGAAGTCAAAGGAACTAGGACTCAAACCAAGAATCACCTACCCAGCAAAACTGAGTATAATACTTCAGGGGAAAATATGGTCTTTCAATGAAACAGAGGACTTTCAAGCATTCTTGATGAAAAGACCAGAGATGAAAAGAAAATTTGACTTCCAAACACAGGAATGAGAAGAAACATGAAAAAGTGAACAGCAAAGGGACGTCATAAGGGACTTACTAAAGGTGAACTGTTTGCATTCCTACATGGAAAGACAATATTTGTAACTCTTAAAACGTTTCAGTATCTGGGTAGTTGGTGGGACTACACACAGACGTACAGACACACACATGCACACACACACATGTGCACGCACGCACACACATACACTCACACACAGAGACAGAGAACACAGAGTGAATTGAATAGGATGGGATCATATCTTAAAAAAATTAAGGTAAACGATGAGAGAGAAATATATTGGAAGGAGAGAGGGTGAAATGGAATAGGGCAAATTATCTCTCATAGAAGAGGCAAGCAAGAGACGTTATAGTGGAGGGATAAAGAGGAGATCTGAGAGAGAAACATGAAGTTTACTCTCATCATATTCGACTAAAGGAAGGAATAAAATGCACACTTATTTTGGTATGAAAATCTATCTTACAATAGAGGAAAGAGGGGGAGAATGAGATAAGCAGGGTGGAGGGGATGATGGAAGGGAGGGCAATGGGAGGAGGGAGCAATCTGAAGTCAAGACTTGGGATGGGACAGTGTCAAAAGACAGAATAGAAACAATGGGGGGGGGCAGGATAGGATGGAGGGAAATATAGTCAGTCTTACACAACACGACTATTTTCGAAGTCATTTGCAAAACTACACAGATATGGCCTGTGTTGAATTGCCTGCCTTCCCAAAGGGAATGGGTGGGGAGGGAGGGATGGGGAAAAGTTGGAACTCAAAGTTTTAGGAACAACAGTTTAGTATTATTCTTGCTACTAGGAAATAAGAAATGCAGGTAATGGGGAATAGAAAGTTATCTGACCCTACAGGACAAAAGAGAAGATGGGGACAAGGGAAGGGAGGGATGATAGAAGAGAGGGCAGATTGGTGATAGGGGAAATTCGAATACTCGGTGTATTGTGGTGGGGGGAGGGGACAAATGGGGAGAAAATTTGGAACCCAAAATTTTGTGAAAATGAGTGTAAAAAATTTAATAAATAAATTTATTTAAAAAAAAACAAAGATAAGGCTATAATAAATTGTACTTGTAACTCTGAAAAAAAAATATGTGAAATCCTATAGTAATATTACACCATTGCCTCTTCAGTGCAATGAGGTTGAGTCAGGGGTTGCCCACTGTGCAATTTAAAGAGACGCTGTGGAAAAATTCTACTTTCTTTTCCAAAGTGCATTATCCCTTAAAAGAAGGATCCCCTAACAAACGTCTATATTTTTCTCAGAAATATCTCTCTCAAACCTCTACTTGATGTTCTGGACTTTTGCAGACAAATAGAACTGTAAATTTGGGACAGAAGGCTCAGAGTGTCCATGAGTTTACTACACGTTCAGCCTTCTTGAACATTCTTAAAGTTTAAAGAAAGGATTCAATTACTTCCTGGGCACAAGGTGAGGCTTTTTAAGGCCTCCTAAACCATTCCTTCATTGTCTGAATCTTTCCATTCTCCTGACTCCCTACTCATTCTCTTGAACCAGTCCTGTATACTAGGCTCAGAAACTGGTGTACAGCAGACAGATAATGGTACAAAATAACTTCTATGGCCACCATAAAGGACAGGAGAAGCATATGAGTTAGTCTCTCTGAGGGTTCAGTATTTTGTAGTCCAGGTCTCCTATTCCCACCCCAATTTGCAGCTTTCCAGATTGTTCTAGATTTTATTTACTCTAGAACATTGTCTATTTTTACCCTTCCCCCATCTTTTCTTAGTTGATTTTTTTAATGTGATCTATGCCTTTCTTTAAGTGTTTGAAAATTTATGAATTGTGCCCTGTACCCTACATTGAACTCTTTCCACCAAGTTGATGTCAAAGGATTCATAATTAAGTTTTTAACTGACAATTCAATCAGTTTTGAAATAATCTAACTACTATCAATAATACTGCTCTCAGGGGTACAGAAACGGAGTGGAGGAGATTTCCGTTCCAGGGAGCCCTGGAGACCCGTCCCCAGGGTCCGTCCCGCCCGGGAAAAGCGGACGCCACCCCAGCGCTGCCCTGGCCGCGGCCCCAGAGAAGTTGACCTGACCAGGCTTCAGGGACGGAAGCTCCGGCAGCCGGGAAAGTCGCTCCGGCAGCCGGGAAAGTCCCTCCGCCCACAGAAGCTACAGGTCAGTGAGAGAGAGGAGGGAGCTGAGCCTGGGAGACGGCCCTGCCCCACCCTGCTCTTTTACTGAAAGCCTCTGCATAAAGCCCCTGAGGGAACTGAGCCTGGGAGGCGCCCCCCCCCCACCCGCTCTGCTCCTGAAAGTCTCTGCATAAAGCCCCTGAGGGAGATGAGCCTGGGAGGCGGCCCTGCCCCCACCCCAGCACCAGAACTAAAGCTCACATTGATTAGTGGCGCGAAAAGCCCATTTGAATCTCAGAGCCCAAGCACTAGCTGGGCGGATCTAGGCGGGGGTGGACAGGAATCTCAGAAGTCAAGTAACTGGCTGGGAAAATGCCTAGAAAAGGGAAGAAAAATAAGACTATAGAGAGTTTTTTCCAATAAATGCAAATGATCCCGACATTCGGATCTGACGAGGACGAGGAAATATTCTTGCCATCAGGGAAAGACTTGGAGGGTGGGGACTCAGCATCCCAGACACCCCAGGGGGATGTCGGGTGGGCTCAGGCCTTGGAAGAGCTCCAAAAGGATTTTGAAAAGCAAATTAGACAGGTGGAAGAAAAACTGGGAAGGGAAATGAGAGAGATGCAAGGAAAGTATGAAAAATGGGTCAATAATACTGCTCTCCATCATGAAGGGAGACTTTAGGAAATAATTTGATAAAATACAAGGAAAACCTTTTAGGGACATAGAAAATATTAACAATAACCGTCTTCAAGGACAAAGTTGAGTATACATACAGGAATATGTAGAATCACGCAAGAAAATGAACGAATATGTCTCTGTATGGAATACACACATATACTATATATGTGTGTGTGTGTGTGGTGTGTGTGTGTGTGTGTGTGTATAAACTAACATAAGTGTATGAGAGGGAGGAAATGGAAATGAAAGCAATCAGAGGATGGTATTTGAGAAATGTCAACGTGTGGTCCAGAATCATTGGGAAGAGATTGCTATGAAGGAGTAGAAGCATGTTAATCATTGAGAAATTTGTTCATCTGGTTTCAAGGTACCTTAAACAATAGGAATTTCCTCTCTCTTGTGTTTCCCAGCTAGGCTTTTTATAAATGTCTTTCTTCTTTTACCAGTGGTACCAGTGGAAGCCATGAAAACCTGCAAAGCATTGGTGGGAGAGAATGACCCAGGACTATAAATTAATTGTAACCTATTTTAGTTTTTGTATATATACTTTAGTATATTTGTGCTATGGTTCCTTTTTTGTTAGCAATTTTAGTTTGTTCTTCATTATCAAAGAAGACCATAGCATCAGAAAATTGATGCCATGACATGCAAGTGAATTGTGTTTAAGGGAAAAAGGGGTAAGAGAAGTCACCTGCCTTCATTTTATCCTCAGAGTCAGCTGGGTCTAGGGGACATTTATATGTGTGTATGTATGCGTGTGTGTGTGTGTGTGTGTGTGTGTGTGTGTGTGTTGAGAGAGAGAGAGAGAGAGAGAGAGAGAGAGAGAGAGAGATCAGGGTGAGTAGACATGACTCCAGATGCAGTGGGAGACCTTGGTGTTTTTAAGATAAGATATATCCCAGTTCTCTTACCTACCCCTAGTTAGCAGTTATATTGAATACACAGAAATATAATAAAAGTCTTAAAAGTGATTATCTGGTTGTGAAACTGGCAGACATTGTTTTGTTGCATTGTATTGTGAACGGATGATTGTACAGAGGCAAATCAAGTCAACAAGGAGCCCAAGAGCTGTAGAAATAATAGAAGGCATTTTATTTCATCTCAAAAGGTATAACCCTCAAACTTTGGATGTAACCATGTGGTTTTATTCTATTGCTGGGGATCTACATCTGCTTCTTATCATTGTCCACAGATGTGAGTCTTCAGGTTAATTGCTCCAGGACCTCAGGCATCTGTGTGTGGCTGAAAAGGTGGCACAGAAGGGGTGGAATCCTAGAACTTGTCAGGGCAGGGGAATGAAGAGTCCTGTAAAATTCTAGGTTTCTACAAGTGGTACCTGCCTTCTCAGTAACTTTGAGGTTCAAACTGTCCCTCCTGCTAATCACTCATATGTGGATTATCTCCCCTATTAAAATGTAAACTCTGCTGCTCTCTCAGGATGAAGCTCACAGCTATATAGTCCATGTGACCTCTGAGCCAGGTAGGCACATGCAGCCCTCCTCACCCGAATGAACTATCTGCTCCAAAGACCCTTCTCTTTCTCCTACCCAAGACAAAAGCAGCAAGCAAGAGCAACCGACTTGGATGAAATACTGCCCTCATGAATTCTAGGTGACTGACCTGCACTAGCTGTCAGTGAAGTGCTTACTCATTGAAATCTATGTTCTCTCCAACCCATCAAGAGTCACTCAGTTGAAGCCTTCTCCCAGCTCCTAATTCTTAAGTCCCAGAGCTCCCACAGGTCAGGTTCACTGCCCCATTCCCTGATTCTTCTAGCAGGTTTTCATCTCCCTATTCCTTAAAGGAGATTTTTTGGATGTTCAGTGTTCATCTTTGTTTTAAACAACTGCAACTCCTTAAATTTCTTCTTTGTAATCAATGGTCCTTGGAAAATCCTGTGTCTCAAAATCATGATGCGATTTCTCATTGTGTTCACTTTTATCCTCTTTAATCATGAAATGTGCCTCTGCAGATGACCTGAATTACCATAAAGCTTACCAGATCTGCAGTCTCCAACGTGCTATTGTAACTTTGTGGTCCTTAAATTATGCTTATATACCTAATTCTCCAGTGTGTGATAATCATAATATTATCTGCCCCTCCTTACAGGAAAACCAATATAATATTCTCACAAAGTGAAGTTGAATTTTCCAGAAGCTAAAAATGTGTGTCAAATTTAGAGTATTGCTTGTTTTTCTGTCCTAAACTGCCCACATCCTGTCTTAAAGCTGTGTCTTCACCCTGATAAGTTTGCAATATTTTTTTTTAAAATTAGACATGATTCATTTCCTTCTCCTTTGTGGTATCAAAATGTTCATCTATAAAGAGAGCTGATTAATCCATCATCATGGAGTACGTGCCTTCTACGGGTTATGCAATATTTTTGGTGCTTATCTGTTTTTAGAATTAATATCAATATGTTCTTAAGCAGAAATGCCATTTTTGCCCCTTTCATCATTGAAAATTTTTATGTGAAAAGGAACTTAGGGAGTTTTTCAATTTCATATCTAATAAAAAGTGCTAATAGCTAATATTTACATAGCTTTTGCTATATTCTGATCTTTTACAATTGTCTGAATTGATGATACAACAAGCTTGGGAAATATTTTCTATTATTATCCCCATTTTAAAGATGAGGACACTGTGGAAAACAGATCAAGTGACTTGTGAGGTCCCTAAGCTACAAAGTGTTTGAGAATGAATTTGAACTCAGCTCTTGCCTTATTTGAAACAGAGTGCTTTATTCCCTGCACCACTTAGCAACCTCACCATTGTGACATCTTATCTTTCTCACTCATCTTTCTTTTCCATAGGTAAGATGGGAGACAAATGCTTAGGCAAATGCTTTGCTAAATTCAGAGAAATGATTTCTACGATGCCCATGATATCTTTGTAGAAATGAAGAGTTATGAATGACATAATGTTTGTCTTCCAGTATATGAAGGGATTTTAGGTAGAAAGGAATTTGATTTGTGTGACTTGGATCTAGAGGTGGAAGAAGGAGCAATAGGAGCAGCCTATTGAGAGAGAGACAGGTGTGGGGAAAAGGGTGGATCCTCCTCAAAATTGGAACCATCCATAGTGAACCGGGTTACCAGAGGCAGTCTTCCTTATTGGAGATATTTGAGTGTCTGCCTCACTTTTTGATATGTCTGACTGAGGACAAAATTTTGTTCAGACTCAGATTGGGAGAGATGGACCCCTGGACCCTTGACCTTTCTGAAACTGCAAGCCCATCTAGTAATTTTCCACAATAGAAACACAAAGAGCCTGGAATGACTATGAAAAAGTCAAGATGACTCTTTGAGATCATTGCTTCCTTTTCCAGATGTTCACTAAATACAATGATACAACCGCCAAACATCAACATTGAGAATCAGCTAATAATAAATGAACAGACGAAAATCTGGCTCAATCTAATTGAGTTAAAGTGCTCGATAAGGCAATTGGGGGAAACAACATTCACAAAATCGTCAAGTAGAGAAAACAGTGGAAAGAATGTTGTTCCCAAAGTTCTTTTGTGTGACTATATAGAAGATAGCCTGACTTAGAAGTAATACAATCTTAGTAAAGATGAAAATAATTTGATGTCTCAATTTCAGAAAATTGGAGCCATAGTTTCATAAAAGGTGTCAAAAGCACTTTGTATAACCCACAAATGTAAATAAATCTCCTCAAACACATTTCCAGCAGGTGGACAACTGGGAGTCACTTGAAGGTAAGAAATGAGAGGGAATCCTTTATGTTCCAGAGCAGACTTCACATTGCAAAAGAGACATTGTTGGCAAGTGTTTCCTGACAACAAGACACAATTTTAATAAATTCTAGTCATTACTCCTTGTTCTACCTTCTAGGGTCAAGAAAATTCAGATTAATTCTTCTTCCAAGTGAAAGCCCTTTAAATACTGGAGCACAGGATCTTATACAACACAGAGGTAAGATTTAGAGTGACAATGAAATTCCCTATTAACAACTTTGAATGACACGTATTTATTACTAAAGAAAGAGTCAAAGTGGACGGAGAAGCTTCCTTCTCCCCTGAGACCTTTTTCAGCTGCTCTTCTATGACTAAGTGACACTAGACTTGTCATTAATGTTTACCTTCCACTTTTCCTCGAAATTAAGGAGGACAAAGACAAAGAGGATTTGGAGGATGTATAAGAGATTTATTCATTATAAAACTGAAAGTTTTACTGAGTTTTCTTCTAACTGTGAGTTTTTATAATTCAAGGAAGAGGGTCAGAATGGTGAGGAAAAAAACAGAAGAAGGAGACACATGTTTTGTCTACACACCCCCTGAAATCTATTCTGATATCTGTGAAATGCCCCCCCACCAACTGCAACTCATGCACTTCTTCAGTACAGCTGAATATAACTCTTCTACCCATTCCCTTTCTAAATTAATTTGTCTTGTCCTATGTAGGCATAGTTAGAGAGAAGGAATGCACAGTTGAAACAGCAAATATAAAGGAAAGAATGCAAAGGGATAAGGGAGTGGGGAAGGGATGAGAAGTATTTATTTCTCTATCAACGATCCCCTTAGAATTGTTCCCATAGATTTTGAGAGCCCAGCCTTCTGGCTGGTCACCACATTCTCCAAGGGTAGCAACGTAACCCTACCCTTCCACTCTACAGCACTTCATTCATGGGAGAGGGGAACAGATGAGGCCTGAAGAGAAGGTATATCCCTGGAGTGACTGACCTGTATATGATGCTCTGTTTTCTGGACCTGGGGCTGCCTCTGAGAACTTCTGATTAGAAATTCAAGTGAGAGCAAGCTGCATCAAGAGTTTAAAAATGTTGTTGTAGTTTCTAGAGTAATAGGACTGTCCAATCAGAGCCTAGAATTATTGAAAAGGGACTCTCTCAACAGAATTATCTCAGCATCTCTTCTGGACTTTATTCAAGTCCATCTTCCTAAAATGCCTTGTGATTTGACCACTTTTACCCCATATGACCACAGCTGATAACATTTTGAGGCCCCTGAGCATAGGCTACATGACCCAGGCCTATCTATCTTTCCCTGAGCTGCCTACTTTCTCTGAGGTCCTGCCTTCCAACGTAAGCTGGGTCAGATGAGGCAAGATTCTACTGAGTGTGTAGAGGATGGAAGGAAGCATGGGTCTCTCCTGTGGTTCTCTGCTTCAGTCCAATCAGAAGATGACCCTATGGCCAAGCACACCAATATGTATGCATAGCAGCTGCTTCATTACTTTCCTGTCACCATGGGACTTGGATATAGATAAAAATTGAAAAATAGTGGGATGATATTTTTGAGTTGAGCATCAGTTGTATTTGAGTGAAGCAGAGTTGGGTGAAAGTCACTGGCCTCAAACTCTCTTCTGGGTTGATCAGAATTCAATGGAAAGACAAAGTCAGGATGACTGGTGGTGGATCTGGATATAATGGACGACCATTGCACCTTCGGTGTCTAACTAATCTCTAAGTGCTTCACAGCACTAGTTTTAGTAACTTTCGTGGCTATTGGAAGAAAATTCTATCACCTACATGCTTGGAGTAGACACCCCCTGATACGTTTGAGTCCCCTTGATTACCTTCACCTTGGCTTAGCATATCTGCCAAAATTTTGGACTGGAGTGTGCCTGTTGTGCATTATTCAGCCTTTTGGAATCACAGGTGAAAGTTGTGCAAACAAAATGAACATGAAAATGGATAGTAGCCCAAAAAGTGTTCAGTAGACCTTATACCAGAGGTACTAGTGCTCACCTCAAACCCCAGATTTCCAATTAGAATGAAGAAGGAAAATGAACAACACAATAAAAAAGAACCTGACAATAAAAATCTACTATGATCAGAAAGTAAAATTATAACCCAAATTCAGAAGACAATGAAATCAAAACAGCTACAATGAAAGCCTCCAACAAAAAAATGAATTGGACACAAAGACCAAGAAGAATTCCTGGAAGAGGAAGAAAGTGCTGTTTGAAATCAAATTAAAATGCAGATAAAAATAGAAAAAAAATTGAGAGCAGCCAAAGAAACTATGAAAAGACAATTGTCTGTTCTTTGTATTAAAGAGGACCAGAGATCTCATGGAGTGATATCTTGACTCATGTGTGAATTAGATTTAAGTAAGGGAGAGTTGCACAAAATCTTTAGCTTCACTTTCTCTTCTGGTGTCATTGCAGTACAATGGCAAGATGAAAGTCAGGATGACTGACAGTAGCCCCAGAGGCAGTAAGTAATCTTAGAATCTTTGATATCTTGATATCTTCTAGAATCTTGATATCTGACCAAGATTTAAGCACTCCACTATACCTTCTTCATTATCTGTATTCTTTGTCATTGAAATAAATTGTTGTAATTCACTCCTTCCATTGTGGGCAGTTTGAACATACTTGAGATAGATATCCACCTATCTCACCAATGAATTTGAGGGGTTTTGGTTACACTTGACCCGGTTTAGCTGGTCTGTTAAGGTAGCTTTATTGGAATTTGTGCATTGCAAATGCTGCAGCTTCTATGAGTCACAGGTGAGAGTTTGCTGAAGATGGACGCCATGAGTGAATGAGCAGCTCTGCAAAGGGCTCAGCAAGCCATCACCACAAAGGATCTAGTTGTTGCTGAAGAGTCTATAAACTCTAAGATAATTAACAAGTTAGTGAAAGAGACATCAAACTCCTGAAGTAAATTACATATTAAAAAGTAGACTAACACCTTAAAACAACTGACTTGGAAAACAGATCAAGAAAAGTCCATTCAAGAATTGAATGAGGGCCATCAGAAAACAGGAACTGGGTAATCATTTAAATTCTCTTCTTTATAATTTATTTTTAAACACTATTTTATTTTTTGGATTATATGTAAAGTCAATTCTTAACATGCACTTAAATATAAAATTTTGAGTTCCAAATTTCCTCCCACCATCCTCCCTTAAAATTTGAACCAATTTAATATAGGTTGTACATCTGCAATCATGTAAAACATATTTCCATATTAGTCATGTTGTAAAGAAGAAACAGGATGAAAGGAAAATAACATGAAAAAATAAATTGAAAATAGCATGTTTCAATATGCATTCAGACACTACCAGTTCTTTCTATAGATATGGATAGTATTTTCCAATAGAAATATTTTGGACTTGTCTTGGATCACTAAATTACTGAGAAGACTGAAGTCAGTCATGGAGGATCACGTTATAATGTTACTGTTATTCTGCACAGTGTTCTCCCGGTTCTCCTCACTTCACTTTGCATTTATTCATGTAAGTGCTCCAGGGTTTTTCTGAAATCTGTCTCTAGTCATTCCTTATAATATGATAGTATTCCATTACATTAATATAACAAAGCCTTTTCAGTTCTTCCTCAACTGATGGGGATCCTTCGGCTTCTAATTCTTGGCCAGCGCAAAAAGAGCTGCTATAAGAGGTGGAGCCAAGATGGAAGAGTAGAATGAAGGACCTGCTACAACTCTTCCCCCATAGCCAAGATTCTAAACAAATTCTCAAGCAGCAGAAGTCAAAAAACTACAGAGTGAAGGAGATTTCCAGCCCAAGACAACATGGAAGGGCAACAGGAAAGGTCTATCACACCTGACTCAAAGCAGAGTGCAGCCCAGCCTTGGCCACACAGACAGGACTGGAGCAGGCTTCGGGGCCCAGAATCTTGGGCAGCAGATGTGGTTCCCAGATTTCTCAAACCTGACACTCAATGACAGCGATAAAGCTCACCTGCGTGAGAAGGGAGCAGGGTCAGGCCATAGATCCGGGCCTAGGGAGGTGACAGCCATTGCAGCACAGAGTCCATTTTTTTAGCCCTCAGCCTAAAGACCCTGGGGGACTCAAGCAGCTGGTCTGGGTCTCAGTCCTGAGGCACAGCCCTGGGGTGAGGAGGAGCTCTGGCCTGGTGGAGCTGGTGGAGTCTCTGATGAAGGAATTCTTGTTTCAGATCCTGGGTAGAAAAGCTTGTGATTGTTTCTGGACCAGAGCACAGGTCAAGAGAGGAGTAAACTCCTCTCCCTTGATTGTGCCACCTTAGAGGAAATGAGAACTTACAGGTCCTTAGAGTATACCCTCCATTTGACAAAGGACTCAAAAGTCAAGTAACTGGCTGGGAAAATGGACAAAAAAGGAAAAAAATAAAACAATAGAAAATTACTTTCTTGGTGAACAGGTATTGGCTTCAATCCTTTCAGATGAGGAAGAACAGGAATATCATCAGAGGAAGACATCAAAGTCGAGGCTTCTACATCTGAAACATCCAAAAAAATGCAATAGTCCCAGGCCATGGAAGAGCTCAAAAAGGATTTTGACAATTAAGTAAGATAGGTTGAGGAAAAATTGGGAAAAGAAATGAGAGCAATGCAAGAAAATTATGAAAAGGGAGTCAACAGCTTGGTAAAGGAGTCCTAAAACAATGCTGAAGAAAATAACACCTTTAAAAATAGATTATGGATAATGGAAAAAGGGGTCCAAAAAGTCAATGAGGAGAAGAATGCCTTAAATAACATAATTAGCCAAATGGAAAACGAGGTTCAAAAACTCTCTAAGGAAAATGGTTCTTTTACAATTAAAATAGAGGAGATGGAGGCTAATAACTTTGTGAGAAATCAAAAAATTACAAAGCAAACCCAGAAAAATGAAAAACTCAAAGACAATGTAAAATATCTCATTGGAAAAACAATTGACCTGAAACATTGACTTAGGAGGGACATTTTAAAAATTATGGGACTATCTGAAAGCCATGATCAAAGAAAGAACCTAGACATCCTTTCACGAAGTTATCAAGGAAAACTGCCCTGATATTCTAGTACCAGAGGGTAAAGTAAATATTGAATGAATCCACCGATTACCTCCTGAAAGAGATCCAAAAAGAACAACTCCTAGGAATATTGCAGCCAAATTTCAGCTTCCCCAGGTCAGGGAAAAAATATTGCAAGCAATCAGAAAGAAACAATTTGAGTATTGTGGAAATAAAATCAGGATAGTACAGGATCTAGCAAATTCTGCAATAAGTTATTGAAGAGCTTGGAATATGATATTTCAGAAGTCAGAGGAACTAGGATGAAAACCAAGACTCACCTACCAAGCAAAACTGAGTATAATACTTCAGGGGGAAAAAATGGTCATTCAATGAAACACAGGACTTTCAAGCATTCTTGAGGAAAAGACCAGAGCTGAATAGAAAATTTGACTTTTAAACACAAGAACCAAGATAAGCATGAAAAGGTAACAAGGAAAGAGAAATCATAAGGGAGTTATTAAAATTGAACTGCTTACATTCCTACATGGAAAGATAATATTTGTCACTCCTGAAACTTTTCTCAGTATTTGTATAGTTGAATGAATTATATACATACATATATAATATATATGTATATGTATATATATATATGTATATGTGTGTGTATATATGTATATATGTATATGTGTGTGTATATATATATATTTAAAGAGGGCACAGGGTGAGTTGAAAAGGAAGGGATGACACCTACAAAAATAAAATTAAGGGGTAATGGAGTAGAATATCAAGTGGAGAGAAGGAGAAATGGGATGGGGCAAATTCGCTCTCATAAAAGAGGTGAGAAAAGGCTTTTTCAGCGGGGTGAAAAAGGGGCAGATGAGAGGGAAAATGTGAAGCTTCCTCTGATCACATTTGGTTTAAGTAGGGAATAACATGCACATTTAACTTGGTATGAAAATCCATCTTACACTACAGGAAAGTAGGGGAGAAGGGGAGAAGTGGAGTATTGGTGGAATGATATAAGGGTGGGCGAATGGGAGGAAGGAGTAGTTAGAAGTAAACACTTTTAGGGAAGGACAAGGTCAAAAGATAGAGCAGAATAAATGGGGGGCAGAATAGGATGGAAAGACATATAGTTAGTCTTTCACAACATGACTATTATGGAAGTCTTTTGCATAACTACACATGTATCGCCTATATTGAATTGTTTGCCTTCTCCGTGGGGATGGATGGGGAGGGAGGAAGGAAGAGAAGTTGAAACTCAAAATTTTAGGAACAAAAGTTGAGAATTGTTTTTGCATGCAACTGGAAAATAAGAAATACAGGTAATGGGTTATAGAAATCTTTCTTGCCCATCAAGAAAAGAGAGAAGATGGGGATAAAGGAAGGGAGGGTGTGATAGTAGAAGGGCAGATTGGGTGAAGGGGCAATCAGAATGCACAGTATATTGGGGTGGGGGGAGGGGTGCAATGGGGAGAAAATTTGGAACTCAAAATCTCATGGAAATGAATGTTGAATAGTAAAAAATATATAAAATTTTAAAAAACAACAAAAACTATCTGCCACAAATATTTTTGAATATATGGGTCCTTTTCCATTTTTAATGATTTCATTGGGATATGGACCTATTAGTGGTATTGCCATATCAAAGGGTTTGAGTGCCCTTTGGGCTTAGGAATTAGAGAGGATTTAATTCAGGTATAAGATTCTAATTTAGTTTGAACACCCAGAGTATTATCCGTACTGCCATGAGTTCCACAACCCAATACTGATCAATAATCACATCTCCACAATACAAATAGCATGCTTAAGTATAGAAACCTTTCAATTATTCATAGAAACATTAGAGTGGATTCTACCTGACACTCTCCTAAGTCCAGAAGACTCTGTTTGGACAGGAGGACATGGACTTCTTATGTTCTTGGAGAGGGGGTGAGAGGGAGAGAAAGTGAGCCAGGTCTCTATACAAGATAAATAAAATCATAAACTGAACCATAAGTACCCTCTCATGTCCTAGGACAAGGCCATGATTTCTTAATTTTCCTGGAAGCTGGAGGTAGGGTGAAGAAAAAGAATCTATCAAAGGTCAAATATGTGGCCAGCTTTGTGCCAGTTATTTTACACATATTATCATTTAAATCTTTGGCAGATAAAGACTGCAAGTCTGGTCTTAATGAAGGAACAAGACTTCTGCTTCTCAACAGTGCTGAATCAAATAGGGTCCTGAACTATATCTGTGATACAGTGATTAAAACGACCCATTAGTCAGTGGTTTGGTGAGGCACATGTGGTGAAGGAAATACCTATTAAAAATGACAAAAACTGTGAAACATTGAGTGCTATCTGGATTGTGCAGACCATTGGACCTGAAGTCACAAAGACCTTCTAAATTGAAGTAAAATATTTAATAGCTGTGTGACCCTGGGCAAGTCACTTAAACTCTACTTGCCTCAGTTTCTTCAATTATAAAATGGGAGTAATAACAGCATGGACCTTGCAAGGCTCTTGCAAAGATCTAATGTGATCCTATCTGTAAGGTCCTTTACACAGCCTGACACACTGTGAACACCATGTGAACGCTTATTCCATTGTCTGTTTCCAACTTTGGAGAAAGTTTTCATATCCATTGGATCTCTAGTGTTAGGGACTTGGTTATATCCAATAATGTGTCAATCATACCACTCACTATGGGAGCAGCTGAGGGTATGGTCAATCAGCATTAGTGATTAAGATGGCATGATCAAAGAAAGGTGGGCATTATAGACACCCATCTACACTCCCTGCCTTGGTGACAATTTAATGCTTATAATCATGCTGACTGAATAAGAGATGAAAAGAGTGGTTGAGGAAGCCCTGTTCCCATTTTATCACTGGACTAGGTTAAAGATGGGACCTAAAAACCCAGAGGATAGAGTGAGGTGTTACTGAAAGATTCAGAAGCAAGCCGTCAGAGTCTGTATATTCCAGAGCAGATTATGAATCAGTGGTGTCTGTATGCTGAGTATGCACATCATGAGACAGCTGTATGCGTGTGTGAGATGGCATGGTCCCTCACTGCCTCAGCCTCAAATAGGTTATCCCTTGTCATAGAATGAACCTAAAATACCTTTTTCCACAAAGAAACTTCATCAACAATTAGGTCACGCAGTGTGAAAGGAAGATTGGAAAAGTCACAGAGAAAGAGAAGCACAGATATTCAGAGAGATGGAGCCCTGGAGAAACTTAATGAAAACAAGAGAGGATGCTGAGCCCTAGACTTTACCTTTAGAGGACTATAAATATCTAGCTCAGCTCCAATGATGCCAATCACAAGGAATAGAGCAGAATTGGGAAATGGGGGGGTGTTGCTGAGTTGAAGACTTCACTCTTCCTGGTTGGAGGAGGGGGAGGAGGCCTGAGGAAATGTTATTGATCAAGACTGAATGGAGGAGATGAGGTGGGGGATCATGGTCCACTGAACCCTGAGGAGTTGGCTTCTGCCTCTATGATTGCATTTACAGAGATTGACAAAGACGTGTCACTGAGACAGACTGCCTTAGATGGTGTATTTCCTCCACTTCCCAGAGCAGGGACATTCACTATCTGTTGGAATGGCCCTCCTTTGGGCTGGTGACACATGAAGCCTTGGACCTATCTCCTCAAGTG
This sequence comes from Bettongia penicillata ogilbyi, assembly GCA_023548195.1. Lineage (NCBI taxonomy): Eukaryota > Metazoa > Chordata > Mammalia > Diprotodontia > Potoroidae > Bettongia > Bettongia penicillata. The sequence continues at coordinate 3,370,258 of JAJHZJ010000360.1, forward strand.
AACTAAATGCTGAAACCTCCAGTCATCTGGGGACTCCAGAGTGCAAAGTGCATTGATTCTGGAGGCAGGGATAGCTGAGCTGAAATCCAGTCTGAGTCATTCACTAGCTTTGGGACCCAAAGCCAGTCATTTAATCTTTGCCTGCCTTAGTTTCATCTCCTGTAAAATGGGAACCATGAGAGCACCTACCAACCAAGAATATTGTGAGAATTAAATGAAATATGTGAAGCTCTTCGAATACTGCCTATCATACATTAGCCGTCTTATAAGCATTCATTTCCTAGAGTTGAAAAGCTAAGCACCAACGGGGGAGGGGTGGGTGGATATGAATCCTGGTTCCCCTCGCAGGAAGGAGGGAGGCAGGCTGTAGTTTGAGAGGAGAGCTCATTTCACCGCCTCCTGTGCCCTAGCATCTTCTTAGCATTAGAATGACGTCTCCCGGGTGTTGGTGAAATCGGAGTCTCTTCTCTCACCCTCTAACTCCTGGTCTTCTGCCAGGGCCCTCTGGAGGACCACACCAAGGGGATCCCTCCCTCTTCTATGTCTTCGGCTGCCCAGTAAGAAGTAAATAACGGGGTATGCATTGCATTTCAGGCAGGCCAGGAGCCTAAAGAAGCAATAGCGCATGTAAGCGATTGTAGGGGAATGTAAGGGAGATAAGGGAAACACTATTATTGCTTCTTGAATTGCCATGGGAAGGGCACAGAGCAGGAATACGAGGACCATAAGCAGGACGAGGAGGTAGAGCTTGGGGGGCTGCCGGCGCTGGGAGCTGCACTGGACCCTCAGCAGCAGAGTCAGGCTGGACCCACACATCACTGGGGTGAAGTGGACTAACCACACGACTGGTATTCTCGACCATGTGCCACAAAAAACAGCACTTCTAAGAGACATACAAAGGACAATATCTGCTCCCCAGAAGAGACCAGAAAGAACCCAGAGGACAGTGCACACAGCTACAGACATGTTCTTGGGACGGTCATGGAGGTACCAGCTTGGGAAGAGCATGGCTAGACAGCGCTCAGTGCTGATCGCAGCCAGGAGGCTCAAGCTCACAGTGCAGATCGCCTTTGCTAGGTGAATCAATACCAAGCTCATGAAAGAATACCAAGCTGTAACCAATTCTTCTATGAAGATCAGAAGGTAGCAGCAAAGGAAGAGGAGGTCTGCCCAGGTCAAGTTGAGGATGTAGATGGAGAAGGGATTCTTCTGGGTGCGAAAGTTCAGGAGCCACAGGACCATGCTGTTGCCCACTAGCCCGACCAGGACCATGACCAGAGAGAGGATATTCATCCAGTCACTTAAATAAAATTCTCCTGGTGGTCCAAAAACTAAACTCCTGTTCACAGTTCTCACACTTGCGTTTTCATAAACATATTCCAGCTGCCCAGGTGAGGGGGACGCAGCCATGGTGGTTGGTATCAGCTCTGCGATGCTCCTTGGGTGCCCTGGGGAACGTGAACACAAGAAAGTGCATCAGGGATTTTCCAAGAGATTTACTCCCCTCCCTCTTTTCAGGAGTGAGAGCCTCTTCTTCCCCATTCTCCCTCTCTCGATGATGGCTAGATGGCATCACAGTGCAGAGAGTGCTGGGCTGGAGTAAGAAATGATTTCAAATCTAGACTCAGACATATAGTGTCTGTGGGGCCCTGGACAAGGCACTTAACATCTCTCTGCCTCACATTCTTCAAGTGTAAAATGGGGCTAGTAAGAACACATAACTCACAGTGTTCGTCTGAGGATCAAACGAGATAGTATTTGGCTTTTTTAAAAAAATAAATTTATTTATTAAACTTTTTACATTCATTTTCACAAAATTTTGGGTTCCAAATTTTCTCCCCATTTGTACCCTCCCCCCACTGCAATACACCGAGTATTCCAATTTCCCCTATCACCAATCTGCCCTCTCTTCTATCATCCCTCCCTTCCCTTGTCCCCATCTTCTCTTTTGTCCTGTAGGGTCGGATAACTTTCTATTCCCCATTACCTGTATTTCTTATTTCCTAGTAGCAAGAATAATACTAAACTGTTGTTCCTAAAACTTTGAGTTCCAACTTCTCCCCATCCCTCCCTCCCCACCCATTCCCTTTGGGAAGGCAGGCAATTCAACACAGGCCATATCTGTGTAGTTTTGCAAATGACTTCGAAAATAGTCGTGTTGTGTAAGACTGACTATATTTCCCTCCATCCTATCCTGCCCCCCATTGTTTCTATTCTGTCTTTTGATCCTGTCCCATCCCAAGTGTTGACTTCAGATTGCTCCCTCCTCCCATTGCCCTCCCTTCCATCATCCTCCCCACCCTGCTTATCTCCTTCTCCCCCACTTTCCTGTATTGTAAGATAGATTTTCATACCAAAATGAGTGTGCATTTTATTCCTTCCTTTAGTCGAATGTGACAAGAGTAAACTTCATGTTTTTCTCTCAGCTCTCCTCTTTTTCCCTCCACTAAAAGTCTTCTGCTTGCCTCTTCTATGAGAGATAATTTGCCCCATTCCATTTCACCCTCTCTCCTCCCAATACGTTTCTCTCTCACTGCTTCATTTCTTTAAGATATGATCCCATCCTATTCAATTTAAGATATGATCCCATCCTATTCAATTCACTCTGTTCTCTGTCTCTGTGTGTGAGTGCATGTGTATATGTGTGTGTGCACACACATGTGCATGTGTGTATGTGTGTGTGTATGTAATCCCACCAACTACCCAGACACTGAAAAGTTTCAAGAGTTACAAATATTGTCTTTCCATGTAGGAATGTAGACAGTTCAACTTTGGTAAGTCCCTTCTCTTTGCTGTTTGCTTTTTCATGCTTCTTTTCATTCTTGTGTTTGAAAGTCAAATTTTCTTTTCAGCTCTGGTCTTTTCATCAAGAATGCTTGAAAGTCCTCGATTTCATTGAAAGACCATTTTTCCCCCTGAAGTATTATACTCAGTTTTGCTGGGTAGGTGATTCTTGATTTGAGTCCTAGTTCCTTTGACTTCTGGAATATCCTATTCCACACCCTTAATGTAGAAGCTGCTAGATCTTGTGTTCTCCTGATTGTATTTCCACAATACTGGAATTGTTTCTTTCTAGTTGCTTGCAATATTTTCTCCTTGACCTCGGAATTCTGGAATTTGGCCACAGTGTTCCTAGGAGCTTCTCTTTTTGGATCTCTTTCAGGTGGTGATTGGTGGATTCCTTGAATACTTATTTTGCCCTCTGATTCTAGAATATCAGGGCAGTTTTCCTTTATAATTTCATGAAAGATGATGTCTAGGCTCTTTTTTTGATCATGGCTTTCAGGTAGTCCCATAATTTTTAAATTGTCTCTCCTGGATCTATTTTCCAGGTCAGTTGTTTGTCCAATGAGATATTTCACATTCTCTTCCATTTTTTCATTCTTTTGGTTTTGTTTGGTGATTTCTTGGTTTCTCAGAAATTCATTAGCCTCCATCTGTTCCATTCTAATTTTGAGAGAACTATTTTCTTTAGTGAGCTTTTGAACCTCTTTTTCCATTTGGCTAATTCTGCTTTTGAAAGCATTCTTCTCCTCATTGACTTTTTGAACCTCTTTTGCCAATTGAGTTAGCCTGTTTTTCAAGGTGTTATTTTCTTCAGAGGAGATAGTATTTGTACAGTGATTAACACATTCCAGGTGCTTAACGTTTTCTCCTGTCATGATGTTTTAGTTCAGTATTGAAATGAGCCTCTTGCTGATGACTAGAGTGACACTTGCCTCTCATCTTTTTCATAACCAGGCTCCAAACTATCCTTCATTTCTATCTTCTCTTTCTTTGAACTGTGTGTTCGTCCTTCGTTGCCAAAGAAGGTCATGCCATCAGGGAAATAATGACATGACTTGCACTTGACTTTGTTTTGAGTGACGCAGGGCTGTGCAGGTTATGAGCCTCACTTATGTTCCAGAGCCATCTGAATCCAGTGACCAGATACTGATCAGGAAGCCTGGAAAGGACCCGGGATGAGGGAAATGGGGTTAAGTGACTTGCCTTAACACACAGTTAGTGAGTGTAACGTGTCTGAGGTGAAATTTGAACTCAGATCCTCCTGACTCCTGTACTGGTGCTTTCACCACTGCACCACCTAGCTCCCCCTCTTTGGACTGCAGAAGAATTCAAGAAGGCCTGACCCACGTGAACAGGCTTAACGTGGACTGAAAGACTTATTTCAATAGAAAAGATATTTTTTCATTTATAAATGGACAAATACATTATTTGTTCATTTTCTTATTAATTAAATCATGAATTGATAAACTTATTCATAGTTTTCAATGCTTATCAACACCTTTTTCCTTTTTTACATAATTTTCAATGTTCAATATCATTCACCCCCACTCAGAGTCCACCTTTTATTTTCATATATATATATATATATATATACATATATTATATATATGTATGTGTGTGTACATATATATTAAGTTTTAAACATTCACTTCTACAAGAATTTGAATTCCAAATTTTCTTTCCATTTCCCCCCACCCCCCACCCAAGGATACCCCATCTACCCCTAACTCCAGTCTGTCCTCCCTTCTATTACTGCTTTCTTCTTCCATCCCCCTCCCCTTTATTTTCCTGTAGGGCAAACTAGGTTTCTATACCCCATTGCCTGTACCTCTTGTTTCCTAGTTGCATACAAAAAAAATTTACATTAATTTTTAAACTTTGAGTTCCATATTCTCTCCCTTCCTCCCTCTCCACCCACCCTCATTGGGAAAGCAAGCCATTCAATAGAGGTTATACATGTGTAGCCTTGCAATATACTCTCATTATAGTGGTGTTATGAAAGACTAGCCACATTTTCCTCTGTCCTATCCTTCCCTCATTTGTTCCATTCTCTGCATTCACCTGTACCCCCACAATAGTGTTTGCTTCTGTTTATCCCTTTCCTCAATTTACTGTCCCTTCTATTATCTTCCCTCTCTTATCCCCTTCCCCCCTACCTTTCTGCAGGATAAAATAGATTTCCATATCCAACTGAGTGTGTTATTCCCTCCTGAATTCAACTCCCACAAGAGTAAGTCTCACTTATTCCCTTTCATTTCTCCCCTCTTGTCCTCCACAGTATAAGGACTTTCTTGAACCTTTTATGTTCGATGTGAGAAGATTCACTACATTCTATCTCTTCTTTTCTCTAACTCCAGCTACATTCCCCTCAATAGGAACTTTTATTTTTTGTGTATTCTTCCTTCATTATCAGCTCACCCTATGTCCTCTATGTGTATGTGTTTGTGTGTATATATATATATATGTATGCATGTATATTTGCACACCTGTATTTATTCATATGTGCATGCATGTATACATGTACATACAAAAATGCACCCATATGCATTCCTGCACATATACACCCACATAATATACGAATATTTTATCTAACTACCCTAATACTGAAAAAGATCTCATGAGTCACAAATATCATCTTTTCGTGTAGGAGTGTAAACAGTTCAACTGTAATGAATTTCTTAAGACTTCTCTTTCCTGTTTACCTTTCCATATTTTTCTTGATTCTTGGATTGAAGGTCAAATTTTCTATTCAATTCTAGTCTTTTCAACGAGAATATTGGAAGTCCTCTATTTCATTGAAATTTCATTTTTTTCGAGATGCATTATACTCAGTTTTGGTACGTAGGTGATTCTTGATTTTAATCCTACCTCCTTTGTCCTCTGGAATATCATATTTAAAGCCCTTCAATGATCCCTTCGTGTAGACGTTGCAAAATCCTGTATATCCTGATTGTATTTCTACAATAGCTGAATTATCTGTTTCTGGTTGGTTGTAATATTTTCACCTTGACCTTGGAACTCTGGTGTTTGAATACAATACTCCTATAAGTTTTGCTTTTGGCGACTCCTTCGTGAGGTGATTGGCAAATTCTTCTTATTTCTATTTTAGATATTTGAGAATATCAGAGTAGTTTTCTTTGATTATTTCTTGGAAGATGTTGTCTAGGATCTTTTTTTGAACATACTTTTAAGGTAAACCAATAATTTTTAAATTATCTCTCCTGGATCTACTTTCCAGGTCTGTTGTTTTTCCAGTGACATATTTCACATTGTCTTCTAGTTTTTCATTGTTTTGATTTTGCTTCATAATGTCTAGATTTCTCATAAAGTCATTTTCTTCCATCTGCTCCATTCTAATTTTCAAAGAACTTTTTTCTCCAGTGAGCTTTTGGACCTTCTTTTCTCATTTGGCCAATTCTGCTTTTTTAGGTATTCTTCTCCTCATTGGCATTTTAGACCCTTTTTTGCCATTTGAATTAGTCTATTTTTCACCATGTTATTTTATTCAGCCTTTTGGTGGGTCTTCTTTAGCAAGTTGTTGATTCATTTTTCATGCTTTTCTTGCATCACTCATTTCTCTTTCCAATACTTTTTCCATCTCCCTATATTGATGTTCAAAATCCTTTTTGAGCTCTTTCATGGACTGAGATCATTTCATATATTTTGAAGACTTTTGAGGCAATAGCCTTGAGGTTGCTCTCTTCCTCCAGTTGTATGTTTTGGTTTTCTTCTGATTGTATGCTTTGATCTTCCTCATCCAAAAGGATGGAAGAACACACCTTCTCAACAAGAAAGTAACCTTTTGTAGTCTTATTTTCCCCCTTTAAGTACATTTCCCAGGCAATTATTTGACTATAGAATCTTTTGTCAAGTGGAGTGTATACTACCCCAGACTTTAGAAGATTTGTGCAGCTGTTCTCTAAGATATCTCTAGGCACTTGCAAGTTATCAGTTCCTCTAAAGTGGCATAGTCAACGGAGAGGTATTTACTTCTCTCTGGTCTGTGAGGAAAACAAGCACTCTTTTCTGCCCTGGAACTGTGAGTAGGATTCCCTCTCCCTACCACCAGCTCCCTCAGACCAGCACTATTTCTCTCCCCAAACCTCCACCACCTTCTGTAGACCGAGAGCTCTAGAAGTGTCAGGTTCTGAGGCAATGGCTGCCACCATCCTGGCCCTGGGACTGGGGCTGGACTATGCTCCCCCCTCTCACTGAGAAGAAGCTTTCTCACTGACCTTTGAAGCTCTCTTTGACATTTCTGGGTGGAGAAATCTGGAAAGTGCAGCAGCTGACAATCATTCGGTATCCTGAAGCCTGCTCTAGTGCTATTTGTGCCAGCATGAGCCACACTGGGAAGCACTCTGCTCTAAGCCCAGTGCAATTGACCCTTCCTGTCACCTTTCCAGGCTGCCTTGGTCTGGAAACTGTAGTTTCTGTTGCTCTATAATTTGTTTAGAATCATTTTATGCAGATATTTTAAGGGCTGTGGTGGGGAGAGCTCAGGTAGGACCATGCTTCTCCTCTGCCATCTTGGTTATGCTCCAGAGTCCATCTTTTTCCAAATCAATAATTGAAAAAGAAAAATACTTCAGCACAACTAGCTGTCATATTAACCAAATCCAACAGTATACATATTATTCCACATTCTTAGTCACCCACCTCTGTAAAGGAAGAAAGGAAACGTAATTATCTTTTCATTGCTTTTCTGTGCAAAACTTCAATAAATACTAGTGGGAGTAGGACACAGAGAGAAAAATCATTTTCTGTCCCAGTCTTGACGTAGAGAATACAAAGAAAATGAAATTGTCCTTAGTTGAAGTAGGTGATATTATAATGTGGGTGGCAGAGGGGTCAAGCCTGCAGTACCAGGTAGTCACTTTATGGAAAACCTGGTAATTAACCAGCACAAAACCAGACCAACTACAAGTATCAGGTTGTTTTGTTTTGCTATTTTGTCTTCTATTGCATCTTAATTGACAAATAATGTCTTTTAGAAACAGAAAAGCAAGAAAGAATCAGAGCATTTTTCCAGATTGAGAAGTAGCACAAGTCAAGGACACATGATGACCATACAGACTGAACCAGAGGCTTGGGAGGAGAGACTGGGAATAAGCATATTGATATGCTCTGTCAGTCGGGGTAGGTGAAAGATTCTAAGTAAGACTACCCCTCACTCAAAGGGCCCAGGTTAAAAACATTTTTTACATTGAATTGGGAAATAATTAACAAATAATATAAAATATATTAAAAAGTATAAGAAGAAACCCTAAAAGGAAATTGCTGAATTTTCCAGAACCAGAAATTAGAACAAAGTGGAAGGAGAAAAAAAATGTACCTTTCTTCTCAAAACAGAAAAATCCAAATGAAAAATTCGGGGAACACTATAGCCAAAATCCAAAGTTTCCAGGTCAAAGGAGGAGGAGATCCTTGCAAAAAGAAAAAAAAAGAAAGAATTCAAGTAATGAGAAGTCCCAATCAGGATCATAGCTTATTTGGGAGTAGAGAACTTGTAATAAGGTATGACAGAAGGCAAATTCTAAAGGTTGATAATCAACACTATCTACAATGCATAAAGATATAACATTGCAGATGAAAAGGAAACTTTTTATGAAATAGAGGACTTCCAGGAAGTCTTGATGAAAAGATCAAGGCTATATAGAAATATTGAAGTTGGAACTCAGGAATAAAGAGAAAGATCAAAAGGGAAAGAAATAAACAATGATAAAAAACCAAATAGAGTTGAGCTGCTCACATTCTGATATGCACAGACAATACAAAAGTGCACCTTCTAAACCTTAATATCATCAATGGACTTTGGAGGGAGCCAAAGAAGATAAATTACTGGAAGAAGATCTGTTTTTTTTTTTTTCTGATGATCTCAAGGAAAGAAAGGAAAGAGAAGGGAAAAGGAATATACTAAGTAGAGGGAAAGGAAATATATGTACAATTTTCTCAAAACACCATTATGTGAAAGTAGATATGTAGAAAAGGAAGGTGTAGGTGCTGGTAAGTGTAGCAGAATGGTAGAATCTTGAATCTCACTGTCATCTGAACTGATCAAAGTAAAACAGAACATAAACACGCACAGAAAGACACAATTGGGTACAGAAGTACATTTCATTAAATAGGGAAATCTATAGGAAAGGGGAGAATGGAGATGGAAATTTCAAGAGTAGATTATGGGAGGACTAGAAATATCGAATCAGGCTTTCTTAGGCCATTATTCGATGATCATCTATCACACATCTTAAAGAGGGTGTTAGTTTTTGACATGGTTTGGAAAAGTCATTAACTTCACCTCAACCTGTGAAATCCTATAGTAATATTTGACCTTGATCTCCACAGCCCCGTCAGGTAGTTAAGGACTACCCAGTGTGCAATTTAAGGGGAAGTTTTGAGGGAAAATTCTCCCTTTTTTGTCTTTCAGGGTGGCTTGACCCCCCCAAAGAAGGATCCCCCAACAAATGGCTATTTTTTCTCTCATCTACCTTTCTCCTAATTCTACTTGATGTTCTAGACTGTCTCAGGGAAACGCAACTGCAAACATGGGACAGAGGGCTGAGAGTGGTCATAAGTGCACTCCAAGCTCAGCCTCTTTGAACATTCTTCAGGTGTAAACAAAAGATTCAATTACTTTCTGAACACAAGGTTTTTAAGGTATCCTTAACCATTGCTTCATTTTCTGAATCTCCCCTTTCTCCTGCCTCCCTGCTCAATCTCCTAAACCAAGCAAATATTCCATGTGTGGGATCCCTCCAAAATCTGGTGTAGAGGAGACTGACAATGCCACAAAATACCTCCTATGTCCACACTAAAGGACAGGAAAAGGATGAGTTAGTCTCTCTAGGGGTCAGTGTTTTGGAGTACAGGTCTCCTATTCTATTCCTTCCCACCCCAATTTGTAGATTGTTCTAGATTGTTCTAGATCTTGTTTACTCTAGATTATTGCCTATCCTTGCCCCTCCTCCATCTTTTGTCAAATGAATTTTTTAATGAGATCTATATCTTTCGTTATGTGTTCGATAAAAAGTATAAAGATGTCCCTACTGCCCTACGTTGGATTCTTTTTATTTATTTATTTAACTTTTTACATTCATTTTCACAAAATTTTGGGTTCCAAATTTTCTCCCCTTTTATCCCTTCCCCCCACCCCAATACCCCAAGCAATCTAATTTTCCCTATCTCCAATCTTCCCTCTCTTCTGTCATCCCTCCCTTCTCTTGTCTCCATCTTCTCTTTTCTCCTGTAGGGCCAGATGACTTTCTATTCCTCATTAACTGTATGTCTTCTTTCCTAGTAGCAACAGCAATACTAAACAGTTTTTCCTAAAACTTTGAGTTCCAAATTCTCCTCATCCCTCCCTCCCCACCCATTCCCTTTGGGAAGGCAGGCAATTCAATATAGGCCATATCTGTGTGATTTTGTAAATGACTTCCCTGATAGTCGTGTTGTGTAAGACTAACTGAATTACCCTCCATCCTACCTTGCCCCTCATTGTTTCTCTTCTGTCTTTTGCTCCTGTCCCTCCCCAAGTGTTGACTTCAAATTGTTCCCTCCTCCCTTTGCCCTCCCTTCCATCATCCTCCCCACCCTGCTTATCTCCTTCTCCCCCACTTTCCTATACTGTAAGATAGGTTTTCATACCAAAATGAGTGTGCATTTTATTCCTTCCTTTAGTCAAATGTGATGAGGGTAAACTAATTGGTTTTTTTTCTCAGCTCTCCTCTTTTTCCCTCCACTAAAAAGTCTCCTACTTGCCTCTTAAATGACATATAATTACCCCATTCCATTTCACCCTCTTTCCTCCCACTACATTTCTCTCTCACCATTTACCTTAATTTCTTTTAAGATATGGTCCCATCCTATTCAATTCACTCTGTGCTCACTGACTCTGTGTGTGTGCATGCATGCATGTACATGTGTGTGTGTGGTCCCACCAGCTACCCAGATACTGAAAAGTTTTAAGAGTTACAAATATTGTCTTTCCATGTAGGAATGTAAACAGTTCACTTCTGGTAAGTCCCTTAAGACTTCTCTTTGCTGTTTACTTTTTCATGCTTCTTCTCATTCTTGTGTTTGAAAGTCAAATTTTCTTTTGAGCTCTGGTCTTTTCATCAAGAATGATTGAAAGTCCTCTGTTTCATTGAAAGACCATATTTTCCCCTGAAGTATTATACTCAGTTTAGCTGGGTAGGTGATTCTTGGTTTGAGTCCTAGTTCCTTTGACCTCTGGAATATCCCATTCCACACCCTTCGATCCCTTAATGTAGAAACTGCTAGATCTTGAGTTATCCTGATTGTATTTCCACAGTACTGGAATTGTTTCTTTCTAGCTGCTTGCAAGATTTTCTCCTTGAGCTGGGAGTTCTGGAATTTGGCCACAATGTTCCTAGGAGTTTCTCTTTTTGGATCTCTTTCAGGTGGTGATCGATGGATTCTTTCAATACTTATTTTGCCCTCTGGTTCTAGAATGTCAGGGCAGTTTTCCTTGATAATTTCATGGAAGATGATGTCTAGGCTCTTTTTTTGATCATGACTTTCAGGTAGTCCCATAATTTTTAAATTGTCTCTCCTGGATCTATTTTCCAGGTCAGTTGTTTTTGCCATAAGATATTTCACATTGTCTTCCATTTTTACATTCTTTTGGTTTTGTTTGGTGATTTCTTGGTTTCTCATAAAGTCATTAGACTCCATCTGTTCCATTCTAATTTTGAGAGAACTATTCTCTTCAGTGAGCTATTGAACCTCTTTTTCCATTTGGCTCATTCTGCTTTTGAAAGCATTCTTCTCCTCATTGGCTTTTTGAACCTCTGTTGCCAATTGAGTGAGCCTATTCTTCAAGGTGTTATTTTCTTCAGCATTTTTTGGGGTCTCCTTAACCAAGGTATTGACCCGTTTTTCATACTTTTCTTGCATCTCTCTCATTTCTCTTCCCAGTTTTTCCTCCACCTGTGTAACTTGCTTTTCAAAATCCTTTTTGAGTTCTTCCAAGGCCTTAGCCCACCCGACATCCCCCTGGGATGTCTGGGATAGCGAGGCCCCGCCCTCCACGTCTTTACATGATGGCAAGAATATTTCCTCGTCGTCGTCGTCAGATCCGAAAGTTGGGATCATTTGCATTTGTTGGAAGAAACTCTCTATAGTCTTATTTTTCTTCCCTTTTCTAGGCATTTTCCCAGCCAGTTACTTGACTTCTGAGATTCCTGTCCACCCCCACCTAGATCTGCCCAGCTAGTGCTTGGGGTGAGATTCAAATGTGCTTTCCACAGCGCCCGCCTGCTAATCAATGTGAGCTTTAGTTCTGGTGCTGGGGTGGGGGCAGGGCCGCATCCCAGGCTCAGTTCCCTCAGGTTGTTTATGCAGAGACTTTCAGTAATGAAGATCCTGCCTGCTGCTGGGGGAGTCCCGGGCCGCCGCAGCCGTGCCTCTGCTGCCTCTGCCGCCACCCTTGCCTCTGCCACTGCCCCTGCCTCTTCTGCTGCTGCTTCCTCCCGAGGGGACCCAAGTCGCGGAGATACCCGCTTCCCTCAGTCAGCCAGCCGTCTCTCTCACTGACCTGTAGCTTCTATGGGCGGAGGGACTTTCCCGGATGCCGGAGCTTCCGTCCCTGAAGCCTGGTCGGGTCAGCTTCTCTGGGACCGCGGCCAGGGCAGCGCTGTGGTGGGGTCCGCTTTCCGGGGCGTGACGGACCCTGGGGACAGGTCTCCAGGGCTCTCTGGCATGGAAATCTCTTCCACTCTGTTTCTGCACACCTTTCAGTGATCCAGAATTTATGCGGGTCTCTTTTTACATTAATTCTATGGGCTTTGGGTTGGAGCTCGTAAACATGCGTCCTTCTACTCTGCCATCTTGACTCCATCCCCCGTACGTTGAATTCTTCCCAATAAGTTGGTGTCAAAGGATTCATAACTAAGTCTTTACCTGACAATTCAATCAGCTTTGAAATCATCTAACTACTATCAATAATACTGCTCTGCATCATGAGGGGAGACTTTAAAAAAGAATTTGTTAAAATATAAGCAAAACATTCTGAGTCATAGAAAGTATCAACAGTCACCTTCTTCAAGGACACACTTGTGTGTACACACAAAACATTTGGAAAAACACAGGAAAATAAAAAAAAATATGCCATTGTGGAGAGAGACATGGACAAATGCTTTGTGCTTGTGTGTGTGCATATATATAATGCATATATATGTATATACATATATATACACACATATATATATATATACATATATATATACACACACATACACATATGTGTATGAGAGGAAGGAGATGGAAATGAAAGCAGGCAGAGGATGGCATTTGAGAAATGACAAAGTGTGATTTATATATTAATTGTAGCCTGTTATTGCTTTTTGCTTTTTCTTTAGTAATTTTATGCTATGATTCCTTTTTTGGTTAGTAATTGCAGTTTGTGGTTTGTTCTCAAAGAGCACCATGGTATCACAAAGGTGATGCCATGACATGCCAGTGAACTGTATTTAAGTGAAGGAGGGTTATGAGAAGTCACCGAACTCATTTTCTCCTCCCGAGTCAGCTGAGCCTAGGGGTGAGATATAGATGAGGGTGACTGGAAATGGCTCCAGTGGAAGACCTTGTCCTTTTGAAGCTAAAGTCTTTCCCATTTCTCTTACCTAGTCCTGATTAGCAGTTATATTTAATACGCAGACATATAATATAAAGACGTAAAAGTGAATGTCTGGTTCTAAAATTGTCACACATTGTATTGCTGCATCATTATACTGTGAAAGAATGGTTCTATAGAGGCAAATCAGGTCAAATGGGAATCCACGAGCTTCAGGGATGACTAAAGGTATTTCATTTCATCACAAAAGTACAATCCAAAAACTATCCATATTTTGATATAACCATGTGGTTCTGTTCTTTTCCAAGGATCTACATCTGTTCTTTTTCCTTGTCCAAAAATTTACTGGTTATTTGTCCCAGGAATTCGGTTATCTATGTGTGGCTGGAAAGATGGCATAGAAGTACTGGACTCCCAGAAGTTGTCAGGGCAAGGGAATGGAGAGTCTTTTAAAGTTCTAGGTTTCTCCATATAGTACCTGCATTCGCAATAACTTTCACGTTCAAACTGTCCATTCTAGTGATCACTCATATGTGGGTTGTCTCCCTTATTAAAATGCAAAATGAAACACAACGCTATATAGTCCAGGTAGTCTCTGAGCCAGGCAGAACACATCCAGCCCTCCTCACCAGAATTAGAAATCTTCTCCAAAGATCCTTCTGCTTTTCTTCCTTAAGACAGAGATGGCAGCTGAGAGCAACAGACTTGGATGAAAAACTGACCTCCTTTTAATTCTCCATGACTGACCTGCACTAGCTGTCACGGAAGCTCTTGCTCAGTGAAATCTATGTTCTCTCTAGTCCATCAGGAGTCATTCAGTTGAAGCCTTCTTCCAGTCCCTAATTCCTAAGGCCCAGAGCTCCCACAGATCAGGTTTTATATTCTCCAAGCCCCACTTCTTCTATTAGGTTTTCATCTCCCAATCAATTACTTAAATGGGACTCTTGAGTCTTTCAATGACTCATATTTCTTTTAAACATCCACAACTCCATAAATTTCCATTCCTAATCAATAGTCCTGGGGAAAACCTGTGTCTTAAAATCATAATGAGATTTCTCATTGTTTTCAATTTTATCATCTTTAATCTTAAAATATGCCTAGGCAGATGACATGAGTTACCATAAACCTTTCCAGATCTGCACTCTCCAGTTTGCTATGTTACTTTCGAAATTTTCCAATGTGTTATAATTAAAGTATTATCTTCCTCTTTTTCTAGCAAAACGAATATGATATTCTCACACATGTGAAGGTGAATTTTCCCCAAGTTATATATATGTATGTATATATACATATATGTGTGTGTGAGTACATATGAGTACTGTTTGTTTTGTGTTCTAAAATGCCCACATCCTGTCTTCAATCTGTGTCTTCACACCCATGTACTAGCAATTGTTTTAAAGAAAAACTTAGAGATAGTTCTCTTTTTAATCCTTTGTGGTCTCAAAATGTCCTTCTACAAAGAAAGCAGATTAATTCATCATCATGTATTACATGCCCTCTATGGGTTAGGCAATGTTCTTAGTGCTTATCTAGTTTTAGAATTAATATAAATACATTCACAAAGAGAAATGCACTTTTTGCCCTTTTCATTATTGAAATTTTCTTTATAAAAAGGATCTCAAAAAATTTTTTCAGTTTCATGCATAATAAAAAGAGCTAATAGCTAATATTTACATAGCATTTACTATATTCCTGGCTTTTCCAATTATCTGAATTGATTCTTACAACAAATTTGAGTGATAGCTTCTATTATTACCCCACTTTAAAGGTGAGGATATTGTAGGGAACAGGTTAAGTGACTTGTGAGGTCCCCTAGATAAGTGTCTGAGAATGGATTTGAACTCAGTTCTTGCCTTATTCAAGATAGATGGCTTTATTTCCTGCACCACTTAGCTGCCTCATCATCATATCTTCTTTTTCACATATCTTTCTTTTCCATACCCAAGATGGGAGACAAACGTTTAAGACAATGCTTTGCTAAATATAGAGAAATTATTTCTACTGAGCCCATGATATCATTTAGAAATCAAGAGTTACAAATGGCATAATGTCTGTCTTCTGATATATGAAGGGTTTATAGGTATAAAGAGGTTAGATTTGTGCTACTTGAACCTAGAGGTGGAAGGAGGAGCAAGAAGAGCAGCCTAGTGAGTGAGAGAGAGAGAGAGAGAGAGAGAGAGAGAGAGAGAGAGAGAGAGAGAGAGAGAGAGAGACAGAGAGAGAGATGTGGTGAGAAGGGTGGAACCTCCTCAAAATTTGAACCATTCATTGTGAACTGGGTTACAATGGGAGGTCTTCCTATTAGAGATATTTGGGTAGTCTGTCTCCCTTCCTGTTATGCCTCACAGTGGACAGGATTTTCTCCAGGCTCAGATTGGGAGAGATGGGCTCCTGGATCTTTGACTTTTCTGAGACTGCATGTCCATCTAGGAATTTTCCATAACAGAGACACAGTGATTCTGGAATGACTATGAAAAAGTCAAGATGGCTTTTTGGAATCATTGCTTCCTTTTCCAGATGTTCACTAAATATAATGATGCAACCATCAAAGTTGTCAACGCTAAGAATCAGATAATAATAAATGAACAGAAGAATATCAGGTTCAATCTAACTTAATTAAAATGCTCGAGAAAGCAATTGGAGAAGAAAAAAATATTCACATAATTGTTCAAGTAGAGAGAGTTGTGGGAAGAATGCTGCTGTCAAGAATTCTTTTGTGTGACCATATGGAAGATAGCCTGTCTTAGAAGTAATACATCTCAGTAAACAGTAAAGATAAAAATTATTTCATGTCTCAGTTTCAGAAAATGAGAGCCATAGTTTCATAGAAGGCATCAAAAGCACCTAATATAACCCACAAAAGTAAATAAGTCTCTTCGAACACATTTCCAACAAATGGACAACTGGGATTCACTTGAATGTAATAAATGAGAGGGAATTCATTATGTTCCTGAGCAGGCTTCCCACTGCAGCAGAGACACTGTTGGCAAGTGTTTCCTGACAACAAGACAAAATTTTAGTAAATTCTATTCATTCCTCCTTCTTCTACCTTCTAGGGTCAAGAAGAGCAAGATTAAGGGACAGAGTCAAGTTGGTGGAGTAGCAGCATGGGCATTCTAGAGGACTGATGCTAAGGCCAGTCAAATATCTTTTAAAAATGGCTCTAAACAAATTGTGGTGCTGAGGATCTCACAAAATGATGGAGTGAAGCAAATCTCCAGGTCAAGACATCCTGGAAGGTTGCTGAGAAGGGTCTATCTCACCACAGTGGAAATAGGGCACAGTGCATCATGAGCCATACCAGCACAAATATGACCTGAGTAGGCCTCAGGGGGACTGAATCTTAGGCACCTGTGGCAGTTTCCAGGCTTGACAACTGATAAATGCTGAGGACAAATTGGAAGGTCAATGGAAAGAGTCTATTGTACCACAGTGGAATAATGGAGTGGTCTGTCCCCAGATCCAGTGCAGTAGAGGGGGAAAGGAGCAGGGACAGCAGCAGTTGTTGGAGCTCTAGGCCTAGAGATTATGTGGGAATTGAGCAGCTGACAGTAAACCCTCCCCACCATGGGAAGCAAAGATCTACCTTGACAGAGCCCAAAAGTCAAGAAAATGGTTGGGGAAATGAGTAAAAACCGGAAAAAGAATCAGACTATAAAATCTTACTTGGTGACAAGGAAGACTAAAACACGCAAACAGAAGAAAACAGTCAAAGCTCCTCCATCCAAAGCCTCCAAGAAAAATATGAATTGGACTCAGGTCATGGAAGAGCTCAAAAAGAATTTTGAAAATCAACTAAGAGAAATAGAGCAAAAATTGGGAAGAGAAATGAGACTGATGCAAGAAAATTACGGAAAATGAATCAACTGCTTGCTAAAGGAGATCCAAAAAATCCTGAAGAAAATAATACTGTAAAATATAGACTATCCCAAATGACAAAAGAGATCCAAAAATCAAATGAAGAGAAGAATACCCTAAAAATTAGAATTGGGCAGATGGAAAAGGAGGTCCAAAAGCTGACTGAAGAAAATAATTCTTTAAAGATTAGATTGGAACAGATGGAAACTAGTGATTTTATGAAAAATGAAGAAATAATGAAACAAAACCAAAGGAATGGAAAAAATAGCAGACAATGTGAAATATCTCACTGAAAAAACAACTCACCTGGAAAATAGAACCAGGAGAGACAAATTATGGGATTACCTGAAAGTCATGATCAAAAAAGAGTCTAGACATTGTCCTTCAAGACATTATCAAGGAAAACTGTCCTGGTATTCTAGAACCAGAGGATAAAATAAATATTGGAAGAATCCACTGATTCCCTCCTGAAAGAGATCCCCAAAGGAAAACTTCTAAGAATATTGCAGCCAAATTCCAGGATCTCCCAGGTCAAAGAGACAATATTGCAAGCATCCAGAAAGAAGCAATTCGAGTATTGTGGAAATGCAATCAGGATAACACAAGATCTAGCAGCTCCTACATTAAGAGATCACAGGGCTTGGAATATAATATTTCAGAAGTCAAAGGAACTAGGATTAAAACCACAATTCACCTGCCCAGCAAAAAACTGAGTATATTTCAGTGAAAAAAAATTGTCATTCAATGACATAGAGGACTTTCAATTATTCTTGATGTAAAGGCAAGAGCTGAATAGAAAATTTGACTTTCAAACAAGAATCGAGAAAAGAATGTAAAGGTGAACAGGAAAGAGAAATAATAAGGGATTTACTAAAGTTGCACTGTTTACATTCCTACATGGAAAGATAATATTTGTAACTCTTGAGGCTTTTCTCAGTATTTGAGTTTTTGGAGGGATTATATCCATATAGACAGAGAGCACAGGGTGAGTTGAATAGGAAGGGGATAACATCTAAAAATACAATTAAGGGATGAGAAAGGAATATATTGGGAGTAGAAAGGCAGAAATAGAATGGAGCAAATTATCTCTCACATAAAAATGCGAGAAAAAGCTTTTTTCAATGGAAGAGAAGAGGGGATAAGTAAGAGGCAAAAAGTAGACCTTACTCTCATCACATTTGACTTGAGTAGGGAATAACATGAATAATCAATTTGCTATGAAAATTTATCTTACACTGTAGGAAAGTAGGGGAGAATGAGAGAAGTGGGGAGGAGAGAAAATGGTAGAAGGTAGAAGGCAAATGAGAGGAAGAGGTAAATAGAAGTAAATACTTCTCAGGAAGGATAGGGGCAAAAGAGAGAGGAGAAGAAATAGGGGCAGGACAGGATGTAGGGAAATATAGTCTTTCACATCATAACTTTTATGGAAATCCTTTGCATAACTACACATACATAACATATATTGAATTGCTTCCTTTCTCGGTGGGGATGAGGAGGGAGGGAGGAAGGGAGAGAATTTGGAACTCAAAATTTTAAACACGAATGTAAAAAATTGTTTTCACATGCAAATGGGAAATAAGATATAGGGTCAATGGGGTATAGAAACCTATCTTTCCCTACAAGACAATAGAGGGAATGGGAATAAGAGGAGGGAAGAGTATGATGAAAGGGAGAGCAAATTAGGCAAAGGGGTAATCAGAATGCATGGTGTCTTGGAGTGAAAGAAGGGGAGACATGTGAGGAAAATTTGGAACTCAAAATTTTGTAGAAATAAATGTTTTAAACTCAGAATAAATACACAAATATTTTTCAAGAAGTAGAACAGGATTAATCCCTCTTCCAAGTGACAGCCCTTTAGACACTGGAGCACAGGCCTTTACACAAAACAGAAGCAACGTTTGGGGTGACAACGGAATCCCTATCAACAACCTTGGATGACACACATTTTTTACTTAAGAAAGAGTCAAAGTGGACTGAGATGCATCCATCTCCCCCGACGTGTTTTTCAACCCCTCTTCCATGACTCAGTGACCCTAGACTTGTCATTAATGATTAAAATCACCCCTTCCATGAAATGAAGGGGGCCAAAAAAATGGTCAGAAGATTTGGAGGGTGTAAAAGGAATTTTTTTGTTATGTGACAGTTTTACTGAGTCACCTTCTAACTCTGAATCTTTGTAAGTCCAAGAAGAGAGTCAGAATGGTGCGAAAAAAATCTGATTCCTGGAATTAGTAAAGGAGAGAAGAGGCAGATAATTATTTTGTTTACAAACCCTGAAATCTTCTCTGATATCTGTGCAATACCCCAGCATATCTGCTTATTCACTTTTTCAGTAGAGCCAAGAGTAATTCAGGCATTCACTTTCTAAATTGAATTGTTTTGTCCTTTGTAGCAAAGTTAGAGAGAAAGAAGTGACAGCTGAAATAGCAATCATAAACAAACCAATGTAAAGGGATAAGGGAGTGGGAAAGGGATGAGAATCATTTATTGCTCTATTAATGATCCCTTTAGAATTGCTCCCACAAATTCTGAGAGCCCGGTCCTCTGGCATTGTGACCACGATGTTCAAGGGTAGCCATGTAACCCTACCCTTCTCCTCTACACCACTTCATTCAGGGGAGAGGGAACAGATTTGCCCTGAGAAGATATATACCTAAAATGACTGACCTGGATATGATGCTCTGTTTTCTGGACCTGGGTCTACCTTTGAGAGTCGCTGATTGGAAATTCAGGTGAGAGCAAGTGGCAGCAAAAGTTGTAAAATGTTCTTGTGGTTTCTGTGTAGTAGGACCCTCCAATTAGAGCCTAGAATTATTAAAATGTGAGTCATTCAGGGGAATTATCTCAGCATCTCTTCACAACTTTGTTCATGTTCCACTTCCTCTAATGACTTGTGATTTGCCCACTTTTACCCCATATGGCCACTCTTGATAACATACTAAGGCCTCTAACCACATGCTACACAACTCAGGCCTATCTGGTGATCAAGCTCTTTCCATAGGCCCCCTCCTTGCTCTGAGGTCGTGAATTGGAAGATAAGCCAGATCAAATGAGGCAAGACCCTACTGAGACCTTAAAACATGGCAGGAAGCATGGGCATCTCATATGAGCTTCAGTCCAATGAGAAGATAACCCTCTGGCCTGGGCCACCCATATGTACCTATAACTGCTGCTTAATCATTTACCTGTCACCACAGAACTTTAAGATAGATAAAACTTGAAAATAATGTGGATGATATCTTTTGAGCTGCGCTTCAATTGGATTGAGTGTGTCAGAGTTCTGTGGAAGTCATTGGTCTCAAACTCCTTTCCAGATTAATCAGAATTCAGTGGCAAGACAAAGTAAGGATGACTGGTGGCGTATCTGGATATAATGGATGACCATAGCATCTTTCGTGTGTAACCAATTTCTAAGTGCTTCTCGCTTTAACTACTCTCATGACTCTTGGAAGAAACTGGTATCATCTACTTTCTTGGGGTAGACATGCCCCTTACCTCACTAATGGATGTGAACCTCCCTGATTACCTTCAACCTGATTTAGCATATCTGCCAAAATATACGAATGGAGAGTGACTTTTGGACGTTGTTCAGCCTTTTGCAGTCACAGGTGAAAATTGCGCAAATCAAATGAACATCAAAAGTGGAAAGCAACCCTAAAGGGGTGCAACAGTCCTTACAGCAGAAGTACTAGTGTTCACCTCGAATCCCTAGGTTTCCAGTTATAATAAAGAATGGAAAATGAACAACACAATAAAGAAAGAACCTGACCATAAATGGTTACTATGCTCACAAAGTAAAATTAAACCCAAACTCAGAGGAAGCCAATGAAGTCAAAACACCTATAATGTAAACCTCAAAGAAAATATGAATTAGAAACAAAGTCCAAAAATAATTGCTGGAAGAAGTAAAAAGTACTGTTCATAATCAAATAAAAAGTAGATAAAAATAGTAAAAAAAAATGATAGAAACCAAAGAAATTAGGAAAAGACAATTCTTTGTTTTAAAGAGGATCAGTGATGTCATGGAGTGGTGTCATGGCTCGTATGTGAGTTAGATTTAAGTAAGGAAGAGCCACACAAAATCTTTAACTTCACTTTCTCTTCTGGAGTCATTGCAGTTCGATGGCAAAATAAAAATAAAATGACTGACAAAGTCAACATCCTGCCCAGAGGTAGGAAATGATATTGGAATCTTCCATGTCTGAACAAGATTTAAGCACTACACAACACCTCCTTCATCATCTATCTTCTTGGTCATTGAAAACAATTGTCCTACTTCATTCATTCCACTGGTGGCAGTTTTCGCATTCTTGGGACAGATATCCTCCTACCTCAGCAGCGAATTTTAGGTGTGTTGGTTACAACTGATCTGGTTTAGCTTGTCTGCTAAGATATTATTGAGATTTGACCACTGAACATGCTACAGCTTCTGTGAGTCACAGGTGAGAGTTGGCTGAAGATGGACACCAAAGGTAAATGAGCAGCCCTGAAAAGAGCTCAGTAAGCCATAACAACAGAAGGGCTGGTTATCCCTGAAGAACCCATACACTCCAAGACAATTACCACCTTAGGAAAAGAGGCATCATACTACTGAAGTAAATAACATTAAAAAACAGATTGATGCCTTAAAAAAAAAACTGACCTGGAAAATAGATCAAGGAAAGGCCATTTAAGAATTATTGGTTTACCTGAAAACCATTACAAAAAGAGGCTAGATATAACATTTCAAGAAATTATCAAGAAAAACTATCCTGGTACTCTGGAAATGAAGGGTCAACTAAAAATGTAAAAATCTATCACCGTTTAAATGTAATTAAAACATGAGTCTATATGTTACCCCGCGACGTCATTGGTCCTCTTCCAAACAAATGACAAGTAGTTGTCTTTCATAATTTTCTTCTGTTGGTTTTAGTCTTTTACTTGAAAGATAGAAAAATGAAAATTCCAAGGAAAATCATATTCCAGAGCTTCCAGGTGAAAGAGAAAATACTTCAACCATCCAGACAGATCAAATGTCATGAAGCTCCAGTCAGGATCTTACAAGATATAGCAGCTGGGATATATTAAAGGAGCAGAAGGCTTGGAATCTGATATTCTGGAACGAAACG